>JAQHUG010000116.1:5695362-5730643 GCA_028555095.1 Dicrostonyx torquatus | reverse complement strand
GTGTGTGTGTGTGGTGTATGGTGTGTGTGGTGTGTGTGTGTGTGTGTGTGTGTGTGTGTGAATATGTGTTTGTGTGGGGGAATACCTAGGTTCAGGTGCACATGTGTATGTGTGCATGTACATGTGGAAACCTGAGATTGACAAGGAGAGTCTTTTTCGAGTCACTTCACACATTACCTCTCAATGCTGAATCCAAGTGCAAGGATATGGCTAGTCTGCTGCCCAACTTGTGTGGAGATCCCATCTGCCTTCTGAGGGATGGAATCCCAGGTGGGTCACCACACTCACCTGGCATCTGCGTGTGTGCTGCAGAGCTGAACTCCAGTCCTCACAGCAAATATTTTAACCCCCGAGTCATGTCTCCATGCTCCTATTAGAATTTTAAACAGCAAATAGGAAGCAAATCAGAATCTTTTATAATCCCACCCTATTTTGAGGGATTATGGCAGACGAGAAATGAAGCAGAGTGAGACAGGAGATACAGTTCAGTAAACACCACTCTCTGACAGTCATCTATACAGTGAAGGAGCCAGAGTGCAGGCGTGATCATTAGGAAACAGAACAGGCTTAGCAAACAACAGGGGCTTGCTTTACTCTGTTCCAGAGTGCAGACGCTAGCCTGGAAAACACTGAGTTCAGAGATACGATCATGGTGTCTTGGCTATATTTGATGGTAATGTATCTTCCACATGTGGGGAAGGACTCAAAGTCTAGGGTACAGATAGGGAACAAATGCCATAGCCAAATCATAAGGAAAAAGGTCCACTGAGCTTGATCTATTGGGAGCTCATCAAATCCAGCTGGACCAGGACTGAATGAGCATATGACCTAACCGAACTCTCTGAATGTGACTGCCAATGGGGACTGACTGAGGGGAGGGCCTTGGGCTTCCCATAGGGCAGGGTATCAGCAGAGGGAGGACGGTGGGGTAGGGGGGGAGCGGGAGGGCCTGGGACAAGGGGAGTAAATGTAAATTTTTCTTTTAACAATAAAAAAAAGGTCCAAAAATTACTATCCTGTTTCCTGTGCTTGCCATTTTCAGACCTAGTTTGGTGTACGTGTGTGTGTGTGTGTGTGTGTGTGTGTACATCACAGATGTCAATTTCAGTGCTACTGAATGCCAAGCATCATCCACTTGTTTCTGAAGGCAAGTTCTCTCATTGGCTTGGAACTCATCAAGTTATTAGCTGGCCAGCCCAGGATCCGCCTGACTCTGCCTTCCCAATGCTCAGAAAATAAGTGTATACAGCGCCATGCCCAATTTTCTATATATTGTTTCTGAGATTTGAACTCAGGTCCTCAAGCTTTGTAAAACGACAATTTACTGACAGCTAACTCTTCCATCCTAGATCTTGCTTTTAAGACCATGGCTGAAACTTACGCAGTGCTCACTATAGAGCTAACGTTCCCCACTCCTTGAATGAGACTTGGGCCACCGTCCAATCCCTAAAGAACCACAAACTCCTAGTTGGCTTGTAAGAACCATCTGCAAGCAGGCTCCGTACACGTAGGCAGCCACAGTGGTCTGTGCAATCCCTGCAGGGCCACCTCTTAAAAGCTGCAGGCAAGGATCCTTGGCACCGCACCTCTGTTTCTGGGCTCTGTCCCATTGGTTCTAGTGACTCTGCACTTTAGAATATCCACAGAGAACCTGCTAGAATCTTCCTCTCACAGGGTAGGGCATTGTTAGAGTTCAGAATCCATCCAGCTTGCATGTCATTGCTCAGGGACCACTGTGTCCTTTGCTGGTGCCGGCCATCTTCCAATCCATTGTTCTATATACTGTGATTACATTAAGTCAGAATGGAAAACCAGTCTTATTAGTAGGCCATGGAGAGCTGCCGCCTCCCCTAAGGTAGTGAGGGCACTCGCATATCTACCGTTGCATTCCAGTGTGTGAAGTACCTGCTTCAATACTTTTGATTTTTTCTTTTGAATATTATTTCTTTTGTGTGCATCTGCAGTGGTTCTGTGTTGGTTACCTTCTCTCATGAATGTGTTGTTTTATTACTGTTTTTTTTATTGTTACTCGTGTGTGTGTTGACATGTGTGCCATGCGAACTATGGCACACATGTGCGGGTCAGAGGACAACTTGCAGGAGTCAGTGCTCTCTGGATAGAATCTTTACATGGATTCTGGGATCAAGCTCATGTCATCACGCTTGCACAGCGAGCTTCTTTACCTGCTGAGCCAGCCCTGGATGTGACTTTTTTTTTAAATCAGCTTTACATAAATATTATTAACAAATAAAAATTGTACATAAAATTCTTCATTTTAATGTAACTAATTTTATCTTCTCACACAAGGAGTTTTATTTTCTTTCCAGGGCGCTAATTAGAACTTGCTGCCTAACTCAGAGATGTAATGAGACTCTCTCATGCTCCTCTCCAGAGCCATTGTTGTCGTCCGCCTCCCTCCTAGACGTATGGCCAAAGATGAGTCCTGTGCTTTAAGTTTTACAGAAGTCTCTTTTCTGTCCCCTGTCCCAGAGACTATTCATTGGAGCTGACACCACACACCAAGTGAGCCGTTCTCTGCTGTACAAAGGTGGCATTCTTGTCATGCCTCAAGATACCCATTAACTGTAATTTTCGTCTCCCCGGCACTGCAAAGCCCCTGAACACTATGTTTAGCTCCTCAGTCTCTTAATGAGGTTTCTCAGCAGGCGCTGGGCTTCTGCCGAGAAGATGAGGTACTGTCAAATGCCTCGAGCTGCGTAGAACCTCCAATTCCTACTTCATCAATCTCCTTTTCCTTCTCCCTTGGTCCTCACTGTCCCAGCTACCTTGAGGGCTCTGAACTTTGATTTTCGTCTATCTTCACAGGGATGTGGGATGTGCCAATTGGTCTGTCTTAGGCTAGAACTCCTGCTGAGGTCTGTAACCCTCACCCCATCAGTCACACAGACAACGCCTGGTGGGTGAAATCATTGGAGGCTTCCGGCCATAATGAGCTTTGTATTTCCAAGATTCTATCTGCAGTGACCTTCCTTCAACAAACAGCATTTGAACATTGACTTTGATGGTACATCTTTGAGTGTTTGCCTGTATGGATGTATATGTACCTATATGTGTATGCCTATGTATGGATATAAATAAATATATCTTGCGTGTGTTCTTGGTGTCTGCAGAAGCTAGAAAAGGACATCAGATTCCCTAGAACTAGAGTTGCAGATGGTTGTGAGCCACCACCATGCGGGAACTGAACCAGGGTCCTCTGCAAGGGCAGTAAGAGTTCTCAAGCACTGAGGCATCTTTCCAGTCCCCCAATTATATATAACATAATACAATATATACATTAAATATATATATGTTTAATACTTTCACTTATTCATTGAGAATTCCATATATGTGTGCAATGCATTCTGATCACACTTCTGTCCCCAGTTCTTCCCAGGATCATCACTGCGTGTGTCTGGCATATCCTTACAAAAAACCCCATTAAACCCAATTAGTGCTACTCACATTCACATGAATGGTGAGTCATCCACTGGTTACCATGGGCAACCTATGAGGGGCCACAACCTTGAGGAGAATTGATCCTCTCTCCCCCAACAGTCATCAACTATCACAAGCTCTTCCGCTCAGGGTGGAGCCGCAGGATGCCCTCCCCACTCTCAAGCTTCTGCCACCTCCCGAGTGCAAAAGCCCTGTCACGTGCAGAGGCACCCCTTCGTAGCTCTCCTCCCCAACCTCTGGCTTCACATGAAGTGTCCACCCTCTCTTCTATGTGGTTCCCTGAATGTTTTGTGGGAGGGGAGGTGACACAGATGCCTCTTTAGGGCTGAGTGTCCCAAGTATCTTCCCAGATTAGGCTAACTACAAACTCGGCAATCAGACCAGGGGAAAAGTTTACCTTTCGTAGTCTGAGTTATGAGTATTTTCTGTCACATACAACTCTACTCTTTGAGGCTTATATTAGGAGCTTACGACCTTTGATCTAATTCTGGGCCAGCTTAGCACAACTCATCTCAAACAATGTGGATGAAAATCAGTCCCCTGGTCGGGGCCTCAACCACCTGTTCATTCCACTATAGCTCCTGCTGTCAACAGCTCTGGGGAATGGCTATGCTCTCCTGGTTTCCTGGAGTTGAAGATCAATATCTGCTCTTAACAGATAGGAAGAGATAATGAAGTCGTGCAGAGGGAATGGAAACCAGAGAGGAGCGTTGAAATCAAGGTGACTACATCTGAGTCAGCTTTTCCACAAGAAACGATGGCCGGGTAGACCTGCCACCAAATTAGCAAAAGCCTTGAACTCGCTGAGATTCCAAGTGGCATCTCCACTCTTCCTGGCTTGAAAGCGCCTCCCCTTGCGACAGCTGTGATCTTCTCAAAGGGCTTGGCAGCTTGCTTCTTAATTACATGCTACCTCTCAACATGGGTGACAGAAAAGGAGAAACAAATCAGGCCTGTGGCTGTGATATTGGAACCCATTGGGGATGTAGGTCGCTCTGGCTTCCCCTGCTCCAAGGGGCCTCCCTCACCTGCCTGGAGGCTTTGAGGGAGAGACCCCTCCTGCAGAAACTGGCTTGTTAATGTCAACACAGCAACTGCTGCATTTATTATTGTCTTTGACAGATTATTGACATTTACTATTTTCTTTCTCCTAATCTTGACCTTCAGACTTCTACACAGTGACTGGATTTACAGGAATGCGTCACCTTGTCTCCATGGCAACTGCACCAGCAAATCAGAGGAAGGACAAAGATTGCAGTATCCATTTGTTTATGGTTCTTTATTTTTTCCATCTGCACTAGGGCATTACTGCTCGTTTAGATACGCTGAAACAATCCATTGTGGAGTGGTCCTCTGTGTCTCCTTCTTCTTCACTGTGGGCTATTTACCAATATTCCTCTACCTATAGGCTGCATGAAAAGACCTCAGTTGCCCCCAGACCTCACCAGTTCTACACCCTATGGTGAAAAATCTCTCCTGATTCTGAAACCCTGAGCCAGGTTGTTAGAATATCAAAACAAATTGGATGGAAACTTGTAGAAAATATAGCTTCCTTACAATGCCAAATGAATTGTTGTGAAGGTTTTCTCTGATTGTCACAGGGAGATTGACATTACCTACATAGTGGGCACCAAGTGCATACAGATGGAAGAACCCCAAACTTAGCGAGCGTATTGTCAACGGAAAGGGCACTCACAGAATTTTTAAAGCATTTCTGTGCTTTTTCTATTTTATAAAAGAGACATATTGGTCTATTAAGTGATTTAGAAAATATTGAGACGGGGTGGGGGTGGGTGGGTGAAGACATAAATCAGTGATTAAGAGCATGGCTGCTATTTGCCCAACACCTGGACTGCCTGTCCCTCTTGTCCCCAGGGAAATCTAATTCTCCCTACTGGACTCTCTGGGTATTGCATGCATGGGCTGAGAACTACATGCAGCCAACACACACACACACACACACACACACACACCACACACACACACACACACCACACACACACACACACACACACCTCTCAAAAATTTCAAGATAAATTGAATCTGAAGAGTGAACATATGTATAAGGAATTGACTGTGGGCTTCGTTCATTCAGGTCATGGCTCATACCATTATCATGACTCTAACATTGGTGGTGACCTACATTGTTACTTATAGGTCATTCTCTAAACCTAAGCAGTAATAAGTGTGATGCAGATGCAGTGTTCACTGCAGTGCTCCTAAGTAGCTGCTCCTTGCTTGATGTGGCATCAACAATCTATTCAGAACTTAACTGTACCCATGTGCCTGCCACCTGCACCCTGCACTCTGTCCTCTTTGCCAACTCCCCCCGAAAGACTGTGGTTAATACAATGGCACATCCATCAGAGAAACAGATGAGCTTGGATGATGAAAGGGATGGAAATTGGAGTCATAATGAGCTACTGTATCATAAATGAACATAAATTACATTGTCAGTCTATTTACAATTTCACATGGCAATGAGCCTTGCAATTATGTCCATTTAATTATTGCATTCAGAGGATTTTTTCAATAAAGATTTCTCACTGTGGCCAAACAGCCCATTTAGAAGCTCCTTTGCTACATGGTATTCAAAGCTAGACTGTGAAAGACTCCATCATTGCAGGATACAGAACAGAACTTGGGGCTGAGTGTCTAAAACCCAGAGGCCTCCTGAAAACCTGAATGTTCAAGCATTTGGGAATACAGCCTCATTATTGTGGCTATAGAAATACTGAGTTGATTTTAAGGATCATGATGGCCTTGTCACCTTATTAGTGAGAAAAACAAAACAAACTTTTTTTAAAAAAATCTGCAAGAGCTGTATCTGGTGGTCCTATAATCTTAGCTATTCAGTAGTGGGAGGCAGGAAGACCACAAGTTCATGACCTGTTTGGGCTATGGGGAAAGTTTGGGGGTAGCCTAGGCAACTCAGCAAGACCCTGTTTCCCAACCAAAATCAGAAAGAGAGCTGGGGATACAGCTCAGTGATAGATAGCTGGCCCAGCATGTATAAGGTTTTTGTCCCCAAAATGGAAAAAAGAAAAAAAATAGAATCTTAAAAAATTTCTTCTGAGGGCCAGCAAGATGACTCAGTGAGCAAAGGTGCTTCATGCCAAGCCTGATGACCTGAGTTTGATCCTTGTGACCCACAAGGTTGGAGGAAAGAACTGACTCCTGCAAGTTGTCCTTCGACATCCACGCACACACACTGAGACACATATATGTGTACACAGAAAACAAAGCCCATATGCTCAACCAAAAGGCACTGCGCGTGGAGAAGTTCTTGGGAGCCTATGATCTTGTGATTTGAGTTAAAAATATAAAAAGAGGGGATAATAGGATCTATGTGATGTGAGAGAACAGTGGAAGAACGTGGGAGGGAACAGCCCTAGCTGAGTTGCTATTGGCAACTGGTGGCTCCTGGGGAAGTGCAAGGTTGCTTCCCTTAAGAGTGCGGTCACTGGCAAGTTCTCCAATTGTCCTAGTGGATGACATCCCACCCATGAGCACCATGAGCACTAATTGTACTAAATGGGTTATAGAAATAAACACATAGGTAGACAAAAGGAGAGCATGAAGTTATGATGGGGGATTCAGGGGTTAATTCAGGGGTGGGAATGACTAAGATACATTGTACACATACGTGAAAATTTCAAGGAAAAACTTTTTAAGAAGTCCTTCAAGTTTCTAAAAGACAATAGATGACATTTTTCAATTAAAGAAGTATTTGCTAAAATGTAAGGACACTTTAAATATGTCTGTAGCTATGTCATCCTTATTAAATAAGGTTGAACATATAGTCTTACTGCCACCAGCTATGTTGCTGGTTTGAGTTTTTCTTCAGCCTCTAACATCAACTGTAGATGTTGCACCTTTCCTTCCGTCGATGAGGAGGGCTGCCTTTCAGTCCAGTTTCCACAACCATTGCTGCTCCCCTACCCACGGATGTTCATTTCTTTATGATGGAGCTTGGTTCTCTGCAGGAGTTGAGCTCAACAGCCCAATCATCAAGACAGAATGAGACTCCGCTTGGTTCAGAAATTGAATTGTGTCCTCCCCACCCCCAGTGAAAAGTTCCATCGTTGAATTGAGAGAAATGAGTTTGGATTTTAAATGGATAAGCGAGAGCATTAAACTTCAGTCTGTGGTGGGGGTAGAGTGTCATGGGAAACATCATTGAGGCAAGAGGCAGACCTTAGCATTTTCAGGGTTGGCAGTGCTCTTACAATGCTGGTCCTGTTCTGCCTCTAACTTCTCGGCTAAGCGTTTAATCGTGAAGCCACTACCACAAACCAATTTAGGATGTTTCTAAATGTTAGTTGCACTTGGGTACATCCAGAAAATAACAAATATAGGGAGACATGAGCCGAGTCTCTGTCTGTGGAGTGAATTCATATATCTCTGGTATTGGTGAATTTTCTTAAATCCCTGCATTGATTCATGTTGAATCAACAGGAAAAATCAGCATGTAGTAGGTATGGTGTCACATATGATGTGACATATAATGTCAGAGTTTGGGAGGTAGAGGCAGAAGGATCAGGAGTTGAAGGTCACCCTTAACCACATGTCAAGCTCAAGACCACCCCGAGTTACAGGGCAGCCTGTGTCAAAGAACACAGTAACAAAATCATTACACAAAGCTATCTTAAAAGTTTCTCCATGTTCTTTAGCTATTTTTGGACATTAAAAGTTTCCAGAGCACCAAGAAGGAAGCTGTGGAAAAGAAACAAGATTCCTGCACATGACTGTGCTGTTTGTTTTGTTCTAATACCTGGGCTCATTCTCTAGCCCAGGTTGACTGCAAACTCCCAGCAATCCTCCTGCCTCATCTGAATAGTGGGGTTACATGTGTGAACCACTTCACTTGGCCTTACAGCTACACCAAAGTGAAAGAGTCCAAACTGTGTCAAATATACAGCATTCAAACTGAGGCAGTAAAATCAGCTCCAATCCCCTCAGTAGGATTCTAGCCCTGACTCCTGGAAGCATTTTGAGAAGTTGATCTTCTATTTTGTCCATAGAAATTTTGTGATCGCCGGGCGGTGGTGGCGCACGCCTATAATCCCAGCACTCGGGAGGCAGAGGCAGGCAGATCTTTGTGAGTTCGAGACCAGCCTGGTTTACAAGAGCTCGTTCCAGCGCAGACTCCAAAGCCACAGAGAAACCCTGTCTCCAAAACCAAAAAAAAAAAAAAAAAAGTTTTGTGACCATTTCATTAGGTCCTGTCATGAATTTTAGTTTTCACATCCTTCAGTGCTATCCAACTCATGGTTCCCTCGCTTTTCTTCAGTGTGAGCATATTCTGTATGAATTACATTGATCAATGTACAGACAGACAAGAGTCAAAGTGGGGCGATTGTGTTGTCAAAGTCTGTGGTTTTCTCCTGAGAGGTAGCCTCTCATCTTCTGTGTCCAGCAACACTTACCAAATGCAAACTTATGCCATATACCCATGAGTAAGTCCCAAGGCTATGCAAAAATGATCAGTCAGTCACAGCAGCAAAAGAAGCAAGACCACGTAAGGCATTGCAAACATATAGCATTCCTGTTTCAGAGAGTTGGAATATCACAAGAAGATAATATAGTCAGGTATTAGCTAAATACAATAAAGACTTTCTTTCCTATTATCTTTGCAAAAATATTCACTTACATAAAATATCCACTTGAGGATACAAATCTGTGTTACAAAGTCTTCCAGACATAATAATTGTGGCTGACTGGAAAATGAGAGCTATGGTTAGACAATTTAACATAAGAACAGCCCTTATATTTAGCAAGAAACAAACAACAGCCAAAGAATTAAAAAGTAGAAAGAGATCCTGCTTCAGAATTGGTTTTAGATCTGTGGAATGTGGATTCTTGAGAAGAAAATCTTAGTGGGCATCAGTGACCAAAAATCAGACATTTTCATGGTTTCTGGACTTGGTGCTCACACATAGACACAGAACCATGATAACTGTCTCACAGAATCTTGACTTGAGTAACCGAAAGCTCAGACTCTCCAACTGCTCAAGTTTTATTAGTACTTTGTACATTGCAGGAGGCACATCTCTCATGCCACAGTCAGATATACTTTCTTATCAAAAGCATTTGGAAAGTGTGATGATGTGGATGAGAAATGTCCCCAACAGGCTCAGGTGTTTTTAACACTTGATTACCAGCAGGTGGCGCTGGGTGTGAGGGTTATGGGATCTTTAGGAGGTGGAATTTTGCTGGAGTAAGTGCTGGGACTTGGAGGATGGAATCTGAGAGTTGGCTCTCTGTTCTGTGCTTGCATTTGAAGATGTGCCTTCTCGGCTTCCCCTCGCAGTTCCCACGGGGATGGATTCATTACCCTCTCGAACCATCTAAACCCAAATAAACCTTTTTCTGTAAATTGCGCAGACATTTTTTTTTTTGACCAAGAAAAATCAGTTCAAAAGAAGGTGTTCACTTTTTAAGGACATCACTACAAAACATGCCAAATTTATTATGATGATTTTTCATATTGAATATCAGCCAGCAAATAACCATAACTTGATTAAGGCAGAGAATTTTCAAGAGTCTTCCAGGAACAAAGTAGAAACCATTGACCATTCTTGAGAAACAAGACTTTAACAAAGACAGTTCAGAGGGTTAAAGTTCTCACTGAGGAAATGTGAATAATGAGGATGAACCTTCACCCGACTCTATCCATCTGAAGGCTATTCTTTACTTCTTTTCCTCCTTAACCTGACAAAATGAAGGTAGTTTAAAGCCAGGTAAGCAAGGCCATTCCAAATCAAATTGGAAATCGCTCTTACTTACAAAGCCTTTATACCCTTTGAGATGGAATTTGTAAAATAAGTTAGGACATGCAATACAATTCCAGCTGCTCTTCCTTTGTCTTCTCTTGAGATCATGTGGGGATATTTCTCATTCATCAAGTAGAAAATGAACCAAATCTACTGATCAAGAAGTCTTCAGTTTATTAAAAAATTGTTCAGAGCTGGTGAGACTGCTTAGTTTAAAAGGGCACCTGCCACCAACTCTGATGACTTGAGTTCAAGACCCAGGGCTCACATGAAAGAAGGAGAGAACCAACTGCTACAGACTGTCCTCTGTATTCCATATGTGTGCAGTGGTGCCACATGCACAGAGACAATGTGAGCTTTAAAAGTTATTCAAAGAAGACAAATATAAAAATTGGAAGATAATGTTGCCTCATTTCTTTTTCTGTGTGTCACTTTATGCTCTGTCTAATCGGTATCCATCTACTAATCTAGGCATGTCTGATATTTGTATCTAATCTGTAGATAGATATAAATATAAAATTAATAGGTGCGGTATATCCATCCACATCTAACTTCTAATAGCAATTTCTAATCTATCATCCTAGCTCGTCTGTAGAGACAGTCAGTCAGATTAGATAGCTGATAAGATAAATAGTCCAGCAAATATTTGATATACATTAAGATGCAATTCGTACAAATACATATAAACTAGCAATTTGTCTCAACATATTGTCTGTTTAAAAACATTTCACATGCTGCTCGCTTTTATGTGTGATTGCACATACCTGAAAAGGCCAAGGTTGCTTTTAATTTTGATTCTTTTTCTATCTTAAGTTTGGGGAGAGGGACCTGTTGACATGCATAATTGAAACAGGGCATGTCTGTTAAAACTGCTCAGCAAAACAAAATTGAAATTCAGTGGGCTAAAAGAATGGCATTCATTTTTATTATGTGAGCATTCTGTCTGAGTTGGAATAGGAGGGTCTGGGCTAGGCCTGCTGTACCCATTAAATGACAGACAAATGACTGATGGTTGCCTGCTGACTGATCCACACAAAGGTCCCAAGCAGACAGAGGCTGATGCTGGCACTGGCTGCATCTTTCTGTGTAGCCACTTGACTCCCTCTGAGCACAACATCTGCATCCAAAATGCAAGAGTCTCCAGGTAACAATGCAGAGGTGTATCAACTCCTTTGTGCTACAACTGATGGTTTGACAGTCTAGCATCTAGCACACCCTAATCACTATGAGAGCTGCAGAAGAGCACCCCCTTCCAAATGATAAGGGAAAAAACAACCCAAAATACATGCTACAGTTTTGAGAGAAAAAAATAACCACATAATCCTCCATCCTAATTACACACATCATTTTCAGAGCCCATACTTCCCACAGAAATCACAGATGCTGTCTGTCTTACCTGCACTGTGTCATCTGTCTGCACTAATGGTCATTGGTGGTGGATCCAATTGTCATCCCCATTTCACAGATAAAGAAAGTGAAGCTTGGGGGACTAGATGCATCTGATACATGTCCTGTGTGCCTGATAGAAAGTAGAGCTGACAGTGACACTAGACACAGCACATAAGGGGTGACTTCATTCGGCTCAAACTGAAGAGAAAAGGCTGCTTTCTCCTTTTTCTCCTCTTTTGATTGTTTGAGAGTTGCACACCTGCATATAATGTGTTTCAATCAAACCCATTCCTTATCCCCTCCCTTCTTGCTCCTCCCAAATGCCCCATTACTTTCCCCTCCCAACTTTGCAATTTTTTTTTTTTTTTAGTTCAGTGAGTCCACTTAGTGCTGTTTGTATGAGCATGGATGTAGAGCCATCTACTGGAACTTGGGTAGCTCTCAGGGATGGCATCACCGATGAAAACCGACTGTCCTTTTCCCAGAACCCATCAACTGCCAGTAGCTCCTCAGCTGGGGTGGGACTTTGTGCCCACCTCCCCTCTCCATTCTGGGATTTTGCAAGGATAGCGTTTGTACAGGTCTTGTGCACGCTGTCACAAATTCTGTGAGTTCATACGTGCAGCTGCCCAACTGTATCCAGAAAACAATGTTTTCTGTAGCTCTCACACTCCTTCCAAACCCCTCTCTTTATTGCAAACTGCTTTCAGATTGGTTGCTGTGCTATTCAAGGAAAGGCCATTGAAACTGCGTGCTGGAGCTGCCTGAGGGCTCATGCCCTCATTTCCCATTGGACTTTTGTCCTGACTCAAGCAATAAACCCTGGGCTGAGAAAAGCAGCACATTCATTGACTCTGTGACCACCAAGTCTTCCCCTTCCAGGAACAGAATAGGCTGGTTTTTCAGGTGCTAAAGTTCAGATGTCTGTAATGAGAGCACATTCTTCTATGCCACATACCTCTGTGCCCTGAATCCCAAGGGTGTGAAAATTGTAAGATCAGTTTGCCCAGTGCTGCGGGACAGGAGAGGACAATTGCTTCCAACTCTCAGGTCGCCTGAGGGAGAGTGACCTTTGTATTAATCATGAATGGCTTAAATTTCTGTTTGCTAAGCTTTGACTTTTGAGACCTTGCTTCTCAGAAAGGGGCAGCTCTCCAAGGGCAGCTAATTGCTAGAAACATCAAAGGAATGTACATCTTCCGTAGATAGACTAATACCTTCACCACATCTTCACCAACTCCTCCATCAGGGGTCTCTCACACTGGGGCCGCTTTGCCTCTGTCCTCCTTGCCACCCTGTGGTCAGTTGTCAGGAAACTGAGAACAGCCCTAACACACACACATACACACACACACACAAAAAAAAAACCACTGAAACTGTTTAACTAGCTCATGGTAACCCTGTAAATGCTATTACAGATGTAACCCATCCCCCCAAACTACTGTCAACCTTTCCTCCAGATGCCTCTGATGGACATGGGCACTTCCCACAGGGACTCTGTGTGTGCTGTCTCTACTCCTGACAACCAAGAGTCACAAACTTGGTTCAGTGATGGCTGGACTTCTCTCTATTTGATGAAGCAGGGAAGATGGCTGCAGTTTAATCTCCAGTAGCCTACATAAAAATAAAGTTAGGTGTGGTAACCTGCCTTGTAATCCCAGGGCTGCAGAGGATGAAATACAAGACTCTGTAGCTTGCCAGTCAGCCTATCCCTAACAGGTAACATCATGGATACTGAGAGATCCTGTCTCAAGAAACAAGGTCTCCAGTGCCTGAGGTTGTCGTCCTTCACACATACCCACGAGCATGAGCGTGTATGTGAGCATGCATGCACACACACACAGAGACTGACACACACACACACACACACAGGTACAGGTACAGAGAGACACACACATACAGAGAAAGAGAGAGAGAGACACACACACATAAGGAAAGGAACAGCTAGACAGACAGATATGCATACACACACAGACAGAAACACACAGGAAAAAAAATAGAGACAGATCCATGCTACTCTGAATAGAAGCCTCAAATTAGTTTAAAGGTATAAAATTGGTTACTAATTATCATTAATTACCTATGATAGGAAATTAAATTACCAAGTACTGAACCAGGGAGCCACTCTACATGATAAAGGTGAGGACCAATGTGTTTCCTTTGCATTTTGTTCTGCAGGCTGGACATCGCGGTGCGACACACTGCTCTATTTTTTACCAGCCCTGCTACCAAAATTGATGAGCAGCAAGACGTCAGTCTACAGGGTCTCCAGTCCAGCACCATTTGAGGAGATTCCAGCTTCAGGAAAAGAAAACGACCTTGAAGCCCAAGATCATAGGAGGATGTTCCAAAGCTTGGAGAAGGACTTCGTCTCCTCTGTTGGGTAGAGAGGAGCCCCAGCGCATCCGATAGATACTCAAACAGCAGGAATAGGTGTCTGAGGGTTTCCAGAGAGAACTGTGGTAAATGCAATCTGTCCCCTGACCTAACACTGTATATAAGTATTACACATACAGTAAAGAAAAAAGAAAAAAGAAAGAAAGAAAGAACTTCCTTTGGTGGGCACTCAGCATAACTGTGACAAATTTATTGTGTTTTCTTGATAGAAAGCAAAAATTAAAATAGTGTCAGTGAGAATTAAAACACAGTTCTGTGTGACCCGTGAGGGAATCATGTTCCTGGAAGACATGATAAATCTAGACTGCTCTGTGAATTTCAGAATGAACAGAAGTATGCTTTTTGGAAACCTTCACAACCCCACCAGAACAGAATCCACCCTGCATCTGACAGCTGGAAAATTATAGGTCTCAAGGCACCTCCCACTCTGTGATGATTGACAGCAACTGCTGTCACTCTGTCTGGTATCCTAGTCAAGTGCTAGCTAAGACAAGAAAAATGAGAACATGATGACTGCAGAGTGAATATTTGCCCAGCCAGGACAAGAAACACTCATCTTCATTTACTTGGAGTCCTTATCTTTCTCTTTTTGGAAGAAGGTCAAAGCAGTTAGATGACTTTATTTAGTGTAGTGAGATCTTTGACTGGACCCAGAGTTTTCAGACTGAGCTAGTTCTGCCCTGGGGGCGGGGCGGAAGGTTGTTCCTAATCTCAACTCTCAAATTTGTGTGGTGAATGGTTTATCCACCAACCCATCTCTCTGGCCAACAGATTATGTCTTCAGTGAAGGGAAGGGAATGGTGGGTGTGACACTTTGTGGCCACCGCAGGAAAGAAGAAACATACAGCACTTGGGAAAACACTCCATGCCAGATACTTACTAATCTGCTTGTGAATTATTCATGTGTTGGTCTGATCTTTGCTTAATTTCCTTGATGATGTGAAAATAAAACCTGTCCCCAGAGAAGCTCTAAGGAGTTGGCTTGGAAGTCCTTTGTATTTGTTTAGGGGTCCTCATGATCTTAAATATTTATGAAAATATTAATAAATAAAATCTTTCCTTGCTATTGGCACTCAGTGGCAAGGCGAGAGCCACGGTGAAGATTTTCCACTGGCTTTTCCTAAGGCCGAAGAAGCAGGATTTTATTTTTTCCGTCTCACTGGAATAGGGGAGACACAACCGAAGTGTAGTAATTGCTGACAAGTAATTACTTTCTTTACTCTAGGAATTGGCTCCTGATTAGGTTTTCAAGCAAGGCTGCAGGGACCTGCAATCTCACCCCGGCCCATCCTTTCTTAACACTGCTAATGTGTCAGAGCGCTCTACTCCAGAGTAACTGTTGCCTCCGCGAGCCGCATGGCATATGCTCCCACCCCACCGGAGTTCTTGGATTAAACAGGGGCAGGTGGTGACATCTGAATCTCAGGTAATACACACAATTTAGGGCCAAGCATGCATGTCTCACATACTGCATGAAAAATATTTAAGTTTTAAAAATTCTAGAGACTGGAGAGATGGCTAAGCAGTTAGCTAAGAGCCCTGGCTGCTTTTCCAGAGGACCTGGGTTCAGTTCCCAGCACCTACACGGGGTGACTCACAACCGCTTGTAGCGAGCTTCCAGGGCATCTGATGCCTCTGGCCTCTGGCAGCACCTGCATGCACTCAGGTGCATATGTCCTGCTACAAAATTAAATAATAGATCTTAAAAATTAAAACCCTCAAATATGAATGATATACATCATATACATGTATATGTCAAATTGTCACAGTGATTAATTATGTGTTATTTTTTTAAAAACAATCTTTTTTTAATTTTACATACCAATCCCAGTTTCCTCTCCCTTCCTTCCTCCTACTCCCCTGCAATTTCCCCTTACCCTACTCCCCAGCCATTTTTCAGCAAGGGTGAGGCCTTCCATGGGGAGTCAACAAAGGTGCTAACAAAAGCCTCTAAAAGGCATTGTTAAATCTGGGAATAGTATCTTCCTTGGTTGAGAGAATAAACTTAGAGGACCTGTGTGGTGCTGATGGGAGCAGTCCAGTGGTGGAATGACGCACTGAAGAGCACTGTTGGTGTACAAGAGTTCCATAATCACCCCGAATGCAGTATCACAAAGGCTGTTTTATCTGGGGATAAACTCTCAGAAAGAGTAGCAATCTGCAGTCCTCTGTGAGTGCTGGGAACTGGAACCGAATCCAGCAGCCAAGAGACCCAGGCATCATTTTATTGTCTGCTTTTATATGAGACTACGCCCAAAGTGGGCTGATATCTTAAAGGCTATTGGCTGAAAAAGGTCCCTCAGCATCATTAGGTACAGGACAATTGAGTAACTCTATCCCCAGCTGCTTAGAGGGTTAATGACCCAACATGGGGATGTGGGGGAGTGGTGGAGAACCCCAGGTCACCACACAACATCCATCTTTCCTACATTTACCCAGGATACTCTACCTCACCACATCCATGCACTAAAACAGAAGACAGCCGGCCAGAGTCTATATTTATGCCTGATCTGCAAAGAGAATAATGCTCTCTTGTTTCCACCTCCAAGGTTAGCCATATTTGTGGACTAGAGGCAAGGACTGCCTTGAAATTTATGTGTAGCTCATTTTAGAAAAACTTCCCTGAAAGTCTAGACTTCTGCTTCGCAAGGCCAAATTCTTTCTACTTTCTTATGTGGCTGAATTTTGTCATAAGCTGCATGGGTGTTGTATTTCTATTCCCAGATTCTCTACAAATAAGGAAATAACTGGGCACGCTTTTTACCTCAAACAAATTTAAGAAACTTACTTAGACAGACTGGTCCTCATGTGGGTTAGAGGATGGAGAAGGATCTGGTCCAAAGGAGGTCCAGTTGGAAACTGACTCCTCCCTCTGTGGGCTCTGTGAACTAGGACTCAGTTGTCCTCCTCAGCTTCATCTTCTCCATGGTGGTAGCAGTGTAGCCATAATGCACTTGTGTTCCCTCTTCAGGAAGGTGACTGGTCACACTGGGCTCTCTGCATGGTGTCATGACGACACCTGCCCACCGAAGTCCATTAGTGCCGATGGTTTGTAAAGAAAACAAGCCTGCGGGTAAGCAGGCTGCTCACTCTGAATTCCTCCCTCCTCCAAAGTGCAGCACACGGCAGTTCTGTCCACCCATCTCCCTAGGCAGCTCTCAGCTACTTATGCCTATCTTAAACATCCATATGAACAGGCTTGAGGCAAAAGGAACCCTTTTCAGATATATTTCCCTAGTTACTACACAGAAACGATTTTTTTCATCTGACAGGTCATGAAACATCCTTTATTCTTGTCAACATAGGCAACATTCCTGTCCCTAAAGCCGTCATAACCAGAGAGATGACGGCACTGACACCACCAGTGAAAGCTCGGCTATTCATTGATATTAAAGAGTGGCACAAAGGTGATTTAATGAGCCTGAATGCAGGTAAAATCAGCCCCTCTTGCTAGGCAAAGGGTGTGTGGATGTGCGGAATCTGAGTATGTAATTGGCCAGGACAGTTATTTTCACAAAAACTTGATAAAAATCTAGTATTGTTAGTAGAAGGAACGATGGACGGCTGACCCGAGAAGCCAAATGACAGGAAGGGTTGTCTACTTTGACCTCTGCCCTCCACTTCTCGTAAAGCTGTTGTTCCATCTTCAAAATGGGCTCCTGACTCCTGATACACTCACAAGTGTGGCTCATGTGTCACCAAATATGCACAACATTTCTTCATCTATAGAATTCACTGATCATTTCATTGAGGATCTGTCTCTGTGTGTGGTGCTGTACTTGCCTTGGCCCTGCTCACGAGAAAGCAGACGAGCACCAGATATATACAAATGAGCATGGCACGTGGCTGGTTTAAAAAACTCCAAGTTGAGAACGGTCCAGTGCAGGACAAGAGGCAGGCATGGAAGATGCCGAGGACCTTGTCTGGTCTTACAGAGCCCTCGGAGTTCATTCTGACCGACAGAACATGGTACAAGTCACAAAGAAATTCTTCTGAGGAATTCTGTCATTACTGGATTGCAATTTCTTTAGGGAGTCATTTGCAATTAGAAAAAAATACATAGAAAATAAAAATCTGTAGATACACATAAAAAATCTGTAGATATGTATCAAAACTTTTCGTGATATAATGCAACCCCTAAATAATAAAGCACATTTTGGACAAGATTTTAATCTGAAAACACATTCTTTACAACAATTGTAGTCTATTTATTTGTGTGTATGTACATATGCACGTGTGTCATGGTGTCCATGGGGACATCAGAGGACAATGTGAGAAGCTGGCTCTCATCTTCCTTCTTGTTGAGTGCAGGGAGAAACTTAATTCCTCAGACTCATTGGGAAGCACCGAGCCCTCCCAACAGACCTGGAAACACATTATCGGTTTCATTCTCTCTGAATATGTGCAGCCAATCTGTGAAATTGAGAATGTGCTAGATTATATAGATACACACTCTCACATTCAGGGCTTGGGATGAATCCTTATTTTAAATTTGAATATAAAGACTAGAAGAAATAAGGGGATACTGGACCATAGTATGGCATCTCATGAACGCATTCCTAAAGAATACTTTAGTTGCTAAAATTGGGTAAACTGGTCTCTGGTCACTTAGACAAGCCACAGACTCCTAGAGCGAACTGGTCTCAGGCCATCAACAGCAGCTCCGTATGTGAAGCACTGTTGTTTATGACAGATTGAAGGAGAGGGGGCAGAAGGATGCGTGGCTACTTCTTTTCACATCGCTTTGACCAAAACAGGCCACATGGCTACACTGTTTGGTGAGTGGGCTTTGGAGTGGGTGGTATCATGTCAAGCCAGGCATGATTTTCCCTGAGGATCAACACGCTCCAGTGGAAAAGCCACAGCGTGTGCTGCCTGGACTCGACTCTGCACCTTTTGGCTCATAGGATTTGGATGGAGCGTTTGCCAAGTTATATGCATTACAGCTTCTCTGATGAAGTTAGACAGAAAGAGACAAGATCCTGACTCTGTTTCCGGTGACCCCAGATCTTGACATTCTATGCAGCCTCAATCGGCACATAAGCGTCACTGGTCATGTGTCTAATAAAGGCACCAAACCCACTCCCAAAGCAGTAGTCCCCAAAGACTGTAGCCACGAAGAAAGGGCTTCCATGGAGCTCAGATTAGAGAGAGAAGCTGATCTTCCTGAAAAATGAAGATTGTGTTGTCCTTTGTGTGCCTTTGAGATGGCAACAAGAACATACTTATGGCAAGCGCATGCCATAGACTTGACAAAGGAAGAAGGCGACGGCCATTTCTCTTCAGCACAGGTGTCCCCCCACCCCCGCTTGACATGATACCACCCACTCCAAAGCCCACTCACCCAACAGTGTAGCCATGTGGCCTGTTTTGGTCATGCAGTTGTGACCTCAATATCCCTTTGGGCCGTTGCCTAACACTGAACAACCTCCAGGAAGCCATAGCTGTAGCCGGTGAAGCAGACCTGATATTCCATCCTCAAATTTCTGAGGAAACAATACCATGTGGTGTTGGCTCCATTGTGATGGGTAGGGGCGGGGTGGGGGAAGAATGGCTCATTTGTCCTGGGGCTGTGGCATGGAGAGCATGTGTCTCACCCTCTGGGTTTTTAGAAGTGATGCTGGCCCTCCCAATACCCTTATTTTTACAGTTTGGAAACTAAATGCAGTCAAAGGTTAAATTGTTCCGACTTTCAGCTCAACCCTCGCCAGCTCTACATTGTAATCAGTCATTTTTTCCATTTTAATCTTATATTTATAGTGATTCTTAAGCCCATGGGTCAGTGTTACACTGTAAATCTTACCAGGAAGTATTGGACTTGAAATGCACAGGTTTACACCTATCAATAAAATCTTACACATGTAGGAGTCTCTAATTCTTAAAAAAATATATAGTGTATTCCTTTGGTGTTGATTTTTGTGTGTGTGTGTGTGGGAGACCAGTGTTGTGTTATTTAGATTGTTTTTTAATCTATGGATTCTTTTTTGTTTTTAAAAGAATTTTTTGTTATTTATTTAACTTTATTTTATGTGCATTTGTGTGAAGGTGTCAGATCCCCTAAAACCTTTTACAGACAGTTGTGAGCTGCCATATGGGTGCTGAGACTTGAACCCGGGTCCTCTGAAAGAGCAGTCAGTGCTCTTAACCACCAAGCCATCTCTCCAGCCCCTAATCTATGGATTCTTAACACTGGTTACTTCTGTCTGAAATGTACCATGCATGTTTTTGTGTGTGGTTCACGTGCACGCACGTGCACACACACACACACACACACACACACACTTATTTTTTTTTTTTTTTTGGTTTTTTGAGACAGGGTTTCTCTGTAGCTTTGGAGCCTATCCCAGAACTAGCTCTTGTAGCCCAGGCTGGTCTCGAACTCACAGAGATCCGCCTGCCTCTGCCTCCCAAGTGCTGGGATTAAAGGCGTGCGCCACCACCGCCCGGCTCCACACACACACTTATAATTGTGTGTGTAGTACTTGTGTCTTCCTCCACCCCTCTTCCCATTATGTCTTGAAACAGGATCTCCCACTGAACCTGATACTCACTGATTAGCTAGGGTGGCTAGCAAGCTCCTGAGATCTGCTTGTCTCTGAGTCCCCCAGGCTGGGATTTAACAGATGGGCATTGTGCTCTCTGAGGTTTTGCATGGTCATCACTAGAACTCAAACTCAGCTCTTTGTTCTTGTATGGCAAGCATTTTGCCCGCTGAGCTATCCCCCAGCCTTGCACCATCAATTTTAGATTCCCAGAAAGTATTTCAAATTCCACCCTTCTTTTATCAGAGAAAGCAAAGTCGTAAGAAAACTCTGAGCTCATGAAATCAAAGATGGAATCCCAATAATACTTAATTCTTCAATGAAGTCAACAAATTGTTGAGCACAGATGCCCTTTGTTGGTGGACCGCCCCTCGAGCTGCCAGCAAACATTTAAACTCTTTCCTTTTCATGTAAATCTGTGATCATGGCCTGTAGGTAACATGTGACAACCTCCGGGAATCTGCTCACCCCTTTCGGTTTCTGTGTGACCCTTCCAGAGGTTATCCAGCTGCCGCAGGCAAACAATGGAGTTTTCTATCCTAATCACTTCTTCGCTGCCTTCGCCTCTCAACCCCTTTCCTGATTAGAGAAAAACACACACATTCCATGCTCTGCACATTGGATATAAGGCTTCCTGGGTAGACTGGCATTTTAACACCCTCTCTTGTCAGCATGTGGACACATGTCTAAGAAGCCTATCCGCTTTCATTTCTATAAAATTTCCAAATCTTATTAAGTCCTTATGCGCTCTTGAAGAAAGAGAAAATTAACCAAAAATGTTCCTGCTGAGAGCCTCCGTGTCACTCGGAGGCATGCCATGCCCCACTCTGCCTGTCACTGTGCTGCAAGAGGCATGCAAGGCTTTGACAGATAATGACTGTTTGCTTTGGGGGTGAATTTATAGGCTGAGTAGAATTTGTCAGAATGTACAAGTGGATGCTGAGTGAATCTGCAATAAAAATGAGTGAAAACTGGTTTGTATTTTGACAAATTACAAAAAATTCTATTGTTTCATGATTTCTGTGGATTGATTAAAATCTTCATAAAAACAAACATAATTTGAAACTTTAAGAAGATTCCCACAAGAGGAATGAGATTTGTTGTGATTTTTTTTTAAAAATATTCACTTTTATTATTTTTACTTAATGTTCATGTGTGTGTCTCTGTGTGAGTTGTAGGTAGTTAATGAGCACAGTGCCTATGGAGGCCAGAAGAGGGCACTAGATCCTTCAGAACTGAAGTGACAGGCAACTGTATGTTGCGCAAGTGGGTTCTGGGAACCAAGGTCAACATGAGAACTTAAGTTTAGGTCACTAGAACCCACATAAAGCTGTACCCACATAAAGTTGCATGCAACATGTTGGGCCTGCAGTCCACTGATCCTATGGAAAGATGTGAGGAGACAGAAGAATGCCCAAAGGTCAGAGGGCAAAAACTCTCTCTCTCTCTCTCTCTCTCTCTCTCTCTCTCTCTCTCTCTGTGTGTGTGTGTGTGTGTGTGTGTGAGAGAGAGAGAGAGAGAGAGAGAGAGAAAAGTTTAAAAAGTAGAGATAAAAATGCTCATCTCTGTCTTCAGAGACTTGTGGATCTTGTCCTAAACTCCCATGCTGATCACTGTAACACAGGATTTTCCGTGACCTGGGCATGGGCATTTTGAGATATGGGAGGTTTAGTGTGAAAAGTAGGACAATCCTGGGGCAGTTGAGATGGCTCATCACCCTGGAAACTACCAGAAGATAGATAAGAGTATCACTGGATTAAGAAATTCATCTTCATTGCATCATTTCAATGACAGTTCCAGGTGTGTGTAATGGAGAAGCAGGCACTCTTCCTATCACTGGTGCCAAGGGCTCTTATTCTCTTTCCTCGCGTTGTTCTGTGAATCAAGTATCCTTCACAAATATGACTACGGCTCATGCATAAGTATCCACATGCAGCATCACTCCTCATAATCCAGAGGATGCTGTGAATTGAGAAAGATTTCAGCTCCAGATTCTCAGATGGCCTCTGTGCCTTCCAGATGGTGTTTCTCCCAGCCCTTAAGATAAACAAAACCCCATGGGCATGGTGTGATGAGTCGTACTCACCCAGGATGAGCAGATTTAATAAAACATGAGGAACTTTTTACCAAAGGTGACTACACTGTGAATCAAATGGGAGCTGGCAGCCTGACATTTCACAGATCGCGAATAAAGAATAATAGGTTCCTCTTTGCTAATCTACATGGTAGGTGATAAGAGATAGAGGACTTAGGATG
Source organism: Dicrostonyx torquatus (assembly GCA_028555095.1). Classification (NCBI taxonomy): domain Eukaryota; kingdom Metazoa; phylum Chordata; class Mammalia; order Rodentia; family Cricetidae; genus Dicrostonyx; species Dicrostonyx torquatus. Next base: position 5,707,824 of record JAQHUG010000116.1, on the reverse strand, counting down.
AGTTTCTGTAAATGACCTAATACTGTAATCTAATGCAATTTACCGAGTCAGTTCTGTGTTTTAGACCTTGTTTCAGAGGTAAATGAAGCAATGAGTCTGACTCTCTTCATAGAGAGACAGACAGGCACATAGATACATAGCTATTTGATAGGTAGAGAGAGACAAATGATAGATAGCTAGATGATATAGATAGGTAGACACACAGAAATAGATGAATGATAGCTACTAGATAGATATAGATAGATGAGATAGGTAGATAAAGACAGTGGATTATTGACAAACAGTAGATGATAGATTATAGAAATATAGATGGATAGGATAGGTGGACAGAGAGTTAGATGAGTAGATAAATATAAAATGGAGGATAGATCAATGATAAACAGGTGATAGGAAGATAGATAATAGATTATTTGGATAGATAACTGAAAACAGATAGATAATTGGTAAGTGAATAGATGATCAGTAGACAGATGGCTGATAAATTGTAGATTAACAACTAGTATTCAGATGGTAGTAGACAATGCAGCCTAATAGTTTTTGTACATTTACTTTGATATATACATATGTGGGTATTAAGAGAAAATAATGTGACATAAAATTATCCAGTCATCATTTTGTGTGCACTTTTATTTCTAGATTTTTAAATTGTTTTTATTTGAGCTATACATTTTTCCCAGTCCCCTTCCTTTTTGTGTGCATTTTATTATATTTATTTACAAAGCTCTGCGACCATGAGCTTTGTATATTTTTAAGGTCTTTTCCACTTCCACCTTCCCAAGCACTCCTAATTACTCTTTCTTCTCAGTCCCTACTAACCACTAGTTTACTTTCTGTCATTGTGTGCTTATTTATTTCATTTATTTCCACATAATGATAGCTACACGGTACATGGCCACCCGTGCATTGATTCATTTCTTGGCATAATATCCATTAGTTTCATCCATGGCTCTGAATAAAACTATGGACAACATGACATTCATTAAAGTTTTAGTGACAGCAGCTATCAGGTAGACATACTCCAAACACCCATCAGCCAGTGAATGGGAATATCCACTAAAATATATCTGAATACCAAAGTATTATTCAAATCACAGCACTTAAATGAGAGACTAGTATGTAAGAGATAACTCAGATAGATGTGAATGGTGACTACAGTAAGAAACAGGGTCCATGGGAGGCTGAAGGATAATGCTGGTCACATCCTAGGTTTGCCAGACTGTTGATGTGTTTGTCAATTATTTGGGTACAGAAAAAAAAAACTGAAGGCTGATTTCTCTCCCATGGTGCCTGGGTGTCATGCCTTCATTTTCTTTTACTGTTGGAATAATTTGTTTTTATTTCTCAAGAAATAGGCACACATTCAATCAAGAATGCTATCCCTGCTTCAGAATGTTTTTTATATACTTCAAATCTTGAGTCATTTGTGGTACAGAAAAATTATTGCAAAGGCTGTTATAACAATATGGATGTGTCAAATCTGCTTTTAAATGATGTATAATTTACACTTCTGCTAATCCTAACATAGGGAGATCGCTAACATTCTCTCTCTCTCTCTCTCTCTCTCTCTCTCTCTCTCTCTCACACACACACACACACACACACACACACATGCACCACAAACACACACGCACCACAAACACACACTCCCACATAGAAAAGACATTTCACCAAAAAGGAAACAAAGTGTGGGCACAAAATGGAAAATGGGCATATAGTATTCAGCAAGATTCTTAATATTTTATGTATTTCAGCTATGTTGATATTTTTTGAAGACAGGGTATCACTCTCTAGCCAGGTGGGCCTGGAACTCAGAGATCTGCCTGCCTCTGCCTCTCAAGTGCTAGGATGACAAGCATACATGATCACAATGACCCCTTTAGATATTTTAAGTTCATGAATTTGTGTCAAATATTGTAAGAATGAAATTATAGTCATTTATTATGGACAATATTCATAAAATATCAAATGACACAAAAGAGGTGTATACTTCGGCCACAGCTGACAATTATAAAACATTATTTTTAAGTAATATTTTTCCTCAAAATGCATGTATTTGAAAAAAGGTCAAAAAACTTAAATCAAAATTTTCCATTGTGATTTTCTGAGGACTTGAAGATTTGATAATTTTTGTTATTTCCTTGGAGACTCTCTGTATTTTACAAATTTCCTAGGACATAATAGTTCCAGTTGGGTTTTTGTTACTGTAATAAACACCATTGCCAACAGCCATTTGGGGAGGAAAGGGTCTATATGGGTTACACATCCTGATCACAGTCCATCACTGAGGGAAGTCAGTGCAGGAACTGAAGGCAGAAACCTGAGGGTAGAAACTGAAGCAGAGGCCATGGAGGACTGACTGCCACTTACTGGCTTGTTCATGCCCACTGCCCATAGCTTGCTCAAGCTGCTTTCATTTATTTGTAACTTCTTTATTGAATCTTTGAGGGTTTCACATTATGCACCCCAATTCTGTTTACCTCCAGGTCGCCCGTATCTCCCTTCATCCCTGTTGCACCCCACAATCACCACAGGAGAAAACAATACAAAATAAGCAAGCAAACAAAACTTACACCACTCAGGATCACCTGCCCAGGAGTGGCACTGGACACTCCTACATCAATTATCAATCAAGAAAATGCACTAAAGACTTGCTATAGACCATCTCGATGGAGACAATTCATCAGCTGAAGTTCCCCTTTCCCAGGTGTGCCAAGGTGACAAGTGACAATAATGTATTAATTTTATATCAATGTGGATGAAAGTTGATCTAAATACCACATTTACCTAAGTTCAAAGAACAAAAGAAAGTATTGAGGAATGAGGACAACACATAGCTTCTAAGAAGCCTTCTAGGGAAACTTCGTAGATTATTGGGCACCAAGGAAAGGACCAACAGACATCCTGGGTGGGAATGCCCTTTTTGCTGTCTATGGCTTCCTAGACAGAGCTGCCTTCTATTTTTTTTAACTTAATTTAAATTTATTCAAATAGGGCCATAAAAACAAATAGCCAGGGGCTTTGATAATGGATTTTATAGATAAAGCCACTTAGACTCCTAGCTTCAGTCTACTTTTCTTTTGCTACTGAGATGCCATCATCAAAGGACGTTGTGCAACTGAGCAACACGGACCCATGAGCAAAAAGAATTGTGAGCAAAAGAATTGTATGTACGTGCCCATGAGTTTAAGCTAACACAGTTGGTGGTACTGAAGACTGTCCGCAGGTGGCTAAAAGTGGCATCAGGTGTGGCAAAGCCCTGATCTGTTCCCAGTGTTCTCAATACAATACTTCAGAATTTGAAATTCCCAGTTGCTCATGTGGCCACTTCAAATAACGTGCCCTTCTCCATCATGCTGTGCAGGTGACTGTAACTTTAATGACTACCTCACTGTGGTGCATCAGAGATCCTTCCTGAGGATACCCTGCTCTTCACCCTCCTTCCTGGATCCAATGTTGGCCATTTTGAGCCACTGGGAAGAGGAGCCATTTGAAGACTGATGCATTGGTGGACTAGTGAAAGTCTTTGTCCACCACGTGAATGTCTTGAGGCTTGTCTCTGCATGTAAGAGACGAATAGATTTCCATTACAATAACACCCAGTGTGCCAGCTATTATCTCTATTTCTCCCACAGAAGACATTTGTTGCTTAAATATAATTAACAAAGAATTGGTTTGTGCATATGCCCTGTATCAGGTTTTGACTCTCTCTCCCATCAGGTTGCTGTGCCTGGACAATTCCTGTGATTTAGCTGGATATTAGTGTCACTGAATGGTCACTTGTTCTAACATCATCCAGATATGGTTCAGGAACGACAGTTCTTCCACTGATTTGCTCCCCATATGACTGGTGTCTAGTTGCAGGCATGCTCCTGCCTTATCCCATTTGCACAGAGCTGTAGATACTCTAGCTCAGTGAAGAGATTGCCCCTAGGTGAGAACCAGGTGTTTTTGCTGGGTCTCCCAGAGTGACACTGTTTTCAATCCGACAATCTAATAGGGAGGGTAGGTGCTGTTATAACGCATGTGGGTTCCATCACATGGATCCTAAAATGAAAACTCATCAGTGAGTAAGATGAAGAAACTGGGATCCCAAGAGATAGCCAAGCCGCTTCCCAGACTGGGACAAGGCTGAAACTGGTGTTGTCCTGAACCTTCAGGCACCAGAGGAAATGAGATTCCTGTCCTCTCCTGACCTCTCTTCCTGTCTTTTCTCCTCTTCCCCTCACTCTCCTCTACTTCCCTCTTGCCTCCTCCCTCTCTCCTTCTTTCACCCCTTTCTTCCCAGTGGCCATTCCTCCTCCCCTCTTCCTTCCCTCATCTCTTTTCCCCTTTTTTCCCCATCTCTTCCCCTCTCCCTTCCTTTTTCTCCCACATTACAACCTTTCCCCCTCCTCTTCTTTTAAAAGAAAACAAGACTGAGGTGAAACTTCCCCTGCTCCATTCATCTGCAGAGAGCCTTGATTTAAGAATAAAACCGGTTACAACAGTAGGAGTATCCCACTGTGTTGATCCCTCACTCCCAGAAATGAAACAAACAAACGAAACCTACCTGCATGCTGTCTGTGAATGGGATGGGTCATGGCTCTGCACCAGGTGTCTCTGCAGCCCTGGAGATAAAGCAGGAGATGTGGGGAGTATTGGCTGGTGCTCTAAAAGGTCACTGAACTCTACTGTCATGGCCTCAGCTGCTTTCAGCGTTGCCTGGTGAGTCCAAAGAGGAAAGAGAAGGACTATGTCCAGCACAGCCATGTTTTCAGAGCCTAGATTAATAAAATTTGCTATGCCCAAAGACCACATTGTAGCTCATTTTAAAAAACGAGACAGGGTTATAATAAAACCGATTGAAAGATGGAGTTAGCATATCAGAAAAGCACACTTGTAATAAACGGAGAGCTTCCTAATAAGCTTCGAAACTCAGAAACTGGAGGCCAAAAGGTGGGTGCAGTTTCTCATTAAGAGATATTTCGTTTTCTGGCACAGTGGACCAGACAGGTGCCAGAGAGAAGTGTATGAGGGATGAAAGGTGCTTTCCAAGGGACCATTCAGACCCTTCAAAGAGGATGGAGCCCGTGTGCTGGCATGGATTTCATGATCAGGACTTGGGTTTCACAAGGTGGTCCAGGACTGTGGTTCTCACTGGCGCGACATGTCATTGCTAATTATGGACTGCAGGCTGAGTCTCCCCGAATTTCAAAGCAAACATAATCCTGTGTTACACACACATCACAAAGGAATGTAGAAAAAGCATCAAAGTCCTCCTGCTTGTTTTTCTGTCAACAAACAAACAAAAAAACCATTTCATAAACCCCAACTGCATACAGCTCTGAGAAACAGTGAGTACATTTTGGACAGTGGGGAAAAAAAGCAATTAAAATGGAGAAAATGGACAAATCTGTTGGGATTTTTTTTTCACAGTCCCCAAGATTACTTTTTCACTGTGAATATAGAGTAAAACTTAATTTAAAAGTCAGATAAAGGACAACCGTGAGGCTACTGATCCATGGCTGTTTTCCAGGTGTGTGTCTATGTGTGTTGGGGGTCCCTTCCCTCCCTGCCTTTCTCCCAAGAGTTGTCTTGCTTTGTGAAGAAGGATGCCACAGCAGGTGTTTATGCTAATTCTGCTTGTTTACAAATATACCTGGGAGTATCACATCAGGCACACTGCCGCCCTTCAACAGTGATGCAGGAGTGAGCATCCCGAGCACTACAATAAAGGCTGCGCTACACTCCTGGCCTGGTCCTGTGGTCTCTGCTTTGGGTGCAGAGAGATACTGTGAGAGGAGAGTGGGGAGACTCAGCACAGCCCTGGTGGCTTGCTCTCTCTGCAGGATGCTTTTCCACCCACAGTGAAGGCTATTAGGAAAGAGGAACCCAGAATCCTTGCTGCTGGCCCTGGTAGCTAGTGAAAGATGTGGTTGTATCCTGGCAGGGGTAAGGCCTCTCCATCCTAGAATTGTGGCAATTGTGATCAATGCTTTCATAAATATATGCATGTTTGTGCCTCTGATATACTGGCTTCATTTCCCTGGGCGCAGAACCGAGGGTGGATCATATGCTGTACCTATTTTTAGCGTAGTTACAAAATTGTATCTCTAAATTTGAAAATCTTTGGTGAGTTTTACACTCTGTAATGCAATGCTTCAGCCTGATGATTTATAATGTTTCAACAATGAGAGGGGGGGGTGAACAGTTTTGTGTTTGTAATAACTTCAGGAAGTATTTTATGGATGCGTTATAGTATACATCTTATCGATAAGCATTTTAATATCGTTGTTCATGATATATCTCGGTACCTCACGTGTGTGTGTGTCTAATCTATGCAGTGACACAGAGGCTGGGTGTGTGTGTGTATGTGTGTGCTAGATCACCTGGATCTGGAGCTACAGACGGCTGTGAGCCACCATGTGGGTGCTAGGAATCTAACCCAGGTCTTCTGCAAGAGCAGCCAGTGCTCTTAACTGCGGAGTCATTCTTCCAGCCTTCACTTGTAACTTGCCTTGACTTGTGAGACTTCTAAGTTTGCCTTTTAAATTACTCCTTGACACTTGAGAGGAAAAGGGGAAACAGTCTATAAATCAGGAAGCAATTCATCTGGATAGACTTGATTCAATGCCATTGCTTTCTGAGTTCCTCAGTCCTTTTCAGGGAAGGATGGATGTTCTTTGTCTGTTTTCTTAGTGGTGGTGGGGTTAATCTCTGGGCTTAACTCCTAAAATTCTGTTTTCAGTGGAGAGCTGCTGACTGAGCTGACTGAGACGTTCCAGAAGTCTAATGTCCGCTGACACCATGGGTGAGAGGCTATGTCCTACAGATGCAGGAGTTATGTCGACACCTGTGCACACCCAGAGAGCTGACTACAGGTTTTGTGGCCTTTTCCAGAGCAGAGGATGCAGAGGGTAAAACATCATTCCATTCCAATGTCTTGCTCACATCTACGAGCTGTCATGTGCATTAGTTACACTTCCTCTTGCTGTGACAAAATACTTAGCAAAAGCAACTTAAGGGATGAAGAATTTATTTGGCTCACATTTTGAGAGGGGTACAGTCCATCACGGTGGGGAAGGCACAGCAGTAAGAGTGTGAGAAAGCTGGTCACATGGCATCCACAGTCAGGAAGCGGAGAGAGATGAACGTGGGTGCTCAGCTCACCTCTTTCTTTATATTAAATTCTGGACCGCAAGTCACCCCTGTTTAGGCTAAGGCTTCTCATCTCTTCTCAGCTAAGCTGGTCTAGAAATGACGATATAGACATGTCCAGAGGTTTGTACCCGGGTGAGTCTATCTTCTGCCAAGTTGACAATCAGTATTAACCATCACACTTTGTGTAGATCAGACCGTCAGGCTAGAATCATGCAGACTCTGCCCTTGGAAAGATGTGCTCGAGTGACAAAAGCAGGAGGGAAAGGAGGAAAGATGGTGTTCTCTTTACTGCGGGGTGGGGCAAGGGATTCCGGGACAGTAGGAGATGGTCACAGTAAGTTCACACCCACAGGAAATGAACCAGTTGCTTCAGAAACATCTCTGTACCTTAGCTCATCACAGCAATGTTTAAATTATGGGAGGATCCAAGTCTCTTGAAATTTACCTTTCCCCCATTCATTGCCCTAGTTGGTAAAAATAAGGTGTTTTTTAAAAATGGTTTTATTTTATGTGTATGGGTGGTTGTCTGCATGTAAGCATTGGCACCATATACATTCAGTGCTCAAGGAGTTCAAAAGAGGCCATGTCTCGTGAGCTTCCCTGTAGGGGTTGGGAATCAAACCTGGATCCTCTGCAAGTGCCCATAACCACTGATCCATCTGTCCAGTCCGAATCCAGTGGATTTTAAAATAAACCTCAGGGCATTAGCCTCCCTAGTCTAGAATACAATTCCTGGCTTCAAATTCTGTCTCATAGGAAAAGAACAGATGAGGTATCTCAAGGAGGAGGGGGCATCGAAGAGAGCATCAAAGAGAGATTTTGCAAATGAGGTGAGGTATGGGAGATGCAAAGGTCCTCTGCACCTGCTGCAGTCGATAACTGCATCCAAGGTCATTGGGGATGACAGAGGCAAGCAGTGGCAAAAAGAGTTGGTGACAAGACCATGTTAAATACAGAAAGTTCTCCCCAGGGAGGGGGAGACAGAGACTGTAGCATAAAAGGATTTGTTCCTATGCCCTTAAAATTGATGAATGCTGGAAGAGAAACTAAAAGAACTTTTTACAAAAGCAAACAAGCAAACAAAGCAAAAGGCACAACAATAACAAAACTAAAAAAAAAACTTTACCACCAAAATTCTTACAGAATTTTGTTTCTTTCCTAGAGTGGACCTCATCCTCAATTCTTCCCCGAATGACAAGGCAGTAAGAAACTAGTTAAAACAAAATAGTGTGTGTGTGTGTGTATGTGCGTCCCCGCGCGCGCGCACTCACACACACACACACACACACACACACACCAGTTAGCCTTAAATCCCTTAATAGATGCACAGACCCTACCAGAATGAAGCTATGAAGCTGAACTAAAGACATTAAACGAAAGCCTAAATTGACAGCAGAGCATGCTGAAAACCAGGACGGACAGATCAATACAGAAAAGAGAGAAACCATGTCAAATCTTTTTCATAATGCCCGACCTGAGGCAAGGTGGACCCAGATTCCAGGATGCTTCTGGGGAAGCAGATATTGCCTTGAAGACTGTCTAAGCTGCATTCTAAATCACATGGAATTTCTGTGATTTTCCAAAGCCATCTGATGCCCATAGTGAACTGAGAAATTATCCAATCCTCAGGAGAAAGTGTGAAGAAAGTACCTAAGACTCATTAACACTTCCATTAGAATTTGATACACAGTAAATACTCATTTCAAGTTAGCAATAAACACACACACACACACATGGGAGCGGGGAGAAATCAATCAATGCCTAAAGAGCTAGCTTTAAAACAATTTAAGCTAAGTTTTTTTTTTTTTTTTAAGTACCAAATGTTGGGGCTGGAGAGATGGAGAAATCGTTCGGTGGTTAAGAGTACCAGTTGCTCTTGCAGAGGACCTGGGTTAGATTTCCAGCACCTGCGCTGTAGCTCACAACTGTCTGTAACTCCAGTTCAAGGAGATGCCAGGTCCTCTTCTGATCTCTATGGGTATTGAATGTATACATGCTCATTGAATGTTGACTGCTCCTATAGCCATGCTGGCAAATACACTTAAAATAAAAATAAACGCAATACTAAAAGTATCAAATATTTATTTTGTGCTGTACTCTGATATCAACTTACATAAAACTCCCCCCACAGACTTCTTATGATAAAACAACTTTGTAAATAAAAATTGTGGTTCTAAGAATCACTGCTTTCCTTAGTGTTTGCTAGGAACACTGAGGTTTTAGAGAAGGGAAACCCAGGGGCTGGAGTCTCTCTGGTGCATGTACAGTAGATTCTCTCATTTCATGGTTTTCCTACTTTCAAAACTCCGCCATTTCTGAAGCAAACTGTGCCTCCTCCTGGAGTGACAGAGGTGAGGACAGAACACATATGGGTTGGAAAAATAAATGATTAGGAGCAAACAAAAATATGAAAATTACTAAAGTATTGCAAACCTCATTTTAGTAAACATAAAAATAAAACATTGCCCTTTTCCTGACATATGGACATGGTTCTTCCATCTTAAAGGCAAATTAATAAACCATGAAGAACTCCTTGCCAATTTGATTACATCAGACTTTAAAATGTGTTTATTAAACTGCATCTTAAATAAACCATAAGACAAATGGAAACTGAGGGAAAGCTTATAACAGATGGAAAAGCATCAGTCTCTTTATTCTGTAACGAACATTTAATTTTTTATTTTTTATTGTTTTCACTGCACTATTCATTCTTCTTTCTCCACTCCCTTCCTTTCCTCCCACTTCCTTTCTAACCTCTCCCATGACCCCCAAACTCCCAATTTACTCAGGAAATCTTGTCTTTTTCTCCTTCCTATGTAAATCTATGTATGTCTCTCTTAGGGTCCTCTTTGTTTAGGCTCTCTGGGGTTGGAAACTACAGGTTGGTTTTTCTTTGCTTTATGTCTAGATCACTTATAAGTGAATACATATTATATTTGTTTTTTGTGGTTTTGGTTTGCTTAATTAAAAATTTTTTTCTAGATCCACCCATTTGCATGCAAATTTCAAGATGTTATAATTTTTTACTGCTGTGTAGTACTCCATTGTGTAAATGTACCATATTTTCTTTGTCCATTTTTCAGTTGAGGGGCATTTAGGTTGTTTCCATGTTCTGGCTATTACAAATAATGTTGTTATAAACATAGTTGAGCACATGTCTTTTTGCATCCTTTCGGTATATACCCAACAGTGGTATTGCTGGGTCTTGAAGTAGATTATTTCCTAATTTTCTGAGAAATCATCATACGGATTTCCAAAGTGGCTGTACAAGTTTGCAATCCCACCAGCAATGGAGGAACATTCCTCTTACCCCACATCCTCTAGCCCTAACCCTAACATTTATAAATCTATCAATGCAAATACAAACACTTCACAAAATGGATTAAGGTCATGAACAGGCAAGAAGAAATGAAAACATTTAACACAGAAAATACATATTGAGAAAATATTCAGCTCTAAAATTAATACAAAGAATTAATGTGAAAGGAAGAGAAGAAAGAAAGGATAAACAACTATGGAGCATAATAGATGGATGAATATTGTCGAAGTACATTGTATGATAATGCCACAAAGGAACCCCTTACTTTGTGTAACTAAAGAACAGCAACAGAAAGGTGTATTCTTCAAACTGTTAAATACTTTAGCACCGTGAGAATTTGTTGGCACATGTTATTGAAATTGACATTTGCACAATGTCAATGTTTGGTTCAGGGAGTGTTGTTTGGCACTGTTCCTGGAGAGACATAAACAAATGTCTTACTCAGCTTAGTAGAGCCCTGATAACAGACCACAGGAAGGTACCACCAAAGTCTGGCTTGGTGAACCAATGAGTGTTCCTGGGATTATTTACAAGAGTATGAGTGAGGGATTTCTTTTTTTTAAGTAGTATAAACAACTCAAAGACAGCTGCATTAACACAGTCCACTCCAGAATGGGTGACAGCTCACAAAAGCTGGATACCTGGAGCTCACTGCAGCTCAACAGGTTCGAGAGTATCCTTTCCTAGTGGCTCAGCTGGTCTCTGACTTGACTTTCCAGACATCTCATCTGGTCTGAGTGCTTCTCAGCCTCCTCACTGCTTGTCTGGGGCAGGGAGCTAGCGAATCTCATCAGTTTCAGGAACTTCCTGAACCCTTTGAATTGTTCACTTACTGAGACCGAGGAGCCTCCTTGCAAGCGAGAATGTCCCACCTCCCATTAGAACATCTTGTAGCTTCCTTTCAAGATGTGAAAAATGCATAAAGTCCCATTCAACAATTCCTAAAGTTATATTCTACTCTTCCGGAGTTATTAGCAGTCTTACTATATCTAGAATATAAGCCGCACAAGGCTTTTATATTTATCCTCAACTCTAAGACTAGCACTGAGCATGCAAATGCTTAATGGGTATCTGCTGAACTGATCTTGAATGGCTTGAAAAAAGGGAGGGGGTGATGGAATTACTTTTCCCTAAAAATTCAAATAGTGACTATGTTTTGCCTAAGAGTCTGGAAGCAAATTAAAGTGTCAAGTCTGATTATAAAATGAACTCCCAAATTAAGGGAATTCCCATGCCGTAGCCACTTCTTTTCAGAATCTTTTTCCCACCCACAGAACATAAACCCACGCTGAGGACTTTTGGTGCCACCTTGCCACAGGGGTAAAAAAGGGACGCGAGACAGAGCTGAAGACCCATCAGCATTCCTACGGAAATAAATAGGGATGGAACAGACCAGCCCATCTGTGTCTGTGATCAGCGATCATCTCTCCTGCTATTTTAGCGGTTAATTTCCCAGCTCAGCTGCATGGTGCCTCTTCTGGGGAAAACAGATGACAATTCACTTTGCGAAGAGAACCCATTGTTCCCTGAAATGCAATGCTGAAAGCCGAAATTTTCTTCACTGTCTGTGAACAAATCTTTCAAACAAAAACATTAAAATAAATAGACTGGGTTTCAAGTAACTTCAGTACTTAAATATGTCTCTCTCTCTTGTTCTGCACCATCCACAGAGGTGTCTTTATAAGTCAGATGCTAAGATTGCTCCTGTAAGAAACTCCAGCCATTCCAGGGAGGTGGCCCGACTAGACCTCTGCACAGCCTAGCTTCCTTTTATGCACCTTGTGGGCAGATGCAAAAAGCTCATTTCTCTTCTTTATAACATTAGCTCAGTCTGAGATTTTCCAACAATTAAGAAGGCAGTTAACTGGGCTGGTGACGCATGCACTGTGGTGGAGATGGGAAAGTTTAAGGACAACCTCAGGTAGAAATGGGAGTTCAAGGGCAGCCTGGACTATGTGAGGACCACCTCTCTCTCTCTCTCTCTCTCTCTCTCTCTCTCTCTC
>JAQHUG010000116.1:5659989-5672956 GCA_028555095.1 Dicrostonyx torquatus | reverse complement strand
AGACAAGATCGCCTGACAAAATTTGGGAGCATGGGGACAGAGGTAGAAGGAAGGAGAGAAGAGAAAGAGGAGGGGAGAAGTAGAGGGTTGGGGAGAGCTTGAGGGAATGGGATAGTGGAGATGGAAGAAGAACAAATATGAGAACAAGAAAAGAGTTGATTGAGGGAGCCATTTTGGGGTTAGCAAGAAACCTGACTCTAGAAAAATTCCCAGGAATCCACAAGGATGACCCCAGCTAAGACCCTAAGCAATAGAGGAGAGGGTACCTGAACTGGCCTTGCCCTATAGTCAGACTGCTGATTATCTTAAATATCACCATAGAACCTTCTTCCAACAACAGATGGAAACAGAGGCAAAAACCCACATCGGAGCACTAGACTGAGCTCCCAAGGTCTGTTTCAAGAGTGGAAGGAGGGAGAGTATGAGCAAGGAAGTCAAGACCATGAGGGGTTCACCCATTGAGATAATGTGCCTGAGCTAATGGGAGTTTACCAACTCCAATTGGACTGGGAGTGAATGAGCATGGGATCAAACTAGTCCCTCTGAATGTGGTTGACAGTTGGAGCAGACTGAGGGGTCAATGACAATGGCACTGGGATTTGTCTCTACTGCATGCACTGGCTTTTTGGGTTCCTATTCTCTTTGGATGTAAACCTTGCTCAACCTGGTTATAGTGGGGAGGGCCTTGGACTTTCCACAGGGCAGGGTGCTTTGCCCTTTCTTAAGATTGGAGAGGGTTGGGGGAGGATTGTGGAGGGATTGGGAGAGGAGTAGGAGGAAGGGAGAAAGTGGGTATTTGGATTGGTATTTTTAAGGTAATAAAATAAAATAATAAATAAGAATGTAACATGTCTCACTGTGACAATTTCATAAGTGTATATTGCACTTTTATTTTATTTAACCCCACTGCCCTCTTGAACACACCCCAACCCCCCCTTCTTCCCTAACACTTCCCCTCTACCCTTATGTCCTTTATTTTTTTCTAGATCCCACATATGTGTAGAAACATGTGATGTTTGTCTTTCTGAGTCTGGCTTATTTTGCTTAACACAGTAATTGCCAGTTCCATCCTTTTTCCTCCAATCAATGTGATTTCTGTTCTTTATGGCTAGATGAAACCCCATTATGTGTACAGACCATATTTCTTTGTCTGTTCATCTTCTCATTTCACAAGTATATATTTAAGACAAAGGATTATAGTCCAAAAAAAACTACCAAGAAGGATTCTACATCCATTAGTGGGATAGGATAGTGAGCACGATGGAGTCTACCAAACCCTGTTGCTTGTGAGTTTGAAGGGAGCCTGTGCCAAGGAGGAGTGAGGCAATAACATGGATAAAGTTCTATATTGTGGTGCTGTATTGCAAGAAACTGTTTAACACTGGACTGAGAATCAAGAACCAGGGAAATTACAGCTGCAATTTATCCACAAACCCCAGGATGGCCCCTTGCCTTGGGCTAGAGGCCTTCTGTGCCTGTTGCGTGGGGCCCATCCAACACTCTCTGTTGTTTTCTATAAATGATTTTTTTCTCTCTCTCTTGTTTGATATGTTTACCTTTGTTGTCACCAGTGAGTCCAGAATTTCTCCAAGGAAAGTGTCTATGGGGCAAGGATGATGTGCTGTGTTCATTTCTGGAAATACTACAGTAGATCTGTCTTGTTACACAGTCAATCAAAATTGCTGGCTAGACTGGGTTTGAAATCACCTAGGAGACAAATCTGAAAAATTCTCTAAAACTAAATCTATTAATTTGAAAATTCCTGATTTCCTCTACATAATGCCAAAGATCCTGACTTGGTTTCTCTGGGGTGCAGCCTGGATGTTCCTTCTAGCCATTGCCTTCTATGATTGGATCATGAGCTGAGAAATCTCCGACTATTTACTAACCTGTGGCTGCAACTCTGGCATGCTCACATTTCCTTCTTACTTCCTCAAAGGCTGGGGTTTCACTTTCCTGTTGAAAATGTTGTCTATTTTCCAGTAGGCTTCTTGATGCCAGAAGAGTAACTTTGAGCCTGGAGATAGCACTAGGAACTGCTGAAAGAAATTCCTAGAAGTCTCTTTAAGAGACTGTTCTAGATGCTACTTTCCTTTACCCACCACCTCCTTAACTTAGAGATGTATATACGATATTAGGTGTGAAGCAGCCTTTTTGTGATAGTATTGAGGTAAGCCATACAGTCCAAAGTCAACAGAGCCATGAGTTCAGAGGACCATGGGCTCTGCTGCAAAACACATTCCTGAATAGCTCCACACAGTCTGGGTCTCACTTCGCAGCCCCACTAGGTTGTATGAACCATAGATAACGAATGGTAAAAAAAAATCTTCATTTTTATTAGACTGTGAATTCTCAGTATTTTAATTTTATTTACTTCCTACTCGGTTGTCTGTAGTATCTGGCCCACTCTGCTAGGAAGCAGATACACAGTACTGATCTGTTGACTGATTCAGTTAGGGGTTGGGAGAAATGGGAGTCTTCTCTGATAGGTCTCAGAGTTTGCTGTTGGTTGCAGAAGGCATGAGGCAGCCTTGCCATGTGGAGTCTGCTCCCTCCTGTCCACAGAGGACCCAGCATGAAGCTTCGAGTCCTAAGATTAACCAAGCTCTCGTGTTTGCTCTGCACCGTTTCTTTCAAAGGTCCTGTGAGAAAGGAGTAGAGTTCGCACTGGTGGTTCATGTCTTTCTCTTGTCTCATATTTCCATAAAAGGATGGCCCAGTCCAATTTGCAGAAGGAAATTGAAAATGCATCTTCCTGACCTCGGGGCATGATGGTTGGGAACTGCAGAGAATGTTCGGCTAATGGGGAAAGCAGGAGGAGATTAACGGGTCTCAGAAACCGAACGTCCACACCAGCTCAGATGGCATGTCACAGAGTGTGTGAATTGGCGCTTGCTGTGTCCATACGCACAAAAAAGTTTTGGGCAGTCTTGACATTTTTTCAACTGAACATTGACTGAGAGGAGAGTGATGGCCCGGAGGTCCATCGTGCCTTCTTGAAGATTGAGACAATTCATCGTCTTTTGGAGAAATAGCAGAGGCAGATGTAAATGTATCATTTTACAGATAGTAAAATGGCCCTGCCACCCGAGAGTCACATGGGAGCCCGGAAAGAAAGCGTGTCCCCATGCTGGAAATACAGAGCTACTTGGGACTGTGCCCAGAAGAGTAAATGGGATTCATCCTTCAGCCCCAGGGTTCAGGCTTGGCATTCTCCGAGAATCAGAGGAACAAAGAGATGGGGTAGAAACACTCCAAGCTATCCAGACCTCCTTCAGCCAGACATGGGCATGGAGGATGGGGCATCCATGATTTGTAGGCAGGGGAGAGGGCTCCTGCTTTGTATTGCCCTCTGGGATACAAAGAGGAAAGAGAACAAACTCATGTATCCCAGCATTAGTGGAGCCTCCTCGTGTGGAACCACGTGCCTGATTCAGGCCTCTCTTTATCATTGTGCCTGTGTGGACACAGCTGACCTCTGACCTGGCTCCAAGTTCAAGTTGCTTATGGGAAAAGACATTGACACTGCAGAGTAGTGAAGAGGTCTAAAAGTGATAATAATGCATTAAATCTTGACTCTTAGATTAAATGCCTGTGTGTCCACTCTCCCTCCATCTCCCACAACAATACCAGTTCCCTCTTGGTGTCATCCCTGAGAATCTGCACATAGAAGACAATGTCTAAAAAATCTTCATATTATTTAGGTGACTGTTCTGTGTGACCTTAATGGTAAACTTGAGACAACCTAGGATCATCTCATAGGAAAGCCTCAGTTGAGAAGTTTTCTAGATTATATTGTCTTGTGAACATGTCTCTAAGGGATTATATCTGTTGTTCATCGAAGCAGAAGAGCCCAGCTCACTGTGGGTAGCGCCATTCCCTAGGCAGAGATCCTAGGCTGTGTTAGAAAGCCTGTGAGTGAGCCAGTAAGCAGCCCCTTCCATGGTTTCTGCCTCCAAGTTCTTGCTTGAATTCCTGCCCTGAACACCCTCAATGATGGACTGTGACCTAGAAGTCTAAGATAAACAAATACTTCTCTGTGCCAAGCTACTTTTAGTCATGGTACTTGTCACAGAAATAGAATCAAATGAAAACAGTGACCCCAAGAGGAGATGCCAGATCTGTGACAAACCTGCTCAAGTCAGTGTTGGGGAAACGGTAGGAGAAATTCCATTAGTGGTGTGAAATAAAAGCCCAGCTTTCAATCACAACCTATTTTCTAAGTCACCAATCCATCACTTCCATTGCATTTTGAGCCCCGTTCCATGCTCACTTTAGTAGAACAATAAACACTCATGCTTTAGAGGCATACAAAGGTGCCGTGTTAGAACACTTACCCCGCCCTGACCGGGTTTGGAGCCTTCACAGTACAATGCAAAATCATAAGAACACACAAAATCCCTTAATGACCCTGGAAATTGCACCTTGTTCTTCCCACAGACCCTGTTTAGGTTGGGTATGGTTATCGGAACACAAAAAGCATTTAGATTTTGTTTGAATTCCATGTGTTTTCAGAATCTTAAACAGAAAGCTTAGGTTTAGAGAGACAGCCTGTGCTTATCACCTTTCCCAGAATGTCTGCTTACTGTTTTGAGAATGCCCTGAAGCCAGGAGCCTTTGCAGGCTCTACATCTCTGAGCCCATGGGTGCCTGGGCAGGAAACTGGGACTCTTTCCCAGGCCAGGAATTCAGGAATAAAAATGTGGTACCTAAAGCCAACAGGAAGGACCTCAAGTGGCTGCAAGTATCACAAGAGCTAGAATTTCAACCAAGCAGCGTGCACAGGGTATGTTCTTAGTTTTCACCTCAACAAGAAAATTCCCTTTAATTCCTCCACATGCTAAATTTCGCATTACAGCATGGAGAAGACATGTCTAGCGATTGTGTTCCTTTTGTTTGTTTATAGTATGCACCTGTGGGCCAAGGGAACAGTCTCTATGTCACCTGACGGGCAGACACTCCATGCACTGGTGTCTGGAGAGAAGAAAGTGCCAAGGCAAGGCTGGGACCATCATTCATCTGTTTATCCTCCTGGCTGCCTCCTTCATCAGCATTGAGCTCTACTGCCAGGGCTCATGAGCTACCCAGAAACATTGCAGCTTAGTGCTCTGAGTGCTGTGTGTGTGGGCAGCTGCCACATTGGCCTACCTGTGACCTATATGTCCTTCTGGAATGCCCCAAAACTGACGTTCCTGTTGTAAATTGGTGGGAGCAGTGGGCTGTGTCCTGCCCGGCTCCCGGCCCCCTGCTGCTGGCCCGCTCAGCTGCTGGTTGCATGCTTATGCCCAAAATAACTACATGACAATTATATTCATTTAAACTCTGCCTGGCCCATCATCATCAGCCTTTTCTTAGCTAGCTCTCACATCTAAACTAACCCATTATAAAAGTCTGTATGTCACCACGAGGTGGGTGAC
Organism: Dicrostonyx torquatus; assembly: GCA_028555095.1. Classification (NCBI taxonomy): domain Eukaryota; kingdom Metazoa; phylum Chordata; class Mammalia; order Rodentia; family Cricetidae; genus Dicrostonyx; species Dicrostonyx torquatus. Next base: position 5,667,539 of record JAQHUG010000116.1, on the reverse strand, counting down.
TTACCAGACGGTTCTACGGTACGTCCATCTACAGCGGAGGCCTCATGGCGACTGGCACACTTCCTTTTTCTCTCAGAACTTCCATTCTGTCTACTCCTCCCACCTAAGGGCTGACCTATCTTACAAGCCAGGCAGCTTCTTTATTCAACCAATCAAAGCACAGAAATACAGATGAACCCTCCTACTCCATGTTCCCCTCCAAGTTGGCTTTTTCTCAAAGTCAGTCATGACCAAGTTTGAAGGCTCATTTCAGACTTCACTGCATGAAGATCTCAAGCCCATCCTTCCTTTTTCCTCCCTCTTTCCCTCCTCCCCGCCCTCCCACCATTCAGTGATGCTCCCAAGGACCTGGATCCTTCCTCATTCCCAAGCACCAAGAGTGTGATCTCCAACCAGTCACTTCCGTTCCCTATCACACGCCCAGTGTGCAAACACATCCATGGGATTGTGGGGTGTAAATGGTGCTGGTGCTGAGAACTAGGTCTTTTCAATGACTTTGTAAAGTGGAGTTTTGGGGTTTCTCTGAGGGCATAAGAGGAATCTGAAACTTCCAGAAATTAATGTCTCCATGTTCTCACTCAAAAGATGCAATGTGAAGGCAGGGCACCCTTTTAGACAGGTTGGCTTCAGCCTCCACAGCCTTATGTAACAAGCTTAGATACTGTGAGCTAGGAAATGGGATACAGGACCCAGGACCAGGAAGTGCACTCTTTTCACAGGGACCTTCATTCCAGGAGGGTCTGCTGCATTTGAACCCAGGAGGTCATCAATTGAGCAGATGAGGGTCACTTAGAAAAGATCTCCAGAATGATGGGAGTGGGGTGGACTCTCATGAGATAGATCTGGATCATCACGCGTGTTAGAAATAGGTGATCACCTTTTCACGAGGGAGACAGTGGAGTGAAGGACAGGCACATGGCAAGGGGTCTACAGATCTACATCAGTGTTCAACATGCCTGTCTTCTAATTTAACATGGGTGGCTATGGGGGTAGGATTCTGATAAGGATATTTTGGGAAAAATATAAAAGCTTGGCATGGTCATCCCTCCTGCTTCTAATCTCTGTCTCCCTCTGTGTCTTGGCCTCTCTGTGTCTCTCTCCATTTCTCTCTGTCTCTCTGTCTCTCTTTTTCTCTGTCTCTGTCTGTCTGTCTCTTTCTCTCTCCCTGAGGTACACACATATCTTTGAGGAGTGGCTGCATCAGGCTGCTGCAGAAATCAACAAGAGCCAAGCATTCCTGACTTCCCTACTCCATCAGCCCTAAGGACACAATTTGGCTGAACTCCCGGATGCAAACACAGACAGCGAGGCACTGGGGCTCTGTAATCATTTCTCTGTGGTGGGAAGAATTGGAGCACAACTCCAGAATTTGGCTAAATGCTGTATCACATTAAATCAGAATTAATAAGGAGTCTTACAGGCCCCTCGGGGGCACGTGGCAAGTGGAATATTCCTAATAGGTTTAATCGGGGTTGTTAACAAGAGACACTGGTGGTGTGAGAGCAAGGCAGTGTGAGTGTGAGCTGGTGGTCAGGAGGAACAGGTACTGGGAAGCCCCTCCCTCCTCAGTGGGTGTGGCTCAGTCTGGCCGGTCTTCCCTCTGAGCCTAGATTTCTTCATCTTTCATGGCAGCATAATAACAGCTTTTTCTTTCCCAGCTGTTGCTATGGATGGAAGTGGCACACGTTGTAAACATCTTACCATACACTGCTAAGAACACAGTGGGCCTGAGATAAATTATGGCTGTCACTACTAACTGGTCCGGCATTATTACTACCGACAAGGATCACCTGGTTAACAGGGGGCAGAGCTGGAATTTCAACGCATTTTGCCACTTCCTCAGCCTGTGGTTTTTCTCTGACTGTAAACAAAACCAGCATCCAAGCCTCTCACCGTGCAAGGACGGATGTGGGCAAGGGTGGGTAGGTTAGCAAAAGAGCATGAGCAAAATCAAACCTTCCTCCCAGCCACAATAAAATGCCTTCAGCTGGAGGTAGGATGTTGCAGCTGCCCCCTTCTAGCTGGAATTTTATCTTGAGCTTTTGCAGGTCTTGGGCACCCGGTCACAGCTCCTGTGAGTTCACAGGTGCTTCTGCCCTGTTGTGTGCAGAAATCAGGTTCCTTGTAATCATCAGCTGTCTCTGGGTTTTACAATCTTTCTGGCCCTGCTTCCACGGTGATTTCTGGGCCTCAGGAGGAGGGATGGGATACAGATGTCCCACTTCAGGCTGAGCTCTTCCCAGTCTCTTATCCTCTGAATACTGACCGGTTGTGACTCTCCGTGTTGATTTCCATCTGCTGCAGAAAGACGCAGCTGTGATCAGTGCTGACAGATGTGCTGATCTCTGGGTATAAGGATAAATCAGCAGGATGGGTTTAATGCCACGCCCATTGAACAAGGTATTTAGCAGTAGGTTTTCCCCGAGGGCTTGTGACCTGTTTAGTCACATGTCCTTGGCTCTATAATGGCATCAGGTATGGGTTCCATCTTGTGGAGCAGAACTTAAATACAATCAGAAAGTGGTTGTTCTTTGTGATACAAGCTCTGGAAATGGTCATTGCTATGCCAAAAGGCTTTCTTCCTTTCACTTGAGTAATGGAGACACATGGCATCCTAGGAAGGAGATTGCAACTGATTCTTCAACCCGTCAGACCTGCGGATGTTTTACAAAGCGGTCGGTCTCAGGGCTGTAGCCATTTGAAGGCTACTGATGCAGAATTGATACTCAGAATCAAACTGGACTGTCCCAGTTTGCATCCTGTATACTCCTCTTACTGAGGTCACAACATTGAGCAAGCAGCTTGACATGCCTGTGCCTCAGTTTCCTCTTCTCTCTGTGTGTGGGGTGATCATAGTACCTTCCTCAGAGGGTTGCTCAAGGAATTAAATGTATTTAGTGTTGTTGGGCTCTCAGAAGACTGCTGGGCAAGAACCAAGTGCTGTGCAAGGGTAGCGATCATAAAATAATAATCTGCAAAATGGAAAAAAGTAATGTAATAGAGAAATTTAAATCATATAGGGCCTGTGTTATTCATTCTCAAACAAAATGTTATTAAAAGTTTAAAGCACTGTCATTGGCTCCGAAAGCATGTTGTCCCTTGGTACTTTGGACAGGATGTTCTGGCTCCCTGGAAAAAATGGAACTTGCTGCTTGGGCAGCCGCTCTCATTAATTTTAATACAGATGCAACTAACTTCTCTCACCAAATGTGAAACATAGTTTTTAATTTGCTCTTCTGGCTCCTGCAGGACTGAGGTGACATGCTGGAAAATACATCAATTAGGTTCATTTCCCAGGAAGAAATAGCAAACCTCTGCTAACCAGGTCAGTGTGGAAGGAGTGCAGGCATTGAAGGTGACCCCAAGGACCACAGTGCTTAATGGCAACTGGAGGAGGAAGCTGGGAACTCCTTGGTTCCAACCATAGGCTTTTGCTCAGAGATGGCTGGGGATCTCAAAAGTGTCCCAGCAAGAAAAAAGTGGTTCTAGCTTTGGGGAGGTTTTGGTGTCTGTTGTAAAGTGTGATCTTCTGACCCCAAATGGCCACTACTTTCATAGGTCAGCAGTGCCCTCTTGAAAGAGTCCATCACTTAACCTTCCCTTCAGTTCTTTCTGAGGCATTAAACCAAATTTCAAACAGTATTCTATTCCAAATAACACCATATAGATCTGACAAAGAATGACTTTTTGGCTCAGGTGAAATACAATTACAGCCTGTAAAACATTAATGATAATTGCATAATCATAACTAATACTCAGACAGTGTTAAATTTGCTGATTGCCTCAAAGTGTACTTTATGATAGCCATTTTGTTTAAATTAGGATGAAAGACTATAAAGAAAAAGAAAGTCCTCCTCCTTTCCTCAATTGGTGATGCGGGTTCCTATAAGCTGTGAATGCTGTCTTCCCTCATCTCCTCTTGATATTTACTCAATGGAAACCTGACTTGGGACTGAGAGAGAGCTCAGCAATTAAGGACATTTGCTGCTCTTTCAGAGGACTTGTGTTGAGTTCCCAGCACCCATGTCAAGTGGCTCACAACTTCCTGTAACTCCATCTCTGGATGACATAACCTCTTCTGCCCTCTGCAGGTATTGCGCTCACCAAAATAGAATAAAAAGAGGAGAAAAACCTGCTTTGTTCATCTAATGTTAGCTCTCACACCTGGAATTGGCTTCTTGCATCCCAGAAGTGTATCGAAATCCCTAGTTTGTAGAGGAAATTCTCTGCTACTTCTTCATAGGTGGTTCCGGAAGCTTAGTTGGGTTTAGTTCTGTGTTTTAGGCAAGGTGACTTTGTTGACTGTACTGTCCTTCCTCTTGGATTTCTTTTGAAAGCAGAACCTTAGGTTTGTTCCATGAGGGTCTCATTGGTATCTAATTCTGTCCCGCACGACCGTCTCGCCAGCAAGAACGACGCGGCACACAAGGATCCTTCTGCAGTACGCTTTAATGCTTCTTGAGAGGGAGAGCATAAGCTTCCAGAGTGGAGACCCAGAGGCGGGGAAACCCTTCCGTTAAATAGAGGCTTCTCCTCGCCACGGGATAGGCGGGATAGGACGAGGTGGAAAAACCCTTTGCATATGTGCAATGCACTTGTTTATTACTCGGGAACACAGGATATGGGCGCCATCTTGTAATGGCGAATAGCGGGCGTGGCTCCCCACATAATTCCTTCAGGCTCATGTGTTTGAACCCTTGATTCCCCAGCTGGTGATGCTGTTTTGACAGATTGTATAGTGTTTGGGGCAGGGTGTCCGACTGCTACTCGGGGCAGCCTTTGAATGTTATAGCCTGTCCCTGCTTCAGATGACACCGTTTTGTGTCTTCTGACTCACCAAAAATGTAAACCATTCATGCAGCGAGCTCCTATCTCTACAGACAAGGCTGTCAGCTTCTGTGTCTTCCCATGATGATGGACGATTTCTCCTGAAACTGAGCCGGAACAGACCTCAGTTCCTTTTCTTTGTTCCTGTTAGCCATTCTGTCACAATTAAGAAAAACTAACATAGACGATAAAATTTAATCATAAAAAAACTACATGTGGGGGACCACTCAAACAGCTGTGACATCATCAAATTATAGCCCCGAGGCATTCAAAATACAGGCTTCGTGAGACGGCTTAGTAGATAAAAGTGCCGACTGCCAATCTGACGACCCGAGTTTAATCCTCAGGACTCACTTGGTAGAGGAATTGATCAGCTTCGCTCAAGGTGTCCTCTGACCTCCATACCTGTGCCATGGCTTACACACATAATTTTTAGAAGTAAAAGTAAATCTAAAAAATAAAGTTAAACAAATAACTCACAATGGATGGTATTGGGAGTCTTGTAGCTAGTTATATGCAGTGTGTTCTGACTGTTCTGTTGGGGAGTCAGTGACGTGCCTTCACTATGTAGCCCTCTCATGAATCCTACTCTCCCCACCCCAGGGGCTCCTGGGCTTGATGGCTCCGTGAGTAGCCACACAACTGAAACAACAACAAGGCATTTTACTGGACAGGACAAAGGTGATGGCTCCCTCATCTTGAAAGATCTTTGTCACTGAGCTGACAAGACTGTTTGCTCTGCTCCTCCTTCCACTCACTGGGCCCTGACTTGTGTCCTGTAGCAGCCTGTCTCCCACTCAGAATTGAGCTTCAGTCTCCTCCCTTAACCACATCCCATTGATTTCCATGGCAGTCATTTGACATTCTTGGGACTTGGGCATGAATCCTTATGTCCCGCATATCTGTGCTTAATTAATTGTCAATATGACACAACCTAGGATAGCCTGGGGAGAGTCTCAATGGGGATAGGGGTGTCTAGGTCAGGTTGACCTGTGTGCATGCCTGTGGAGCACTCTTTTGATTGCTCATTGATTTGGAAGGACCTAGTCTTAGAGCGGGGAACACCATTCCCACATTTGAGTCCTGGACTTTTAAGAGTGGAGCCAGCTAACCAAGCACCAGCTGTGCATCTGATACCCTGTCCCTGCTTTTGGATGCGATAGGAGCAGATCCCTGATGCTCCTGACGCTTTCCCTTCTCCACTCTGAGGAACTCCAACCTGGAACCTAAGCTGAAATCAACCCTCTCTCCCTTATGCTGCTTTTTGTCAGGGTATTTTTTTTAAAAAAAATCACAGTAAAAGAAATGAAACTAGAGCAGTGCCCAACCCCCAAACAAATTTTACTGGAATTTTTTAAAGATATACTTGGAACCACAGTAACTTCAGAAAACCTCTACTGACTGACCTCTCCCATCCTCATCACCATTTTCCCTCATCACTGTCTACCGCAAAGTCTACAAGACTCCCCCTCCACCCCTCCTTCCCTCTTTCCCTCCTCCCAGTCTTTCTCTCCTTGCTCTTGTTTCAGTCATTTTAGAATGCTATAGATCAATACTTTGCATATTAACTGTGTTGCCCTAATTTTATAACTTCCTCAAAGGCCAACAGTTAGAGTGGGCAGTGAAAGTCAAGCTTCATGCAAGGCTAGAGGCCCATTTCGGAGTTTACTTGACAGCTCTCCAGGCTCAACTCCTGCCTGACATCCAGGCTCCATGGACATCCGCCATATTTTGGATGGAACCAAAACGCTCTGGCTATAATTTCCCCCCAGGACCTCCATGCGTACTATTCCCTCTGCCTTGATTCCTGGAGAGCCCTCTTGGCCTCCTCACAGCCTCACGGCCTTCAAAACCGTCCCCCTGCATTAATATTCTGAGGTCGTCCCTGACCCAAGCTGGGCAGATTATCAACATTGTTTCTTATTTATCCACTCAGTCCTAATTACTCTTCAAGGCAAGTGCTCTAATTTGGTGTCTTTGTATTGAATTAACTCCTGGTTATTTATAAGACACTAGAACACAAAGTACACGAAGGAAGGTTCTGAATGAAAGGACCCATCTCTCTAGAGAGTCTTGGAGACAGCTGTTTTATGAGTTCTAATTGATCCTAATTAAAAAAAAAAAAATTTGGGGCAGGTTTTTGGGGAAATTGAGAAAAAATTGAAAAAAAAAAGAAAAACCAACAGTAAATTTTAACTTGCTAAATTCTTAACTGAAAAAAAGGGTGAACAACTTTTTTCTTTTTCCTTAAAATTTTTTTTTCCCCCAATTAAAATAAATTCTTCCTTTTTTTAAAAAACTTCAAAACTTTATGCTTTAATTGGGGCTTACTTCAACCTTTGATTTTTTAGCAAACTTTTTTTGGTTAAATTAAAACAAAATTTTTACATATTTCCCCCTTTTTTTCCAAAACACCGTTAAAAAAAAATGAAAACTATATACAATAAGTACAATAACTATATACCATATATACAGGCAATAAATGCATCAACAATATCTAGTCCATTAGCATCTGACAAATTCAGAGAAAGTACTCCATATCTATCCTATCTTGATAAATTCAAAAGGTTGTACTAATTTACTTTCTATTCTAACTTGCATTATCAAAACTTTTAATGTCCCTCAACCTTATACACTTTACACCTCTTTAATGAATTTCTTTTCCAAATCTGGTAACAAGGAAAACTATAACTATAAAGTCTTCAACTCCATCAGAGACCTAA
>JAQHUG010000116.1:5629463-5647543 GCA_028555095.1 Dicrostonyx torquatus | reverse complement strand
GGACAAAACTGCTGAAAATGGAAGTCACCCCAGTAAAATGTTTCTCCTTTACAAGAATTGTCATGGTTGTGGTGTCTCTTCACAACAATAGAAACCATAACTAAGACCCCTGGATAGGTTTTCAAAGTTGTGTTATTTTCAAGAGAATATAGAAACATGGGGCATGCATTGTATTGACTCTTTGATGATGGTTTTTTAGAATGTCTGCCTGTTTCAGTCCACAAGAGAGCTTGCTGCAACGCTGGGGTTAAAATTCCAAGAGAAAGAGGAAGTTCAGAAGTTGAGTTCCTGACAGTTGGTCCTCAAAGATACCACTACAGCTTATCTCCTAGTAGTGTCTTCATGAGAGAGCCCTTGGCAATAGGGAAATATGTAAGGTAAAGAGGCCTGAGACCCAAGAAAGCACCAACACATCAGTGAAAAGAGCTGTTTAACCATGAGTATTCACATGGGAATACAATCAAATCAGGTTTCCCCCCACCAAATTAAAGCAAACTCATTTATCTGAATTTAGAATTGATTTGTTAAGGGATGGTGGTGATGCTAGCTTCCACTGAAGTTTTGTGATGGTTAACCTGGAATAAGTACAGCACCCCACAAATGACCCAGTTAACAAGAGAAACTCAATGTTTTCCTTGCAAAATTTCAAAGCTATGAGACAAAGACCACAATTTAATTTAAGAATGTTTGTAAATAAATAATAGGATTCATTTCGAACCCCCATTGTTCCCATTACCTAGCAATCATGGTAGTCATTTGAGAGAGAACCATCACCCCCTGCCTCATGTGTTTGAACACTTGGTCTCCTGCAGGTGGCACTGTTTGGAGAGGTTATGGAACCTCTAGAATTTGGAGTCTGGCTGAAAGTTTGCCATTTGTGGGATTTGGGGGCTCATAGCCACATCATAGTTCATTCTCTTTGTCTGTCTCTCTGTCTGTTTGTCTGTCTCTCTCTGAGTGCTTGTGGAGAAGATATGAGCTCTCAGCTTTCTGCCTCTTGCTACCAAGTCTCATCCTCCACGATGAACTTTTCTGTCTCTGGAACTGGAAACCAAAACAAAAGTTTTTCTTCTGTCATGGCGTTTGATCACCCCAACAGAACAGTAGCTTGAACACTCATTAGTACACTTCTTCCTCTGTGGAATTTCTTATTCCGGATATTTCATGAAAATAGAATCTGATGGCAGGTGATTCTTTCAGTGAGCCTGGCTTCTTTCAGTTAGCCCAGTATTCTCAAGTCTCACCCGTATGAGATCATGCTAGCTTTTAATTCCTTTTAGTGGCAAATAGTGCCACTTCATGTGAACAGATGGACTTCTGTTATCCTGTAATCAGCTGATAAACATTATTTAAACTCTCTACATGTTCTGTTAGCAAAGTGTTGTGAACATCTGTGCAGTTTTTGTGTGATACACACACACACACACACACACACACACAATTCAGACCTCTCAACCCAATTCAGATCTCTTCAATATTGCCAGTCTCACTGGCTAGCTTGTTCCAGGGATCCTTGGTGTGTACCTTCCAGGGCAGGAATGGGGTATTCTAAAGATCTGATTTGGGAACCTCCGGATTGTGGAACAAGCCTTTTTACTGCTAACCCATCTTCCCAGCTGTGTAACTGTATAATTTTAAGTAGCCTTTTATTTCTGTCTTGACTGAGGTGTGTGCAGTCTCCCACAATGGTCAAGTTTTGCTTGCAGTAAGCTAAAAATCTTTTAATTCTTTTAGTTGACTGACATCAATGCAGTTCAAGTATTTATAATAAGCAGATGGATTGTTCACAAAATTGCATCAATACGGAAAATTCTATTTTCATTTCCTGGACACTTTCTAATGTTGAGAGTAGAGAATATTGTTAGACATAATTGAAATCTCTGCCCAATTGTGTCACTGAATAATGAAAACCCTCTCATGCATCCAGACTTGGTAATATTTAATTTAAAATATTGTGATGATTCATTCATTTGGTTTTGTGCCTTTTAATTATCATCAAACATTGCAACAAAAAGATGAATTTTCTGTGAAAATGAAACCTCAAATTCAATGAAAATAAAGAACCAAAATTCAAAGCATGAAGGCCTTTGTTCATTGAAATTCGAGGTGGAGTGAGGCTTGCCACAGAGCAACAAGTCTGTCCCAAGGTCCCAGTGCCCATGGCAGTGTTCTCCACATCACTGTCCCTATCAGCTTTCCATACTCACTGAGGTGGTACAGGACGCCTGGGACACAGGTAATGAGGAAAGATGTGAATAAAATCCTACCATTCGTCTTGATGGTGAGACCTTGATCTCCTAACAACATGTCTCTGGATCTGTCTATGAAAACATTTTTGAGAGGAGCTTAATTGAAATGGGAGAACTCATGTCCAATGTGGGCATCGCTATCCCATTTGCTAGGGTCACAGACTGAATGAAAAAGGAGAAGGAAACTGTCAGTATTTATCTCCTGTTTCTTGACTGTGGATGAAATGTGACTGCCACCTCATGTTCTCCACTGGAGTGGACTAGATGCTCTCTAGATGTGAACCAAAATATAGCCTTCCTTGAGTTGTTTTTGCTTGCTATTTGGCACAGCATCAACAAAAGTAACTAGCACAGATGATGTAGACTTTAAGGACCTAGGCAGCCAAATTGAGAAGTAAATATTGATCAGCTTCATCTTCCCCTTTCAGGATACCCAACACCGTGTCCATTCTCTCAGTACCACTTGCCCTGTATGTCCTCTGTGTACAGACACTGGAAGGAGACATCATCAAGCTACTCCAGTGAGTAAGTATCATTTAACAAAATAATTTGGAATGTTCCCTGGGAACATTCTGGAAACAGTTTTTTAGTATGGACAGGAAGTAGTTACTGTACTGATTGGGTTACCCAGGTCTCTGTTCTCATTGAGCACTGAGAACTCAAAAGTTAATTTCAGGTAAGTGTTCAGTCTGTGAAGAAAATTCATTGGGGTTGAGAGACAGTGTTGGGTGAGGCTACTTTAGCCTTTGATTTAAAGGTTCATTTCCAGAAAAGCAACTTAAGTCGACAATGTAGAGGCCATGTATTCCATCAGAAGAGGCAGAATATTGCAGTAGTGGGGCTGGAGTAAAAACTGCTCATCTCACGATGGTCAGAAAGCAGAGAAAAAAGGTAACAGAAAGGAAGGGACATGGAACAAAACACATGCTTCAGAGGCCTGCCACCAAATTCCCAAGGCTTCATTTGAAGGGACTCTAGCCAGTCTGACCATGACAAACATGGTTCTGGCAGGGTTTGCCTTCCTCCCTCATGCCCTCTGCATTGTTCAACTGTTAGAATGCATTCCTAATACCAGCCACCAAGGTCCATTCCCTTATTTGGCAAATTCCTCCTCCTAAGGCTGACAACCAAAGTCCAACTATTAAAAAATTGAAGCCCAGCAATCAGAAGTCCCCTTTGGCTCACCTAATTAACCAGCCCAATTAAAAATAAACACCCCATCCTAACATGGGGTTTATCCCTTTACATTTATAAACTGCCATTTTTCTATGGGCCATGTAGGTCTGCTCTCTATCCCAAGACCATCCCTTTGTTTCACTCTGAGACAAAATCCCCTTCCCCTTTTCCTCCTTCCCCTTCTCCTTCATCCTCTATCTCCTGTCTTTGTATCTTATTCTTTGTCCTCTGTACTTCAAGGTCAAATAATCCCCTTTGATCTGAGAATTTGTCATGGGGGTCCTAAGCTGATACGTTTTTCACCACTCCCTGACATTCTTATTACCTCTCAATAATGCTACAAATTATGAATCCATCAATAGATCAACCATTCATAAAATTGAAGCCTTCATAGCCCACTTACCTTTCAGAAGTGCCATCTATGATTCTACTTGCTTTTGAAAACAAGCATGCAAGGAAGATGTGAGCTTCTAAGAATGAACTATCTTTCTTTCTTTCTTTCTTTCTTTCTTTCTTTCTTTCTTTCTTTCTTTCTCTTTTTCGTTCTTCCCTCCTTTCTTCTTTCTTTATTCCTTCCTTCTTCCTCCCTCCTTTACTTCTTTTTTCCTTTCTTCTTTTCCTTCCTTCCTTTTCTTTATTTCATTTTTCCTCCTTTCTTTCTTTCTTTCTTTCTTTCTTTCTTTCTTTCTGTCTTTCTTTCTGTACTGACTGGTTATGTGTCAACTTGATACAAGCTGGAGTCATGAGAGAAAGGAGACTCAGTTGAGGAAATGCCCCCATGAGATCCATCTGTAAGGCATTTTCTCAATTGGTTATCAATAGGGGAGAGCCCAGTCCATTATGTGTGGTGCCATCCCCATTTGTTGGTTGGTCCTGGGTTCTATTAGAAGGTGGACTTAGCAAGCCAGTCCACCTGCTTCATGGCCTCTGCATCAGCTCCTGCAACACCACTAGGATCCTGCCATGTTTGAGTCCTGTCCTGACTTTCTTCAGTGATGAACAGAAATGTTGAAGTGTAAGCCAAATAAACCTTTACCTCCTCAACTTGTTTTTCAGTCATGGTGTTTCATCCCAGCAATAGAAAATCTAATTCTCTCTCTGTGTGTCTCTGTCTCTCTCCATTTCCCATTTTTTTAAACTTATATACATATGTGTGTATGTTCTTGTGTGTTATTGAAGCCAAAGATTGACCTCAAGCATCTTCCATAAACCTTCTCTACCTTATTTTCTGAGACAAGGCCTCTTACTGAACTTGGAGATCAGTAATTTGATTAGACTTGCTGACAAGCAAACCCCAGAGATCCTCCTATCTCTGCCTTCCCAGGCACAGGCCTTTAATATAAATAATGGTTTTCCTGTATTGATGCTAGAGACCAAACTCAGGTCCTCATGGTTGAGCATCAGGCACTTTATAGACATAGCCATCTCCCCAGTTCCTTGAGGAAGAAATTTCATATCTGTTGTGTGACAAAACTTTTCCTGGGGAGATGCAACACACACATCTACTCATGCCAGATAGGGATCCTAAGACAGATCAAAGTATGGTTATGACAAAAATACAACTTGGTGAATCAATGAGTTTTATTGAACTTACAGGAATATAGGTGAGGAGTTACTTATGGAAGTAGAAGTGAGTCAAAGACAGCTGCATCACCAAAACCTACTTCAGTGTGGGTGACAGCTCACCAAAGCTGGGAACCTAGAACATACTGTACAGACTCCAGGCATCTCAACAGATTGAGAGAATGTCCAACTGAATCAGTTGCTCTAAATCCCTTCTAGGCTGTTTCTATTTCTTCCAGGCAGTTGATCTGATCTTCAAGTCTGCCTTGCATCTTGGCTTGTCTGGGAGTGACTCTCAACAGTCTGTCATTTCTATTCTTTTAAGGATGTAGCCTAGTGAATCTCATCAGTTTTAGGTACTTCCTGATGATGCCTTGATGTATTTACTTTCTAACTTAAGGAGCTTCCCAGAGGATGGAATTGCTATGGGACAATGGTCTTGTACCCTGCCATTTGTATTGTTTTAATAAAATGCTGATTGCCAGTAGCCTGGCAGGAAGTATAGGTGGGACAATCATGTAGGAAGTAGAGGTAGGGTGATGAAAACAGGAGAATTCTGGGAGGAGGAAAGAGTCAGTCTGCAGTCATCACCCAGATGCAGAGGAAGCAAGATGAGAATGCATCGCTGATAAAAGGTACCAAGTCATGTGGTTAACACAGACAAGAATTATGTGTTAATGTAGGGTGTAAGAGTTAATAAGAAGTTTGAGCTAATAGGCCAACCAGCTTATGATTAATGTAGACCTCTGTGTGTTTCTTTGGGACTGAATGGCTGCAGGATCGGGTGGGACAGAAACCTCTGTCAACAGGAATGTTTCAACATTTGAGGAAATTGCTACACAATAATATCCAAACCAAAAAAATACAATAGATAAAAAGGATTAAAGGGCTTCAAAATCATCTTTGTTAGGGAAAAAACCTTAGGAAAAACTTGTATCCAGTGTGTTCAATCAGTAAACATATAAATATCTTGATGAAAGTAGGGGACTCTCCTCCAAATTAGCCCTGAAGCACATTTGGGGAAGGTATTCAAGACTGCTAAGGAAAGCATGACAATCCCAGCAGTACTTTAGCCTGGACCTTACAAAAGATAGCTCCAATGTCCAAGACCATGCCACACATAACAACAAATCACAGTATTCCCAGCTACAGAATCTGGACAAAATCATGCTCTTCTGGCCCTCTTATACTGTGATCTGTCAGAACAATTAGAATTCATCCATATGACACCCTTTATATGACATACAAGAAGCTGAGGGCTGCATTTTGCTTTTTTGTGAAAGTGTTCCATCATGTGATTGCTTGTGCTTTTCAGTATTTAAGACGGGTGTATCTTAGCATAATATCCTTCCTGTAAGAATTGACTCTGAGCATTTGTTTTATTTCAGGCAAATTATGAGCTGATGGTTGTGTCATTGAGTAACATTGAACTACTGAATGATTCCCACCCCATTTTTAGTGCATCCTTGTGGAACAATTAGTTTGACATTTGGGGGATTTAAAAACATCACTTGAGTGCTTTTTAATCCCCCTTTCATTAAGAGGAGAGTCAGCTTCATTTCAAGAGCCTTCACTATGGAACAATCTCTGGGATGTGATTTAATAACATAAGCTTGTTTTTCCAGGATCGACGTTCCTCTTGTTTCTTGTTTATGACAAGTAATAGCAATTTTCTATTCATAAGATAATATAAAGTATCTTGAAAATAAATCAATTCATGTGGATCCATTTAAAAATTATATGGTGACTAGGATAGAGGTTTTATAAATATTGAAAACTCATAAAGCTGCCTTAAAGAGGTACACAAAGGAGAGTACAAACTTGAGTGTGTAGTAGACAAAGCAGAAGTATGAGTAAAATAAGGGTCCCCAGCCTTATAATCTATCATCGAGGGAAGACAACGCAGGAACATGAAGCCATGGAGGGGTGCTGCTTACTGGCTTGTTCCCCAGGGTTTGCTCAGCCTGCTTTCTTATATAACCCAGGATCACCTGCCCAGGGATGGCACTCCACACAATGAGTTGGGCCTTTCTACATCAATCATTAATCAAGGCAAAGCCCCACAGACTAGCTCACAGGCTTATCTGGTGGAGACAAATCCTCAATTAAGAGTCCCTCTTCTTTCCGGGCAATGGTAGCACACAGCTCAATCCCAGCACTTGGGAGGCAAAGGCAGGTGCATCTCAGTGAATTCAAGGCCAAATTGGTCTACAAAGCCAGTTCCATGACAGGACTGTTATACAGAGAAACCCTGTCTTGAAAAATCAAAAAACCCAAAAGGTCTCTCTTCCAAAATAACTCTAGTTTGTGTCAAGCTGACAAAAACCAACTGACACACCTGTTTTAACAATTCCCACACAGAACTTGGAAAGGTGGCAACTAAAGCAAATATTTTGGTTATGGACAGCAACAGAAAGCAAATGGTTAGAAAAACAGAGAAGCTGGAGACAATGGCTCCAGGGCAGCACCATGGACAGCTCATTTGTTTGCTTCCCTGTGGAAAACTGCCAGCTGTGTCCAGGCGTTGAGGATCCAGGCTGATGTAAATCAAAAATAAAAGGTGTCACTATGGATAATTACTCTAGAAAAGCAAGCAAACCCATAAAAAAGTTAAAAAAAAAACCTGCCATATAAAAGTGAACTTGAACTCGACGAGTTACCCGGACGCTTTTAGAGAACTGTTAGCTGCCCAATTCTCAAGTAAAGCAAAGTAAGTGATCATGAGGACATAATTTTTCCACCCCTGTGATCTTGATAATGCTGGGCGTAGAAAACTAAATCTTTTTTGATAATATTTTTTAGAAGCTCAGCGTCTTCCCTTCCTCCAGGGATGAGGTGTAATCTAGGAGCCCACCTGTGGAAAGGTTACTGACTTGGAACCATTATGCATCCCTAGGGTTACCATGGAGTGGGGCATAAATACATCAAGTCAAGACGGAACCAGCATGATGAATACATTGCTTGTTGCCTTGATGTGAGATCATTTAAGTCCCTGCTCTCTAGCAATTTGAAATATGTGATTCGCTGTTGCTAGCTATAGTTATTTATCTGTATAATATAATTCTAGAAATAATTTCCTCTATCTAAGCATGCCTTTGTGCACATGGACCAATTCTTTCATATTCCTGTCCCACTTTCTCTTTCTGTCTTCCTAAATTTTAGAGAGAGATAAGTTTTCTTTGCTTTAATTTTAGAGATAATCTTATTTATATTTCACTTGTAAATGTTTGAGGTTTTTTTTTTGGTCTGGTTTATTTCACTTAACATAATTGATGTGGGGAACATGGAAGGCTGTTTGTGGGAAATACCATGATGTAGACCGAGCTTTAAACAGTACAATACCGTGGATTTGAGGCAGGGAGACAGTTGAGTGTGAGGTATGGAAGGACCCCCGACAAAGGCTTTGAAATTAGCATATGAAAAAATTAATTGGCAAAGAGGAAAGTTGGGCAAGATCTCCTTCATACCATATACAAGATGGAGAGAGTGATGGGGGCAGGGATCGAGCAGAGCATGGGTGCAGAGGCAGTTCAGAGTACGGCAATGATCTATGCTTCCTAGTTTGTTTTCTACCTTGGGAATAAACACCATAATAGAAATCAACTTGGGGAGGAAAAGATTTATTTCATCTTATACCTCTCAGGTCACATTCTATTACCAAGGGGAGTCAGGGCAGGAATCTAGAGGCAGGAACTGAAGCAGAAGCCATGGAGCAGTCTGCTTACTAGATTGCTTGGTCTGCTTTCTTATACCATCCAGGACCACCTGCCCAGGGGTGGCACCGCCCACAATGGGCTGGGCCCTCCACACCAATCATTAATCAAGAAAATGCCCCACAGACTGGTCTACAAGCCAGTCTGCTGGAGGCAGAGTTTTCCTATCCGGGTATGTCTAAGTTCAAGGTGCTATGTCAAGCTGACATAAACTAACCACCACTACTGAAACACCTGACTTAAGTGGACATTTAAGACGCCGATGAGAACCTGTGATCTATGAAGCTGTAAACAGAGCGACATGTATCAGATAGAGCATGTGTAGGAAAATAAACTTGTGCTATTCAAATAATTGCAATGCCTGTATTCCATTACCTAAAGCCCCCTGACTCTTTGGACTGTTTGAGACATTGAACTCTCTTTGCTCTGACTTCCTTCCTTTTGAAGTGTGACACTTCTTCCACTCTGCTTTCTACTGTCTGTGTTACTCCATTTAGTTTCTTGTTTTGGGCACAAGAACCTGGGTCGCCTCTGGTAGTGCCTGTTGAATCATAGTATCTTCAGTTGGAGTTAAGGAGTGAGACTCTCTGGGCAACTTGTGAGTTTCCAAGGACTTGAAAGGCAGAGGTGGCATCTGTATGTCAATGAGATGGCATTTGGGGATAGCAGAGGCCTTTTAAAGAGCACCTGTGAGAAAGGTCATTGATGTCCCAGGCTCTTCCATGCTGACTCTGGCCAGCAAGCCAAAATCGGACTTCTGTTTCCACGACTTGATGTTTGGAAATGCTTTTACATTATGTTCCTTATTTAAACCCTTAATGGAATTTTCTGTGACTGAATAAAAGCAACCTTTGCCCTTTGTTCTATCTTCTAGAAGGCAAATGCAGTTGCCGTGGTGTGTGCTTTCTTAGCCTAATTAATTTAGCTTGGGGCTTTTATATTGTAATTAGAATGGCAGCGTTCATAAATATTCATCAAACACAAGTTTTGAGGCTGTCAAGCTGTGGGTCAGAAGAGAAAGATACAGTGGTTTCCCTTCCACTGCCGTGCATGCTCAAGAGGTTCCCTTGAGCTGGGACTCCAGTGCTCGCCTGCTGAAATGCATTTGCGACAGGTATGAGGAGTGTGGCTCAGAACCTGTGTAGCCAGTTTCAGCTGACTTGACTCAAACCTAGAGTCACATGGGAAGAGGAAACCCAACTGAAGAATTGCTCAGATCAGATTGGCCTGTGGCATGTATGAAACATGTTTTTATTGCTAATTGAAGGCCCAGCTTTCCTGGTACCATCCTTAGGCAAGTGGGCCCGAGTTGTATAGGAGAGGTTGTCTGAGGAAGCCACAGCGAGCAAGCAGCTTTCATTTATTAGTCTCTGATTGAGTTCCCACCTCTAGGCTCCTGCCTGGGCTTCTCTGGATGGAGGACTTCTGTAAGGCAAAACTAACCTTTCCTCCCCAGGTTGCTTTTGGCTGTTGTGTTTATTACAGAAAAACCAGAAAAGCAAACTAAGATAGACCAGGAGGGTTCAGATCGAGCATGGTACATCTTCCTATTGTGCAGGGTATCTTTATGTCCATCCAGCCACCACCCTGTGGCCTGGTCACAGCCACATTGCTTCACTGATTTTTCTCTGTCAGCATCAGTAGTATTACTTTTCTGGGAAGATGTAAGCAAACACCCATTCACCCAGATGAGGCATCATCGATGGACCGAAGTCCGACTTGGCAAGCCAATGAGTTCACTGGGCTCATTTCAAGTGCGTGGATGAGAGGTTACCTAAAGCACCTTGGACACCATAGCAACTACCTTTGCACAAAGTCCCACCCATCATAGAAGGTTGCAAAAGCTCCATCACAGGGTCCTCCCTTCAGTTAGCTATGCTCTAACTCAGTTTCAGCTGTTAGGATAACACACTCTGACCAAAAAGCAACTTGAAGAAGGAAGTGTTAATTTCAGCATACAGATTATAACCCACTGCTTTGGTAAGTCAGGGCGGAAACTGGAGTGGGAACTCAAAGTCGGTTGGGCCTGCTCTCTATTCCACAGCAGGGAACTTACTTCACAGCCAAAGAGGAACAGTGGAGGATGCTGCGTTCTAGCTGGAACGTAGGCCAACTTAAACCCAGGTAACTTATTCATAGAGTTCTGAACCATTTGCCTAGAAAGGTGCTGCTCAGAGTAGTTGGTTCTTCCTATATCAATCGAGAACTCTCTCCTCCCCCAAACAGGTTAACCTGATGTAGGTAGCTCCTCTCAGATGACTATAGGCATTGTCAAGTTGATAGTTAAAGCTAGCCAGGTATCCTTACACCCTGTGTACTGTATCAGCTCCCAAGATCACAGGTAGCTGGGAGGCAAGAGGGAGTGGTGAATGGAATTCCAGAAGAGAACCTGATGATATTACCCTGCTCCTTCATGTTGACAGCTCTATTGTCATGACCACAGACCTGACTATCACCTTAATGCATGACTTGCTATGTCTACAGGGCCAAGGGTATCTCTGCTTCATGATGTGACAGGACGGTCATTATGTCTGGAGCAAAAAGCTGTACTGCAATAACATTTGTCTATCTTAAATTTGTACACTCATTATGAGATGGATAATCATTCATGCATCCATATTATAGAGGTAGATATAGCATATGGATATGCATACATTTTAATACAGATATAAAATCATAGAGGTTAAATATATAGCTAGTAAGAGACAAAGGCTCCAGAATTAGTTACGAGGAAATTAGCTAAGATGAGGTGATTGCAGTATTATACTTTTCTATTCTTCTGTCTGTTAATCCACTCTTTAAAGCAAGGTATATTACGTGCGAATATTTCCCGGTATCTGTATGGCTTGTAACACAAGAAGTTTATTCTGACATCATTAACCTTGTCAGCTTGACTGTACTGGGAAATCTCTAGAGTAGTAGTTCTCCACTTTCCTAATGCTGTGATTCTTTAATATAGTTTCTCATATTGTGGTGGCCCCCAACCATAAAATTGTTTCATTGCGGGTCTAGAGAGATGGCTTGGTGGTTAAGAGCATTGCCTGCTCTTCCAAAGGTCCTGAGTTCAATTCCCAGCAACCACATGGTGGCTCACAACCATCTGTAATGAGGTCTGGTGCCCTCTTCTGGCCTGCAGACATACTCACAGAGAGAATATTGTATACATAATAAATAAATACATATTTTTAAAAAATTGTTTCATTGCTACTTCATAACTATAACTTCACTACTGCTAGGAATCATAATGTAAATGACTGACAGGCAGGATATATGATATGTGACCCCTGTAAGAGTCATTTGACTCCTATGGGGATCGTGATCCACAGGTTGAGAACCATTGCAGCACACTGCTGGGGTTTGAGTGAGGGTGACTCCAGGGAGCCAAATAATTGATCTAACAAACAGACAGGTCCTTTTATAGATTCATATGATGACAACAGTCTTAGAATGTGGTGCCAAGTTGGAGGAACCAGGGTCCCTAGAGAGGTGTCTTTGGGGCTCCCTCTTACCTGACTACTCCGTCCCCCAGATTTCTCATCACCGTACGAGTCCTTCCATGCATGATGTATGGAGTGAAGCAATGAGCTCTGAGAAACTCTGAGAAGCGTGGCTTTCCTCGGTCACCTGGTCACTGCAGTTAAAAAGCTCTGAGACATTTGCTGTCATTTCTTCTCCAGGACTGAGGGTGACAGGCCGGCTTTTGACTCAATCATGAAGCAACTTTTCAGACAGAAGAAGAAACAAAGGAATAATTGGCTTATCTCTTCAGGATTTCCCATGGAAGTGACAGCAGGCGCAGAGGCTCTGGTTTTATTGACAAAAGCATGCATACTTGAGGCTGGGGAGGCCAGAGTTTGTGGCTATCTCCGAGGGAAGTGCAGGCTGAGGACAGACACCAGGATGGGCTAGCCCAGATGAGCTGGGTTCATCAATCATTCTCAAATAAACAGTTGTTGCTATGAAATGAAGGGAAAAGCTGAAGAGGGTTATTAGCAGAAAGAGGAGCATTATCCTCATCAATTTCCCATGACGAGGGTCAGAAGGACCAGAGAGTCTCCTCAAAGAGCGCAGCTGAGGGGTTGAAACACCACAGACAGAATCTTATGGGCTTGAAATAAGAGATTAAAAGGGAATAAAAGGAAGGAATGGAAGGAGAGAGGCAGGAGAAAAGAGTATCACTGTTAATAAGATAAAAATGCTTCATATTTTGAGATTTTTCTGCACAGTCTTTTAATTTGTTTAAAAACAGGTATGAGTGTGTCATTCAGTGTGAGTGTGTGTGGTTGTGTGCATGCAGAAGCCAGCAGAGAGCTTGGGAGCCTCTGGAGCTGGGGTTACAGGCAGTTGTGAGCCGGGGGATGCAGATACTGCTGAACCTTCTCTCCAACCCGGACAGTACAATCTTTGAGGATTAATCTTGATTGTCACCTTAAAGGGACTGTAGTGTCATGGAGGAGATGAACCTCTGAGTTAAACTGAAGAGGGAAGGCCAACCCTGGGTATTAATGGCACCAGCCCATGTGCATGGATCCTATAATTAATCAAAAGGAGAACGAGGGCTGAGCACCAGTGTTCATCTCTTTCTGCTGCCTTGCTGGGGATGTCGTGTGACCATCAGCCTTATGTTCCTAACCGCCATGCCTGTCCCCACCACGATGGACTGTACAATCAATCAGACACGAGAAAGAACAAACCCCCTTTCCTAAAGTTGCTTTTGTTAGATATTTTGTCACAGCAACATGAAAAGCAATTATTAAATAAAAATCCATCACCTAGCACTTCATTCTTCTGTGGTGATGTGCAGAAAACTCAAGCTCCTAGCCTCATTTCCTAAAATGAATCCTTGTCAAAGGAGGCATCTTGGTTCACTTTGCCCTCTTGTGAGACCTTTAGCCAATCCCTCCTCCTCTGGGATCTCAAAAGCACCTAGCAGGAGAGAAGCATTGTGAGGTCTCCGCAAGCTGCTCTTCTTTGTCTTCTAACACAAAACAGCAGCGATTGGCAAAGCTCCACCCTCCTCCTACGCCTGGCTTTTCTGAGCTGGAGACAAGGGAGCATGCCCCAGCTTCCTACTGGCTCTTAGGAAGACACTCCCTGTGGTCAGAAGTAAATACGTGCAGAACAGACCCATGACTGTGGTCAGCAGGTCTGGTATGTTTGGAGAACCACTTGCTGTTACTAATCAAGGCAGACGGAGTCTCTTCTAATGTGGACTGAGTGGAAAAGATAATTACAACAGCAATCTGAGCACAAGTTAAGGGAGAAATCTGACTTCAATTAATGTCTCCAGTGGCACTTGCTCACCGGGGCAGATAACAAGAATGTAGGTGAATTCCAACCGACACTAACGCCATACATGAATGGTTGTCTTTATTCTTCCAAACACCATACTATTCCATTAGAAATGCCACAGGAGAGAGCAAAGTCGTCATTTAAAGTTGAGGCATTTTGATTGATTCCACAATGAATTCAGAGCAACGGAGCAAAGCAGGCCTGGGTTACTGAACAAACAATTTCATTTCGATCTTGAATGTGCACAGTGCTGTGCGTGCGGGAAGCTGTCAGACGGGCTGTTTCACTTAAGACACCGGCTACTTGCACAGAACTCACTGTGCACGGAAGTTGTAAGGATTTCTTCGGCTACATTTGGTTCCCATCATATGGATGTCAGTAGTACTACACATGGGCTCTTTGGAATGCTGGGAGCAGGCTTCACAGCATGCGTGTGTGTCTTTATCTACCCCGCACTGTTGGTTATCTGAACAGCCACTGTGGGTTGAGTTTGAAGCTTCCCACTCCCTCATGTTTTGAATGTTTACTCTCTGCTTGGGAAGCCATTTTGCAAGCTGTTGCACCTTCAGGGGGTTAAGCTTGGCTGGTGGAAGTATTTGAGCTGGGTCCAGTATGGTTTGACCTGCTTTCCTCGTCAGCCACTATACAAACAAGCTCCCGCTCCCCAGTCCTGCCCCCAAAGAGGGAGCTGCTCCACCAGTCTTCCCCCTTCTGAAGGGTTGTACTCTCTCAGAAACTGACCCAATTCATCTTCCCTCCCCTGTGTTGTTTCTGCTAGGCATCTGCTCACAGCAATGCAAAGGGAACGAACACTGTGCCTATTGTGTCTATGTTCTCCTGGTGGCTGACGAGTGGATGGGCAGTTTGTCACGGTCAAGAGGAAGAAACCAGAACGAAAATGAGACAGTAAAATGGGTCAGAAAACAGGCTATGGGATAGACAGTTTACCGTGAATCTTTCTGACACTGACCAACAAGAAATATTCTGTGTGAGTGCTGTGTTAACCAATAGCCCCAGCATCAGTGGACAGCAGTTCTTATTCACCATTGTCTACAAGATTGGGGGCCAAGTAGGCGCTTGCTGCTCTTGCATAGAACTGAACTGGGTTTGGTTCCCAGCACCCACATCAGGTGTCTCCCAAATGCCCGTAATTCTAGCCCCAAGGGATCTGGCGCCCTCTTCTGGCCTCCATGGGCACTGCATTCACATGCACCTACAGACAGAGGTACATATAAACAAAACTAAAATAAATCTCTAACAAATTTTTAAAAACAAGGACTTTTTTCTTTGCTAACCATAGATGATTTAATGCTGGACCTGGCATGTAGTGAGCATTCAATAAAAACTTGAAAAGCTCGTTTCACTGAGATAGAGCCTCCTCTAAGTTCTGCTTAACTGATCACATCTAAATAGATAATGTAACCGTGCTTGCCATTGGTGCTGTGTTCGCTGTATCCATAACACCATGTAGCTAAGTTCTTGAGCACATCTCTACTTTTGGTTTTATAAAAATCCTGGGTTAAATTTCCCACTGAATTATAAATAAAGAGTTTGCACTTTCTGGGAGTGGAAAAGCATTTGACAGACTTGAACTTCAGGAACTCTCCTTGTCTGTCATGTACAGAATCCAGCCTTGTGGACCCACGGACGGAAAGTGTGGACAGCAAGCCACTGAATGTATGGTGTATGTAACTGCATGAACTTCTGGACTAGGAACTTTGATTTCTAAACAGGCACCAATTTCATGTCTCCCGAGTGCAATCACTCATGAACAACGGAGAATGCATTGATAAATACACAGTTTGTGACGACGGCCAGTAGACACATAGTGATTTTCTTGCTCACATTTTGTTGGGGAAATGCTGGAAGAAATCACAAGCTCTGCGAAGATTTGTGATTATTGCAATTAGGAGAAAGGGTATGTGGGAGCCAATGCTTTTGTTAATGCAAAACCACAGTTCTCACCTTAAAGGGGATAAGATACGGTTTATTCTGGAGTCAAATATGAGTGAAAATGGCCTGGGAACACAGACTAAGGTTACCATAAACTCCAGGTTCAAGTGTGGAAGCAGATTCATGAGGCATAGAAGCAGAACAAAGAAAGGGATGTAGACACCTTTCAAGTGCATTGGTGGAAGCATTGGAGAGACTGATACAACTAAGAGGGGAAATAGCAGCTACGGGCCTTTGAATTTAACTGATGACTTCCTTGGCTTGGGATGGTGAAAGGTAGTGGCCTGATAAGTTAATACATTCCAAAAGGGTTTTAGCTATGAGGCACAGAACTTTAAGTCGAATGCAGAGGCAAGAAGAAATGGCTATTCAAGTCTCTAAAGCTAGCCCTAGATAAATTCTTAGACACTCGACTTGCAACATTCCAACCTCTCCTCATCAATGAGTTCCTAACCAGCCAATCAGCCTTTGCAGACACAGCTTCTTTCTGGGAATTGCCATCCCCATTTTGGAGAAATATACAACACTGATTCAGGGTAGGAGTGAACTGTGAAGTCACAGACACTTTCTCGGATGAGGTGATGACAGCTAGAATTTGCCGTTACTCAACTGCACGATGAGGGAGGTGATTAGTTCAGGATGCTGTCAGTCAGAGAAGACCCGTCCATTAGCAAGCTGCCTTAGCATGATGTAGGCTTTTTACCTTCCACTCTGCCAGACACGTGTGAACTCTTTGAGGTGTATTTACTTTTATTTTTTATATATATGAGTAAGGGCTTGCATGCATATATATATGCACCACATATGTGCAGAGACCACAGAGACCCTGAGAGGGCATGGATCACCTGGAACTGGAGTCACAGATGGCTGTGAGCCATCAAGTGAGACCCTAACCCAGGTCCTCTGGAGGAGCAGCCAGGGCTCTTAGCCACCAACTCATCTCTCCAGTCACAACATGAATTCTTCATACCGAGGAGTTCTACCTTATAATAGAAAACAACTACACAGACCAAGAGAAATTCAATTTCTGCTCTTTCCTTCAGCCCTAAGTTGTGTACACAGGTCAAAGGTAGCCAGACCTTCTTACTGGATTACAGCATCATCAGGCACAACCACAGACATTGGGAGTGTTGCTATTTCAGGGAAACTCCAAGGTGTCCAAACTCTGTTAGGTAAAGAGAGATTGAAGAGTCATGAAGAGTCTCCCTGAGCCAGAGAGAAAGAAAATGGGAAGGGAAGGGAGCCCTCACTGTGCGTCTGGTCTAAGTCTCTCACCAGCCAAGAAGCAGGGATTTCAGCATAGTTGGGGCTGGAGAGGTGGCTCAGTGGTTGAGGACTCTTACTGTGAAGGCAGGAGTGTTGAAAGGGAGACTGCTTGGTTGTTCCGGACACTGGGCAGCTCAGACCCAAAATAACCACACAGAAACTGTATTAATTAAATCACTGCTTGGCCTTCTTATTGGTTAACTCTTATATCCTAATTTAACCCATTTCTAGTAATCTGTGTATCACCACGAGGCTGTGGATTAGCAGGTAAAGTTCCTGCATCTGTGTCCGTCGGGGCTACATGGCTTCACCTAACTCTGCCTTTCTTTCTCCTAGAATTCCGTTTAGTTTTCCTTGCCTAGCTCTATCCTACCCTATCAGGCCAAGCCAGTTCTCCTTATTAATTAACCAACCGTACTCACAGAATACAGAGGGGAATCCCACATTACAGGAGTACCTGAGTTCAAAGTACAAAGGAAAACGAATGTGTGGCCCAGTGCTGTGAGGGGTGTGGACAGGAAGATCCCTGGGGTTTGTTGCTTGCTGTACCAGCTCAAGGTTCACTGAGTTCACTGTCGGGGGGATACAAGGTAGAAAGTGACAAAGCAGGACACATGATGTTCTCTGTGCATACCCACATGCATATGCACGTACACTGTATGTACATACACTTTACACACACACACACACACACTAATCTTAACACAATTAACATTTGTCATGAAGGTATATTCTTTTCATACATAGATATTTAATGTTAAAACAGCTGTGAAAGAGAGGAGTGAGGCCTGAATGTGTATGACCTTGGGTGGAGTCTCATACATTCTCTGGGAGTCTCAGACAAGACTGCTACTGAAAGATTCCCCCC
>JAQHUG010000116.1:5578523-5603435 GCA_028555095.1 Dicrostonyx torquatus | reverse complement strand
TCATCTACTATACGATAACGACCTTTTCTCTTTCATGGAGCTTTCTTGTTTACTTGTGTCTCATCTGCCACTAGAAGGATTACCCGAGAGCTCTCAGGTCCTCTCTGCTGACACTCAGTAGCTCCTGCTTGTGCAACGGGATATTACATTGCATTATCCCTTCAACAGTAACAATCAACGAACAGCAGACAGGTTTTTATCACATTTCCAAGTAGCATGCCGAGTCACCACTGAGAGCTGTTCAGGGTGAAGACTCTCATTTGCATATTACTCTCCTCTATGTTGACTTCTTCCATTCATTCATTCAAATGTACCTATTTTGTGTGTATGTGTGTTTCTTCTGCATGCATATGTGTGCACTACATGGGTCCTCTGCGAGAGCAGCCAGTGTTCTTGACTGCTGAGCCATCTCTCCAGGCCTTGAACTTCCACATATCTAAAACTGTTGTTGCTTTCTGGCTTGGTCTTATGAATGTTTGTGCACCAACTGGACTTGGGGGCTGCTGCTTCTGATGATGATGATATCAAATCAGGAAGGAGATGGGTTTTGATGGATCCTGGAGGGAAATGATGGGAGATTGGAGGAAGGCAGTTGGATGCATGACATCAAAATACATGGCATACATGAAAGACATTTTCAAAAAAGTATACAAGTGTTTTTTTCTTAAAGTTTTCTCTTGCTGGTGAGGTTTTTTTTAATAGTAACTAATTTCCCAGTAATATTTGGTATCTTCCCAATTTTTCCTAATAATTGTGTATCGTGCTTGTACTAAAAATGTGCTTATTTGAAGGGAATGTATCCTCACTGTGCTCTTAATGAGCTTCCCAATTAGGGACCAGATATTACATATTTCACATCAAGCCCCACACAGCCAGAATGAGAATTTCTGCAGAATTTGCTGGAGCTGGGGTAGCACATTAGACTGCTTTCATATCCTGTCTCTCTGTGTAGAGAGTTTGACTTAGATAATGTTGTGCTTTTTTTAAGTCTTGCTTTGAAGGTGCCAGGATTGATTAGTCATGTCTGCTATAGATTCGTGATAGGTTGTCAAAGGTCTTCCTGGCGTGCCCGTGCCTGACTCTAACAGTCACAGTGTAGTCAGTCAATCTTATGACTAAGCATCTTAATGGTGTTAATGGAAGAAAACTGGAAACATAGCTGTTTTGCAGAAAACCCATGTTAAAGGACTTATGTACAGAGCCAATAAGACAGAAACTTCACCTTCCTGAGTCTACCGTGGTACTGGGACAATCTGCATTACCAGGAGCAAGAGCTGTGATCCCTGATGATGGCGAAGGGTGAGCTTCAAAGAAGTGAGACCTGTGGTTTTTTTTTCTCCTCCTCCTCCTCTCTCTCTCTCTCTCTCTCTCTCTCTCTCTCTCTCTCTCTCTCTCTCTCTCTCTCTCTACACACACACACACACACACACACACACACACACACACACACACACCATCAAAGGCAATATTAAAATTGCAGTGGGAAATTTTATTCACATGTGGAATTAAAGCTACTAGAAAGTAAGTCTGAAGATTAAACCTATCCTCTCCATCCTATGCTAAAAGTTACCTGTTGGATCCTCATTTTGTTTCTCTCTGAGTGGCATGCCAGCTACCAAAATTTGAGTCTGAAAGGCTACAAAGTGACAGGCCTTTTAAGGGCCTAACAAGTTTCCCAGAGTTCCAGAGAATATGGATATCTACAATAGAGTGCCGTCTGTATCTAGCTCTATGCGCAGCGGTGTCTGCATCCATCACCCTCACACAGCGCTGTTTCTCTTGGCAATCAACACAGACCTTAACCTCGGTACAGGAAACTGGATTTGTTTATAGTGGAGACAGAATCAGGGACGCAGTTTGAGAGTTAAGCTTCCCAAATTGGTCTCACATCAGTTGTGTTTGTACGTTCTGTGGTCTCCTAGAACAGGATTATAAATATGCACATTCTCATTTGTACATTCGCGTGTTGCAGGCAGCCAGAGCTATCCGAATGTATTCATAAATGCATGACATTTGCATAACACTTTAAAAATATTTATCTCTTAAGCATTCTCTCTTCTATCACCCTGTTTTATGCTTTGATATTGATGGATATACTGGCAATGATTCTCTGATTTACAATGTCATGTAAACAGCTTGTAGATATTCTTCATCTCAGAAAATAAGCTGAACATTTTGCTCCAATTATTACATTTTTCCTCTTATTCAACGCTTAGGGGTATTTCAAATGCACAGTATCAGTTACAGAGCAAAAAATAAGAAGGCTAAATATCTGTGTGCTTGAGAACAGATATCTGCAAACACGTAACACTGATATTTTTAAAAACTTTTTTAGCAAATCTTCAACTAGCTGTTGACAACCCAAAGATATTCATGAAGGGGAAGTCATAGTCACCATTTCCGTATTCCCTAGAGAGTTATACGATGTTCTTTTTCCTCTCTCATCAGAACAATGCAAGCCGCTGAATTTTCCTGGGCTTTCATATAAACCACACTTCCTCCTATTAGTATTTTTATAATTCAGTCCCAAGAATTTGACCAATGTTCTCTACAAAGCTTTTTCTTTTGTTACCACAAAATAACACTTTTTTTGTTAATCGTTTTTCCTCCCCCATGTATAACTAATGATGTGAACAAGAAAAGATTCATAGATAAAAGAAGGCCAGTGAGATGGCTCAGGGTGTCAGTCCCCAGGACTCAGGAGGAGATGCGAGGAGACAGCTGACTACAAAATTGCTCTTTGAGGTGGGCATTGTGGTGCACACTTTTAATTCCAGCACTTAAGAGGCAGAGGCAGGCATATTTCTGTGAGTTCAAGGCTAGCCTGGTCTACAAAGTGACTTCTAGGAAAGCCATGACTACGCAGAAAACCCTGTCTTGAAAAACTAAACAAAACAACAAATAAAATTGTTCCCTCACTTCCACATATGTCCTGCAACATGTACGAGCATGCACACACATCACACACACATGCGCAAGTACACTGCTTATACACATATAATAATAACAAAGTAAAATCTAAGGAGCAGAAATATTGGGAGAAGTAGAAAAGTAATTAGCCAAAGTCAGTCTTCAATATTAATACATAATAGGATTTAGTTTGTACTGAGTTTCTACTTATTCGCTTTGTGAATCCTGATTAATACTCCTGAGGGGGACTATTAAGGTCACCAGTCCTTTATGCATAATAATAAAATCATCCCTCACTCCTCACACCTACTCTCGTCTAAGCAGTGGGCTTTGCACTTTAACACGGGTCATCTCACCCTCGGCTGTGACAAATGTGGTTGATCCTATTATTGCTCTTATTTTGATAGGTTTGACATTTCCCTGCTGATGAGGTGCAGAGCTGGGACTCATTCCAAATCCCTGGCTTGTACCCAACACCATGAAACAGCTTCAGCCGAGGAGACTGTCATGTGCTTGGCAAAGACTGTAGTGCTCAATAAAAATTAGCTTAAAATAGCCTTATCTTGGAATCAAGGCCATGCCGAGGGAAATGCTGCTGCCAAACGCGGAGCAGCAGAGACAATTATTAAAATGAAAACAAAAATGAGTGGCTTCCCACCAATTATCAGAACTTATTATTTTTTTGTAGTAATTAGCACTTCACTGTGGGAACAAAGAAATGACCAATGGAATGGTATGACTATTGAAATAAGCTGACAGCAAGTTTGATATGTAACAGAATCTGCAATGAAAACTAGGTGGAAAACAGTAACAATGTAACAATCAGCGGATTTTTTTTTCTGTAACTGAAAACATCTCCAGTTAGATCTTTGCCTCACACCATTTGCAGAAAAATCTACTTGCTTGTTATATTGTTAGAGTCATCTGGAAAGAGAAACCTTAGCAGAGAAGGTATCTCCACCAGATTGGCCTGTGGGCATGTCTGTAGGGGCAATTTCTTGATTGATGGTATGGGAGTGCTCAGCCCGCTGTAAGTGGTCCATCCTGGACATATGGTCCAAGGTGCTGTAAGAAGGCATTTGAGCAAGTCATGAGGAGCAAGCCAATAAACCATGTTCTCCATGGTCTGTCTTTCTCTCTCTCAGCTCCTGCCTCCAAGTTCCTACCTTGAGTTCCTGCCCTCACTTCCATGGATTATGGACTTCAAACTGCAAGGAAAAAAATCAATTTTTTTTCATCCCCAAGATGCTTTTGGTCATGGTGTTTATCTCAACTACAGAAAGCAAACTATAGCAATAAACTAAAATGGGAAAAAAAATCTTTGGGAGTGTACTAAACATGTATACCTTTTTATGTGTCAGTCTTACTTCTACTAAGTCACATTTTAAAATAAGCACACATTGAAAATCATGCGAACATACTGTCACAATTGTGCAGAGAATAAAATGGTAGAATAGATTCATTCAGTAAAAGGCAATATTGTTCATTTAGTATTCCTTCTGTTTATAGATGAGAGGTTTTGCTTCTTTTATTTTTATGTGTATGGGTGGGTGTTTTTCTTGCGTGTAGGTGTGTGCACCATGTGTGTACAGTAACCATGGAACACAAAAGAGGGTGTCAGATCCCCTGGAAATGAGATTGCAGATGGTTCTGAATCACCATATGGGTACTGGAATGAAACCCCAGCCCTCTGAAAAGGATTTTAATTGCTGAGCCATCTCTCCAGCCTCAAAAACCCCCCTCCCTCACCCCAAGCAAGGATATTTAAAATCAGCTATTTTTTAGACATAGAATATTTCTATTTATTTAAACAACACAAAAAATGCAGGTGTCTTAGTTACAAATGGAAAACAATGTCTTGTGATGAGAACAATGCTTCCAAGCAATATAATAAAGAAATAATGTTGCAATCTGACCAGGAATGGTTCACACTAACAATCCAGGAGAGTGGAAGCCTTGAGATCTGAGTTTCAGAGGTGGAAAATTATGTTTATAAAGGAGCCTTGAGACTTCCAGGCTGGTAGAAGTGGGAGACAGATCAACTGTTGGTTAAAAGAGCTTCCGAGAAGACATTATCCAAAGGGAGAAGGCACCATCCCTCATGAGGCCAGTGGTAACAGGTGAAGGGATGGTGTCGGAGAAGATAAGGAAAGGCTTCATGGGGGAAAGCTGACTACAGATTGCTCAGTAAAGGGCAAAGAACCTTGTTTGGGTTCCGATAGGAAATATCCCCATAGGTTCCTGTGTTGCTCATTTGGACCCAGTCAATGGTGCTGTTCAGGGAAGCTGTGAAACACCTAGGATGTGGGACATGGATGGTGAAGTAGGTCACTGGGGTTGACCTTGAGAGTCATAGGTCAGCTGTGCTCTCACAGTCCCTTCTTGTCTTGGTCTGCTGACATGTGAACAAGCAGACCGTGCTCCAGTCCACAGCCATGAGCTACTCCTGCCACCTTGCCTTCCCTGCCATGATGGACTATAAAGCTTAATGAAGAGCACAGTAAATCCTTCCTTCACTCAAGTGGCTTCTGATGTAGTCTCAGTAATAAAAAAATAATAACAGTAATCAATGCAGATCTAGAACCAGAAAATTTTCAAATTAAACAAGTTATTTATTTATATAATAATAAATTATCTATAAACAGACAACAAGGAAGGGATAAATTGTGTCAGAAAACAAAATTCTACATTGCCTTAAATGCTTTTCAATGTGACAGAAGTTGATTTACCTCAGGGATGAATCAAGGTTAGTAAGATCTATTGACATAAATTAAATGTTAAAAAAGTGCTTATAATCAGCTCAATAGATTGCAAGAATATATTGATTAAAGTCAATGTATTTCCTGGAAATAAAGAAAAATTAAAACCCACAGAAACATAAACACAGGTCATAACTTCAACAATCTAGAAATGTTGCAAACTTCCAAAAAATGTCAGCCTGCCGTCTCAGCCAAAAATCCAAACTGGGTCACTGCATGGAAAACGGCATTTGTATAAATTTTCTCTTAGGGACCAGAAATCTTATCAAAAAAGGAGGTGGCAGGAGGCTCACAGGAAGAAAAGGATGTGGGGGAGGATGGGAGAATTCAAAGGGAGCATCCAGAACTTGGTGCTTTCTATTTATATTTTGTGACACAGAAACAAAATTGGAGGACAGATCATAGATAGAGAAATAACAGATAATAGATGAACATGTGAAAAGTAAAAAAAATAGATGAAAGATAAACATCTATGTGGAGAAAGATGATAGAGAATAAATAGAAGATAGATAAATGGTATAGGTAGGTAGATAGATAGATAGATAGATAGATAGATAGATAGATATCTTTTCTATTTCTGTGATAATACACCATGGCCAAGACAATTTAAAGAAGAAAGTCTGTTCGGAGATTATAGCTTCAGAGAATTATTGTTCATGCACATCTTGACAGGTAGCATGTCAGCACACAGACATGGTGTTGGAGCTGTAGCTAAGATCCTATATCTTGACCTACAGGCAAGAAGCAGAGAGAAACTGGACCTGGTGTGGGCTTTTTATGCCTCAAAGTGACTCTTTCAACAAACCCACACCTCCTAATCCTTCCCAAACAGTTCCCCTAAAAGAGGACCTAGCACTTAAATGTATGTGGCTCATTCTTATTCAAACCACTGAAGATAATAGATAGATAATATGTAGATGATAGATGGATGGGTGGTAGATAGGTAGAAAGATAGATGATAGATGATAGATAGATAGATAGATAGATAGATAGATAGATAGATAGATAGATAGATAGATAGATAGATAGATGATAAACAGGTAGATGGGGGATAGGTGGTATAGAGTAGATATATAAATAAATGACAAGTTGATATATATATATGACAGATGATTTATGATTGACAGATAATTGATAGATAGGTGGTAGACAGACAGACATATAGACAGATAGAGAGATAGGTAGATTAGATAGCCTCTAGTTTCTGGGTAGCAATACCAGAGGTTGAGGACCCAGGTTTCCTCAGAAAGATGCCATGTTTAGTGGTATTGAAGAGATGAGGCCAATCTCAGCGTTAGCGGACTGTGCTAGCCACCTCTGTGCCCCATTTTCTGGCCAGTCTACAATAGTGTCTACATTTCTGTTAAGTGCTTTTTGTAGCCCCACCCTCTCAGTATGGGGTATACCCCATGGAATTCAGAGTCCCATCCCTGTGTGACTTGCTTTGACAGGATCAGGAGCAATCACACAGGAAATCTGCCTTTTTTTCCACCTCTGTTTCCCACGTGTTCTACCTGTAAGCATTGCAGGAAAGGCATCCTGGCAGCTGGAAGCCAGGGAATACCGCAAGTAACACTGCACAAGAAACCTCACACAAGAGATTTATTGGGAGGGAAGAAACCAGGAGAGTGGCTGCCTCTGCTTGAGCAAGAAACAGAAGCAAACTGAACAGGATGAAGAGCTGATTTGAGTTTCTTGGGAAGTGGGTGGAATGTTTGAGGATGGAGCTTGGTGGGATCTCATTCCAGAGTGTGGGTTTATTTTTACTGTGAAGAATGGGGGTGGGGTCCAGTCATTAGGGCAGTGAGAGTATACAATGGGTAAAGCCTGGCAGTTAGAGGTCCTTAGGGGAGGGGCCTGACCACTCATGTGGCTTGAGGGGCTTACACTACCTCAGAGACACCTGTCCTTCTGACTATGAGACTCTATGTCACACACAAATCAGTCATGGATTAGCATCTGCTCTTGCTGTAATCCTATCAGAAACCCATCATTTCCAGTGATTGGAACCAGACTTCAATAGCCAGTTAGGTACCACTGATGCCAGTCTTCCATGGTAGTTGTCTTGTCAGGACTGTAGAGTGGGATCTACTTTTTATTTGGAAACTCAAGGAAATTATGGAGCCGGAAACCACCCACTCATTTACAGTCTGGCATGGTGACTTGAGCCTATAATCCTAACACCCAGGAAGCAGAGATAGCTGGAACCATGTGTTTTAGGCCAAAGGTAGCCTCAGGAAAAAAATTTCAGATAGAACACTGAGGATGACACTCATGGTGGATCTCAGAGCCGGCTACTGGTCTCTTGGGGCTGTTTTTCTGAATGATACTGAGTTAGTTATTTGTGCAGATCGGAGACCAGAGTTGACTTGCCCAGAGCAGTGGCAGAAAGGGGCAATCACTCTTTGCCCCCTTTCCTCTCTCAGGTAATTCTATATCCACCTTTTCTACCCAGTCCAGAGCATCCATGTATATAATATATAGCATGTATATTAATATATAGCATAGAAAATTCTTTGCACACACATTTCCCCCCAAGAGATTCACATCATTGTCTACAGACAAGAATACATACTGGATAATTTCAGTGACGTTTACTGTCGGAGTTTATTTTGGCCCCAGCTAGGTTCCCTAGAGTAAACACTAATAAATCCTCCCTCCCCAATTCTGCACAGGGAATGCCTTAAAAGCGATGTTTTATTTATTTTTCAAGTTTTTATAATTCCCACACAGTAGTGCCCCAGACCATTTGTGATATTAAACAGATTAACGATGTAATGTCTAATTTGAAAACTGTCATTCACATGAATTTTAATTATGTGTAAATTAAAAACAAAAGAGGAAAGCGCCTTTCCCCTCCCGGGGCAGCAATTCTTGACATTATCAACATCTCTCGAATGCAGGAGGATTCCGAAAGTCTCAAGTCAAAAGACTCTACCTGAAGACCCTGGTTTTGATGAGGTCACAGATCCTGCTCCTGGAGGAGGGTGTACAACAGCCTGCTGTCCTTATTGTCTTCTCCCACAAGCTTCCTCAGACACAGGCCTATTTAGTAAATGTGTTGATAACCTGCCTCCTTCCTCTTGGGGTACTCCCTGCCTTTCCTTCACTCTGCCCCAAGATACAGGGACTCTCAATGTCTACCTGTTGCATGGTAGATGTACCTAAGGTTAGACTCTGACTGGAGTTCAGAGAATGAGATGGGGACAGGAACCAGAGTTTTCTTCCTTCTGTTCTCTGACAAACACAGTCTTCCTTCAGGCAGGCGAGTCTTCCTTGTGGATCTTTCTGCCACTAGGCTGCCTCGAGATTTAATTCGAAATCACAGCTTCTCCATTGTCATAATCTCATCACGGGGATTTCAGTTCCAACTACTTCTGTATGAACTTTTAATTAATTACTCTGTGAATTGTTTTTCAAGTTCTCCGTTGGCTCTAGAGCAAGTATCTTGAACTAAATCCCCTCTGATTAAAACACTGGTGCTTTCCAGTTTCCCATCTAACACATAAGACAAATTTACCACCGGGAGAAAAGATTAAATGTCTACCTTTCGTCAACAGTGAGGAAAACCTCTACTGTCTATGGCAGCCACAACGGCAGTGTGCTTCCAGCTAGGTCACATAGCACCCCTCCATCTCCGGGGCACTCAGTTCTAATTTCCATAGGACCTCAACACCCTGAAAGCTGACACTTGCCTGTTGGAGATGTCTCTGAGGTTACAATTAATTCCCAGTGTGGATACCTGTCTGTCTTCGCCCTCATGGTCCCAGACATGGTGTTTCCCATGCAGGAGTTCCTAGGGGTTTCCTGGCTCCCAGCTTTGCATCTCCACAACTTCAGGGTAGAACCCAGAATCTTGCCTCTCAGCTGGATTCAAATAATAGGCACACGAACAAAGGAGAGATGGTCTCTACTTCCTTCATATTCTGCTTCTGACACTTCACTTCTAGCCCTTCAGACTCCGAGGGACTATGACTGACAGGCTGCAACAGCTCTAACCTGAGATGGGTCACTCTGCTTGTTGACTTTTTAAACATTTATTGACCCCCCCTCCCTATCTCTCTCTCCCTATCTCTGTCTCTCTCTCTCTCAAACACACACACACACACACACACACACACTTTTATTTATTCTGGATATCTCCTACAAGGAAATCATATAATACGTGATCTTCTGTGAGTGGGTATCTTAGCCACACTGGGAACATGGAAGAAATGGCTGCCTATGTGTTTGGTAAGGAGTGAATCTTTAGATGAGTTTTTACTCAAGGTAAGATTAATGTATCTCTGGAATCACCCAGGGGTCCTTTCCCGATTTCCTAAGTGGAACTGATATAATGGGCCCTGAGATCATTTTCTATACGGAGTCCATGGCCCACTTGGTAAGACTTTTTATCGTGAGAACAGTCAATAAGAAGTC
Source organism: Dicrostonyx torquatus (assembly GCA_028555095.1). Classification (NCBI taxonomy): domain Eukaryota; kingdom Metazoa; phylum Chordata; class Mammalia; order Rodentia; family Cricetidae; genus Dicrostonyx; species Dicrostonyx torquatus. The sequence goes on along the minus strand of JAQHUG010000116.1, from coordinate 5,593,347 downwards.
TCAGAAATTATCCACCAAGTTGAAGTAGCTGGAATAGTGGGTGATAAACGGTTCTTGCCTAAGATCTGAAGCAATGGTCTCAACCTGTAGGTCACAACCCCTTTGCGGGGCTTGAGCAACCCTTTTACAGGGGTCATATATCAGATATCTACATATCAGATTCATAACAATAGCAAAATTACAGTTATGAAGTATCAACAGAAATAATTTTATGGTTTGAGGACACCACAACATGAGGAACTGTGTTCAGTGGTCTCAGCATTAGGCAGGTTGAGAACCACTGCTCTAAAAGATGCTCTGGTGTCTCCTTTCCTGTCCCCCACTGAGTTCATCAGGGACCGACAGGAATGAAGAGGACTCCTTGGATAAGTGTGAGGTTGCCACTGCTCAGTTAGACCAAAAGCAAGGAGTGCATGAGCATCCAGGTGAATCTCCCAGGTGGCTCCCATTGTCCCATTCACCGTGAATGGGCAAACCCTACCTGAAGGTCATGGTCAGGCTACTAGTTGAACACCCAGATCATCAGGGGTTACAGGAGAAGATGACCCTACTTGCAGTTCTGAGACCGACCTTGCCCACATGTACAAGAGCCCCTCAGCCTAAGCTCTTCTTTTAAGTTTCCTCTCGTGAGGGAATGCCCAGGGGGTGTGAGGAGGGGGACTGTGTGTGTGTGTGTGTGTGTGTGTGTGTGTAACATGAGATGCACCCTCAGAAGTCCCTCATTGGGCTTATGTTGAGACCATGCATCCCAGGAGCCATTTGTAGCTACCTTGGGGCCCTGTAGAGGTGTGAAAGCAAGCTGTCCTGGGAGAACAAATTTATTTGATGGAAACTTTCACCTAACCCCTTCTCTCTGACCTTCAAAGCTGTCTGAGACATATCTATCAAGCATTCACATCTACTTTATTTCATAGACTATTGGAATTGCTTATTGATTTGAACACTTTAATGTTTGATGTTCCCAGGCTCCAAAGAAGTGTTTCACTCTAGGACAGATTTTGGCTGTCTGATCCCCTCTTGGCTTCCATTCTCAGAAGCCCCAGCCTAACCCCAATATTCATGTCAGAAAATACAAGTGAAATGCAGATGAAATTACTGTGTGCTGGCTAATATTAGCTGTCAGTTTGACACACCTAAGGTGAAGGAATCTCTGTTAGTTTTGGCTTGCGGGCATGACTGTGTGCATTTTCTTGATTGCTAATTGGTACAGGAGGGCCCAGACCAGCATAGGCAGTGCCATCCCTAGCTGGTGGGCCTGAACTGAAGGTGAGCTTGCAAGCATCTAGTGATGAGTATTCTATGGTTTCTGCTTCAGTCTCCTCCTTGAGTTTCTGTCCTACTTTCATTGATTATGGACTGTAATTCATAAGATGAAACAGCTCTTTTTCATCAGTGTCTTATTACAGGAACAGAAAACAAACTAGAACACACTTGATGCCCTCTCCAGACTTCCCCAACTCTTTCTCTCTATTTGGAGGTGTCCACTTAACTAAATCTGCTTTATCTTTCTTCCTGGATCCTTGCTTTGGGTTTGGGGGAGGCCAGCAACATGGTCCTTACAAACACTGCCTGCACACTGAAGGAAGCAAGTATGAGGAGAGCAGCATGCATTTAGAGTTCGAGTCGCCAGTCTTAATGCTACTATTATTTCATCAAAAAGCAACTTAATCTATTTCATTATATTTTTCATTACTCAGCACAATGAATTGTCTGACACATTTAACAGACTTCATCTGTAATTGGTCAATATGGAATCGTTCACACATTCGTTCTAACTTTGGAAGCAGGCCGACCGGCTCCTTTTGTTCCCCTTTTGCAAAGTAATCCATCCTTTATCATTAGTATTGATTTCAAGTGTGACAAGGTATTTAATACCCTGAAATAGCAAGGCTTGCCAAACACATAAAAATGAATTTGCCTCTAATTACTGGTTTTGATCATCCTGACTCCATTCACTCCTCTCCAGTGACAGACCATAGCCAGGGAGATTTTAATAAGATCAAAGTGTTAAGATATTAAATGAAAATGAATGGCATTCAGAGGAAAACTATGATGTGTATTGGGTGTATGGAAATTTGCAATTTGAATTTATATTGCTTAATCCAGCAGAGTAATATTAATTTTAAACTCTAGACTTGTGAAGGCAAAGGTGTCAGGCAATAATGTTTTGGTAACATCAGTTTTTGTCTAGGAAAAGACAGTGGAAACTCCAGGTATTAATTTTACTTATATTTGTGGCAAGGCTGTGTGTGTGTGAGTGGTGGGTGCGGGGGCTGTGGGTGTGGGGTGGGAATGTGTGCATGCGGGGGATGTGGTTTGAACTCCCTGGGCTCTGCCATCTTCTGGCTCTTCCTTGTAGCTAAAGAAATGATCTCAAGCCATCTTCTCCAAGTATAGTCAAAGGGATGGGGGCGTCAGCGCTGTCCACCAGGGGGCACTGCACTTCTTCATTACCTGTCCTACTGACTCAAAGGAAACCGTCCATTTATCCCTGAGACAATATTGGAAGTTTCCCGTGGAAAACATTTGAAAGAGAAGGCAGTGTTCACTTTTAGAAAGCAGAAAGTATATTTTAAAAACAATTTCAGTTACTGTGAGACAGAAAATGCTTTGAGTAGCAACATCCAAAAATAAGTAACAATAAGTTTTAAAAATATTTCTCCTTTTTTGTATTTGGATGGTATAGGACAGTTTGTTGGACTATTCAGACCTTGAAAAGGAGTCCTTATTAAATATGCAACAGCAAACTTGATGTCAGCAGTCACATCCTCAACTATCCTGTTACGGCTTGAGTACGAAATGTCCCCAAAGCCTTACATTTTGGGGCATGGTTACAAGTTGGTGGGTGTTGGCAGCTAACTGGATACTGAGCTCTGACTTAATCAATGGCGCAATCCCAGTTATAAGGTCCTTTCCAGGAGATGAAAAAGGAAGAGGTGGGGTTTGATTAAACTAACTGGGTCAATAGCCTGTGCCTTTGGCGCTGTATCTTGCCCTGGCATTCTTTCTGTCTACCTTATAACCATCATGTTGTGCACTGTTCTGCCCTGCCATGACCTCCTCCCTGCTGTGACAGACTGACAGTTCTGAGACTGTGAACTGGAGTAAATCCTTTCTTCCTTTAATTGCTTCTGTCTGGTATTTTTTTATCACAGTGTTACAACATCCGTGTCCTAGTTAGCTGTGACTGTCAACTTGACATATCTTAGAGTCCTCTTAGAAAGGAATTGCCTAAGTTATATTGGCCTGTGGGTATGTCCATGGTGGGGGTTGTCTTGCTTATTAATTGGTACAATAGGGTTCAACCCACCATGGGCTTCACCATACTCTAGGCAGGCAATGCTGAGCTGAGTTAGTTTGGTATGAACCTATGGTCCAGCCAGGAAGCAGCATTCCTTCATGGTGTCTGCTCCAAGCTCCTATTGAGCTCTTTGCCCTGCTTCCCTCAATGATGGACTGTGGCTGGCAATGTAAGACAGATTACTCCTTTCTCCCTCAGGGTGCTCTTGGTTAGCAAAGAGAATCATATTAGAAATAAGTAACTCACATGTATCACCTTTTGTCATTCCTAATACTGACTTAATTGCAGCTCTGGTACTCTCAGTCAGGTTTGCAATGTGCATTGGTTTCTAAAGGATGAGGATTATAAGAATCCCTGTAAGTATGTGCTTAGGGGTTGGAGTCAAGGGGCTTTGTGTGGTTGCCTAGATCTCTAGGCACTGTGTCTATGAGCAGGTGGTCTTTAGACATTTCTAATCTCAAGGGCCATGAGGATTGAGCCACTGACACCAGAACTTTGACATTCTTGTCCTGAGCTGCAAGGTCAGTAAGAAGAAGCCTTCCCTGTTTCCAAGCTTCAACCTTTGTTGTCCCCTTCATGGCTAGTGGGGAGCTGGGGACCTCTGTGAGTGACTGTCTCCTCCATGGCTAGTAGGGAGTTGGTGGCCTCAGTGACTTGTCTCCTTGGTGGCTAGTGGGGAGCTGGGGACCTCTGTGAGTGACTTGTTTCCTTCGTGGCTAGTGGAGAGTTGGTGACATCAATGACTTGACTCCTTCGTGGCTAGTGGGGAGCTGGGGACCTCTGTGAGTGACTTGTCTCCTTCGTAGCTAGTGGGGAGTTAGTGACCTCAGTGACTTGACTCCTTCATGGCTAGTGGGGAGCTGGGGACCTCTGTGAGTGACTTGTCTCCTTTGTGGCTAGTAGGGGCTGGGGACCTCTGTGAGTGACCCACAGTAGCTGTGGTTGCCTGCTGGAGATCAGCAGATCAAGCCAGACAACATTCCAGTATGATGAATATTGGGAGGGGTTCTAGTGTATCCTAGACTGACCTCAAACTCTTGCAGCCAAGCATAACCTTAAACTTCTGATCCCCCTGCTTCCACTTCCTGAGTTCTAGCATTAAACGTGTGTGGTCCATCATGCCAGGTGGGCACATTCCCGGATGACTGTCACTTTTACCTGTTTTAGCCATCCTAACAGATCACATCACTTTTTCACATTTGTGGCAGCCATCAGTCACAAGGGCCCAAAATGTAATATCGTCTCAAGATAACCAGGTCTGGTACAAGAATATGGTTTCTTGAGGTTATTTAGTGACCCCTGGCTAGGCACCTAATGAGAGGATCTATGATTTTCCTCAGCCCACACTGGAGCCCAGTTCTCACTGCACCATCTGTGCAAACATGGCTCCTCCCCTCAACCCTAACCCTACACAGAGACTGTCCTGGATGTCCTCATCCTTGGTGACAAATCTGGCTCCAGAGTCAGAGAATGCTGGATTTTTCTCTTTATCTATGACTTACGAGATCTGACATTCAACTTTCAAGAGTGGTGTTATTCCAAGTCTGGAAATGAGGAGCTTACAAAAACGTGCATGGTTTTATAAGAGTGTGGGTTTAAAAAAAAATTAATGAGCTATTGCACGTGACACAATTAGCACTGTGTAATTACACCGCAATAAGATGGTATTAACTAATTTAAACAACTCTTACCCATTAAAATTAAAAGCAACCTCAGCCTCTGCAACTGTGCTATGGATGTCTGAGGATGGGGAGTGACTGGATAAGCACACGTTTCGCTTTGGCATGGCTTGCGGAGAGAGGGTGTAAGGAATACTTGTGGTTGGAATTTATTGCATGATCCACCACCCACAATCATTTCATATGGTGTCCTTACAAAAGTATGACCTGCCTCAAAATAAGGTCTAATTATCAAGGCAAATTCAATCAAAGTATTTTGCATTTGACTATCTTACATAGTAGAACAAATTAACCTATGTTGCTTTTTTTCGAGACAGGGTTTCTCTGTGGCTTTGGAGCCTGTCCTGGAACTAGCTCTTGTAGACCAGGCTGGTCTCGAACTCACAGATATCCTCCTGCCTCTGTCTCCTGAGTGCACCATCACCACCAGGCTCCTATATTGCATTTTTAAAACTTAATAATAAACTGTTAAATACAGTTTGTTGCATATCTATTCTTGGATGTGGGAGCTTCTACCTGAGTGTGGCTGACCCACCCGGGGTTGGTCACTCTTAAACAATGCTCCCTCTCACAGTAGCTATCAGTCTCTAGCAGCACTCTGATGGGATGGGACTTCACGCCTACCTCCTCTCTCTAGGCTGGCATTTCTGTCTGCAAAATAATAAAAAAGAGGACACAAAATTAGGTTGATAGAGAAGTGGGAGTAGGATGTGGGAAGAGCTGGAGGAGTGGCAGGTTAGCAAAGAGCTAATAAAAGAGGAGAAAAAATTAAAAAGAGTGAATATTACAATACATTAAGGTTTGGAGTGAGTCCCATAATTTAGATTCAAAGGAAATTATCTTACGGTGTACCACCCAGGGCCTTTCAATCTGCACAGCCTCAGGGGAAAAACACAAATTAGTAAATATCTATCTAGGAATGGGCCACTCGTGAGCATGATGGGATGGAGTAAGTCACACAGATTTGTGAATACCTAGAATGTTCTTCTTGGGACATACCCAAGCAATAGGAAGTTAAAATGACATCGACCTTAGTTGGGTTGGCCCCAAGGGTCAAATTGTCCATGCCCACTGTTACTGTGAGGAGAGCTGCCAGATGAAAGACTCTGAGCCAACCACCCAGGCCACAGACTGCTTCTGTGATAGGGTTTTACTGGAGACGAGCCCCGTGCATTGGTTTACATATTGACAATGGCTGATTTATTGACACTAGCAGAGTGGAGTCCTGCTGGCAGAGCACATGTGACTGTGAACTCTACCAGGAAAGTGCACCAGATCCTGGAGTCACAGACCGTCCTTCCTGGACTTTCCAGAACTTGAAAAGGGGGTTGCCTCTGCTCACTGATGCCTATGTGGAGTCAGGGAAAAGGATTCTCTTTTCATAAAGTGGTAAGTGGGACCTAAGATTGGCTATTCCTTGTAGGTAGGCACAGTGAAGTGTTCCTTTAATAAAGCCCAACAAAGGAGGTTTTAGGAGAACCAATCAGACTTAGACACTGTGGGAAGCAAGAACGCTCCTCTGTTCTCTTTTTGGAAGATCTTAACCCTGAAGGGCTGTGTTTGAAGCTGCCCTCTTGGGCAGACTCCAGCAGAGACGTGGTTGTGTTGAAGTGAGCTGTTCACTAGCCAGTGAAGATGTTATCAGTTTGTTCTCAGTGTCCACTATGAGCCGATGAGATGGAGCCAGCTCAGGACAGGCTAATAGGGGATTCCACCTGCAATATGGAAGCACGGTGGCCTTAGGGAAGAAGCCCAGGAGCAGAGAAGCAGGCTCCCACCAAGGAAGAAGAGTTGGGAGACAGTCCTTGGGGTACACGAGGAAGCCATCTAACTCCATGGAAGGAAGGACCTTGTTTCTTCTCCAGATTTTAAGTTATCTACGGGAAACTTTATCCTTTCCCCGGATACTCTGTCCTTCCAGGATAGAGAAAATCAATAGCTAACAAATGTGAACCAAGAAGCGCATGAAGGAGGGGACCTTTGTAGGTGGTTTCACCTCCCTCTTTGATCTGGATTCTCACACTTGAGGCAGGCCCAGGGATAGGAGGAACAAGCCAGGTTTTTGTTCCTGTGCACTGTACATCAGAAATGAGAATTATTCATATGACTAAAAGGAAATAAATAAGCTACAGGACGCTGGAGAGATTTTACCTTGGACAAACAAAAGCAGGTCTTAACCGGCGGGCCTGTCCGGTTGTTGCCTGCACCATTGTTGATCCTGAGGCTGGAAGTCAGATGTCACCCTCCTTCTAAGGCAATGTTGTCCTTGTCATGTGACAGTCTTCCTGAGAAACAAGACAGGAACAAACATCTACTCACTATAGATAGGGAACTGATTATGGTCCAAAGTATGGTACCACCAAAGTCCAGCTAGGGAAACTGATGAGTTTTGTTGGGGTTGCTTACAGGACTATGGGTGCGGGGTTACCTAAAGGAGCAGAAATGACTCAAAAGCTTTATTACCAAAACCCAGCCCAACACAGGTGACAGCTCACAAAATCTGGAAACTTGGAGCTCACTGCACAGCCTGTAGGTGATGTGGGATTTCCCTCTGTATGCTATGAATATGCTCTACTACCATTGGTTAATAAAGAATCTTCTTTGGGCCTATGTTAGGGCAGAATATAGCTGGGCAAGAAATTTGAGCAGAGATATATAGAGAGAGAGTAGGTAGAGTCAAGGAGACGCCATGTAGCTGTAGAAGGAGACAGGTGCCCCGAAACTTTACCAATAGGCCACAATCTTGTGTTATACAGATTAATAGAAATGGGTTAATTTAAGATGAAAGCGTTGGTTAATAAGAAGCCAGAGCTAATAGGCCAAGCTGTGTTGTAATTAATGTAGTTCCTGTGTAATTATTCACAGCCGGGCAGCCGGGAAACAAATGAGCAGTCTCTGCCAACATGTAGGTGACTCAAAGTTTGAAGAGTGTTGTGTAGCTAACTCCATTGGTCTGAGCCTCTTAGGTGGGTGAGCTGGTCTCTATTTTCTTCCTGTGTCTCAGGTTGCCAGACCTCTTCCAAGTAGCTCAGCTGTCCTTCCTGTTAATAAAGGTCTGAAGGAGGTAGGTGCTTCGTAAATCTTATTCATTTCAGGAACTTCCTGATGCTGTTTGACTTGTTTACTTCCTGAACTTAACAAGCTTCGGTGCAGGATGGAATGTTTCACCTCTCTGCAATATGCTGTAGCTTCTCTTTAACATGCCTTAAAAAGCTGACCCTCAACGTGGAAGGCTTCAGTCTCAGAGGAAGTAGAGACAGAAGAGGACTGGAGCAGATCTCTGTCTCTCTCGTACTTGAGTAATTTTCCTCTGCACATGAGGTAGGGAAGCTGCTGAGTGACAGGATTCATACTGAATCACCAAGCCACAGTATAGTCTAAGGGAACCTACGTGAGAGAGAAAGCATTGCATATGGCTTTCTCCCCTTCTCAGTGAGATGTTAGTCACATATACATACTATACCTATTGTTTTAGTACACAGGTTTACACAGCTCCTAAAGCCATCCAAGGAAGCAGTTGCTATACTGAGAGTAGCCTCCTGTGCCTTCCCAACTATGTAAACAGCAGATTTCACAATTCTGGCAGGGGGGCACTTTTAATCCTCAGAGTCTTGAAAAACAAGAACATTTCATAAGTCAGGTATTTTTTTGTCTTAAATAGCACAAAATGTAGCAAAAATTACAAAATAGAAAAGGATCTGCTCCAACAATGGTGATGCTTAGGTCTCTCCAAGTCAACAAACACCCATGAGCCATCAGTGACCCTGCAGCCTTTTCTGCTAAGCCCTGGAACTCTGCTCCAAAGAAGAGTCCAGCTCAATGAGAAGGCAATTAGGGAGGGATGTGCTTGAATGTGCTCTAGCCAGGACTGGCGCTTTCAACTTGGTGTTCACACAAATGGCCTCGTGTATTCTTTTCCTAGTGAGTCTCCATGTTTGCATAATCTCTTATTCAATTAGACAGTAATTAGGCAACTCCAAACTCTGCCTACTGCATGGAGAAGTATTAACTTGGTGGCTGGAGTGAGATGAAATGGAGCCAAGAGACAAAAAGTAAAATTGAAAACACAGTAGCCATAGCAAGAAAAGACAGAGAGAGGAGTAGAGAAATAATTATCGTTGTGCTGAGGGAGTGGGAGGTGACCCCTGGAGTACTCAGAATAGCCTTAGTGGTTTGACTTACAATAGACACACTATGTGCGTTTGTATTCATGTGCACATACATATTCATAGACTTACAAAGCATGCATATACATGCATATGAACATGTGCTTGTATGGATATCCATAAAGCATGTATAGTAAAAGCAATTAAGAATTCCGATTATTTCCGCAGAATGTCTGGAAGAGAGCTAAATTGGTCTAAGGAGTCAGAACCGAAGACTGATAATTTCCCAGGCCTTTGCTCTTTATTACACAATCAGACCTGTTGAGTAGTGCACGGGTGTTTCCCCAGCTCAGTGTAATGGACCAAAGAAGCCCTGGGCAGGTTGTCGGCCCTCATCCACTCCTGGATCTCTAGGGTCTTGTTTGTTGCTGAATATATTCAGACTGCAACAGTCATTTCACAAAGAGTGAGACACGAAGGCTTAACCCAGATTTGAATTTTTTAAAGTAAGTTTAACATTATCATATTTTAATGAATGGAACTCATGTTTCTAGGCCTTACTAGCAACTGCCTTAATCTGACAGGCTTCTAGTTTTATCCTCAAGGACAAAAAGAATGGATTGCAGATCAATACTATTGGCAAATGAGCTGGGTTTTTTTTCTTTGAATTAGCAGTGTGATGTGGGAATTTTTGTTTGCATAATGATGGGATCTGCCAACACTATATAACAAATTAGCAAAGAGAGGCCATTTCCTTTGGCTTGAACTACATGGCAGTTGATAGACATCTTGTTATGTAAACTGCTTGCCTGCGAGGGCACTCAGCATTGCATTGGAAACAGAAGATCCAGAACTGCTTTTAGTTCTTGATGGGTGTTGTCTTCATGCTTTCTTGGTGTCTGTTCTCTTTTCCAGCAATGCCTCATGTTTGTATGTAGAATCCAGCAATGCATAATATCAATGAGACATCCAAAGTGCTAACCTTTCTCAGCACCTGGTGTGTGTACCCAGGATGCAGCAATATGGTCTCTAGAGGACAGGAATCTAGAAAGCACCTCACCCATCCCATCCCATCTCATCCCTTCCTCATCCCATCCCACCTCAGTCCTTTCAGTTTATCCCATGCTAATCCATGTAATCCATTCCATCTCACCTCATCCCTTCCTCCATCCCATTCCACTCCATCCCTTCCTCCATCCCATCCCACCCCATCCCTTCCTCCATCCCATCCCATCTCATCCCTTCCTCCATCCCATCCCTTTTCTCATCCCATCCCACCTCATCTCTTTCATCTTACCTCATGCTATTCTGTGTAGTCTATCCCATCCCATTGGACCCATCCATTTCATCTCATCTTATCTTCCATCTCATCCCAACCAATGTCAATCCAGTATATTCCATCACACTCTAGCCAATTCATCCTGTCTCATCTCACCACATCCTATCCCATCTTCTATTACATTCTATTCCATCCCCATCCCATCATATCACATCCCATGCCATCCCATCCATCTCATCTCATCCCATCTCATTCCACACTATTCCATCCCATGCCATCTCATGCAATCCCATGCCGTCCCATCCATCTCATTCTATATCCCATGCCATCCAAGCCTTTCCTGTCCCATTACATCCATCCCCTACATCCTATTACATTTCATTTCCATTCTGAAGTGAGAATTATGTCAAGGTTACAGTTTTCCAGATACCATCCAACACAATCTGAAAATGCCCTATATCAGCTACTCTTATAGTGTTTGAATTACTTAAGTTTCTCTTCATTCTAACAAAATATATGAAAGAAGTAACTTAATGGAGGCAAGATTTATTTCAGCACATAACTTTAGTCCATCATGGTGAACATGGGAGTGCAAACAGCTAGTGGCCTCAGAGGCAGGAAAACGAGGCATGACTTTTCCCACTGAGGCAGGTTAGAGAGCAGAGACTTGGCCACAAGTACCAAATATTCCAAGTCCTTCCAAGTCTTCAAACATTTGGACCTGTGACATCATCCACATTCAAACCATATCACTAATCAACTAGTGATGAATGCACTCACCAGTGTTTATTTTAATGTAATAAATGTACTTTTCTGGTACCAGTAAGTTGCCTGGAATGTGACTGAGTATCCTTAGAAAAGTTGAGGGAAAAAATCCCAATAATTTTACCTCCCAAACATATTAAAAAATGACTATATACTCATTTTAAAAGGATGGTTATTGCAATAGATACTAAATTTTTTACAGAACATGATTAACACGTCAGTGCTCATTTAGTATATTTAGAACCTATATAAGGAGGTGTATGTTCAAGGGCAACTGTACCTTCAACTTAAAAAAAAATCCAGTGATCTTACTGTAAGACACACACACACAGCAACTATTTTCCACAAGATACATATACCTATGCATTCATGCATATTTTTCATTTAGTTTAAAAATATTTGTTGAGAGTTATAGGTGAACCAGATGAGCTTTTGGGGAAAAAATCAGATTTAACTGCCATAATAATATTCTCTTTTGCTAATTTAAGACTTTAATATTTAAAGTCATCTTAATTTCTAGATATTGGAATCACCGTTATTACCACTAACCATCATTATTTTTTATCTAGTCACTCATATGGCTTGACTGCTTTCTTGTGAGCTCCTGGAGGTTGGGATCATCACTGATTAAGCTTGGCAAGTACACATTCCAAAAACTTGTCTGTAGTTGCACAGGTAGAAATGGGTGCATCAGGAGACCCCAATGCAGGCACAAACATGCACCCATTTCTATCAATACATACACACTCACGCTTGTGCACATGTGCATGTTCATGTAAATGTATCATACACCCACACATACCACACACACCCTCGAGTGCACAGATAACCACACACACATGCATTTGCAAACATACACACTCACACACACACACACACACACACACACCTTCCCCATTTCATGTCTCTCCCTCTTTGTCCTGCAAACTCCAGGCAATTCTGGAGTCTAAAGCAGACCCCCATGTACCTGGATGTACACACAGGATCTAAATTCCAAGTAAAATGCATCCAGGGTGACAAAATAAAATCCATCCCATATGTTATGAAATGGTGGCTTGACCTCTCTGCTTCCTTAGTCAGAAGTAAAAATCGTTGTTTCCCTTCTGAATATTCCACACGGCTATGGAAGTCTTGAAGCTGCAATAGCTCCCAACAGTTGCCCAGAATTTTGTGTCCTACCTTTCCTTCCCAACATCTTCCCCTGCCTCCCGTCCTGTGAAGTGCAGGTACGCCCTCTGCATGAACATTCCCTTTGGTTTTTCTCCCCCTCCCCTTAATTCTCAATGATGCCACGCAGCACTGAGAGAACAGCAAGGAAAGGTAATTTAAACAGCACCCCCTTAGCGCTGTCATCTGTCACATCTAATCTGAGAGAAAAATAAATCAAACATGAAGCTCATGCATAATACAGACAGGGATATAAAATCATACTTACGATACCTAATAAATGTCAGTTTTAGAAACTGGGATTTTTTAAGGAGGTAATACAAAAATGTGATGTTCCTGAAAAGGATAATTTCAAATATTTCAAGCAAACATTGAGTATAAACAAATTAACATTCTACTAGAGAATAATTAAAATAATAACAGAATTGCTTACTAATGGTACTTACTTTCCAATGAAAGGGAATATGGCCAGTGATGTATGTTTGCAAGGGTGAATTTGGTGGCTGCGCATGGCATCTACTGAACGACATCAGAGAGATTTCTAAAGGTGATGACATTATATGAAGTAAAATAAGTCATTGAAATTTCATTAGGTATAAATAATTTGAAAAGGAACTTTCCATTTCTCCATGCCCCATGTTAGCAGGTTTTAAACCAGCAATCAGCCCTTGCACTTCCTGGGTCTAATCTTCCCTGGAACAATCAGTCACTCGAAAGAGTCGCTCTCTGGTTAATTGAAAGCAGGAGTTGAAATAACCAAGTTCCTAGGGCGCCTCTTATTTCTGGAAGGAACTGTGTAGCGTTCAGAAGGAAGGAGAGTGTCAGCACTGGACTGTTGAATACCCACACCTAGTCTAGGACCCTCACCTGTCTGTCAGCTGTAAGTGAGGTGGCAAGTGACCGTGTTGGCTTTGAAAGTCACAAGAGGCTGAAATGAGGCCACAGCACACACTGGGTTTCAGCAAGAGAACAGGGAGCAAGAAGTCACCAAAAAGCAAACTGTGACAAGGAGATGGGGGCAGGGAGCAGATGCCTACGGGGTTTCTCAGCCTTTGATATGGGGCGGACTCCACCCAACATGCTTAATACCAGATGTCCTAAGGATGGGTGGCTAAGATCCATCTAGATGATGAAGAAGGCTAGGAAAGTTCCCCAGGAGGCACAGATAAGAATTTTTAATTAGAGGCTATAGAGATGGCTCAACAGGAGCAATTACTACTCTTCAAGAAGACCCAAGTTTGATTCCACCCACAACAGCCTGTAACTCCAATTTCAGGGGATATGATGCCCTCTTTTGGCCTATATGGGTAATGCATACACCTCTCTCTCTCTCTCTCTCTCTCTCTCTCTCTCTCTCTCTCTCTCTCTCTCTCTCTCGCACATACACACACACACGCACACACGCACACATACACACACAGAGGAGAGCACATAAACAAAAAAAACCTTTAAAAAAATTTATGAGCTAATACACATATGTATGCCATTAGCCAGCCATATACTGTCAAGTTATACTGTTCCTGTTTAGGAGATATTCTATAAAGTTTCTTAGAAGCTATACCAGACCCTCCAAGTCAGTACATCCTCACATTCTGTGAGTGAAGGACAGCCCCCTGTGTTCCCTGAAGATTATTCTCTTACATCAACTGCGGTGAGCTCACATATTCATGAACCAAGCATCAAATGGGACTTTACTACACCACAGCTGCGTGCCGGGCACACAGAGAGCAGGACAATAAGCTGTCCACTGCCCTGAAAAGGGCACCGTGTTTTTCCGACGCAAGCGCCATACACAGAAAGCATTCAGTGGCACAGGACCTGCCAAGGGAACATGCTGAGAAGACAGAAACCTGTTTGTTCACAGCAGAAAGGATGCCCGAGGAAGAAGATCAAATAAAACAGGTTTTTGTAAAGCTTCTTGGCGGGAAGCCGTGTCAAAAGCAACCAACAGTTTCTGAAGAACACAGTTCATAAAAAACATAGATGAGTGAAATAGCCCACACTCTCCCGGCATCTAAGAGAGGCAGGGAGCTGGGTAGACGCTGCTCATTACTCTATTTCATTTTACTTTGTATTGCTTTTTAGCATAGAATTTATTACCACACCAATCCAATGACTCCTTCCACTCCAGTCCAAATGGGTCAGTGACTCTGATGTGCAAGGATTATATGTATCTGGCTGGATGCTCTGGGATGTAAAATCCTGGCAGGAAAAGCACAAGAAAAGAACACTGTGGGTAGGGGCATGGTCACTAAGACAGAATAAATGTTTATTCCTTGGGACAATGTGGAAGAAAGAAAGAAGACTCAAGTCTTAGGATGACACAAACCAGATATTATGAGATACAAAGCTACTCAGGCTGGCTATGGGATGAAATAGACACCTGTTGGCTACAGCTTTTATGTTCACCCTCCCCCATTCCTTAAAGCCATAGGCCAATGTGCCTGGAAGAGTCCTCCGTCTAAGGTGAACTGACTGTATGTCCATGGCATTTCAAAACATGTTTAAAAACCCTTTAAAGGCCGGG
>JAQHUG010000116.1:5559734-5578273 GCA_028555095.1 Dicrostonyx torquatus | reverse complement strand
CCTTTTGAGTCACAAAATAGACTTTCTCCAGAAACAGAGCTCCCAGTCAAGAAGACATCAGAAGCAGGTTGAAGTCCATATTACAGGGTGAACACACAGCAGGCGGAATTGTAGTTCCGAGAATGGGGCTGTGAGTTTATTGTATGGAGACTTTAGTTTCAAAATATAGCAGCTTGCAACCTGGTAGGAGCTGACTACCCAAGCTGAGATATGGAAATGATTCTGGAATTGTGACGTACAGACAGACACTGCATAGGGAGTGTTCGTCATGTGTAGAACAATTGAAAAAAATCCCATGCAATGTTAGTATCATCCCTCTAAAAACTGAAAAGTGACTGGACCTATAGCTAGTCACCCTGACATTCCCTTTAAAGTCCACAGGAAGAGAACAAATGCCATGTTGATAGCAGATTCTGGTGTCTGCATGAGGATGCTCACAGATACCCATATATTTAACATTCTAGTTACAAGTGGCCTAGAGGGCTCACATCTAAGGAAAGGATGGCATCATACACACACACACACACACACACACACCATACACACTTGTCATTCTGATTGTGGAAACTGGTCTGTGTGGGATTTTCTCAGTTTCATTTAGTCATCTGGTATATGGCTTTCAAAGGTGCAATCACTGTAAAATGAACAGAAAGCTTTTGGTATCAAATAAAGCAAGAAATTAGTAGTTCTTAGAAAAACCTAGTGAGGGCACAAGTGGAGTTCATGGGTGAATAATGTGCAATGTGCAGAGTCAGATATTACATGCAAACTAAAACAATGACTACCTTGGTACTGGAGAGCTGGCTCAGCAGTTAAGAACATTCCAGAGAACCCAGGTTGGATTCCCAGCACGCACATGACAGCCCACAACTGCCTGTAACTCCAGTTCCAAAGGAACTGATGCCCTTTTCTGGCCCATGTGAGCACTGCACTCATGTGGTGTACAGACATGCACACATGCATGCGAACATCATTTTTTTTAAAAAAAGAGACTACATTATATTTCACAAGCACAAACTATCTAGTCATCAATTTTCCTGGCTCTGATTTCTCTTTTTGTCTCCTTTCCAAATATTTTAAACAGAAAACTAAAGAGGATATTTTTCTTCAAATACAACAAAGAAAGAATTATGGATTACCTCATCACCCTTGATACTTTGTTGATAAAATGAATGCTGTTATTTATATTGAATTTATTTAGCCTTAAGTTTTCAAATTATATAATAAATCTATTATACTACAAGGAATGGGAACCTTTTACATAAAGTGAATGGCATCTAAGAGAAAGAGAGTTATACGTGTGAGTTAGCAATGAGACACAGAAAAGGCAACAAGAATTTCTGACATGGGCATCGTTTGGAACGTGAAGCAAGATTATACTGTGTACGAAACGTCCAGCATCCCCCTTTTCACCTCCCTGCTGACTTGATTCTGAGCAGAAAATGCAAATTTTTACCTGGATCATTAATCTTCACAAGATGTTTGCATGGCAAGACCCAGGCAGTAATTATCATTAGTTCAGCACAGAATCTTTTGCATAATCAATGGAAATTCAAAAGGGAATATGTACATCTAAAACAAGCTCTGATCTTTGCTCCCCCTACTCCATTGGACAACAGGGACCAGAGCTGCAAAGGTATCTTGATTTAGACAAAGTTAATTTTTTAAAGAAGGCTTCTGACAGTCATGCATCGTGGAGTAAGAGGGTCACTGGTTCTGAGTCTTTCTTAGACTGTTTTTACCCTCTGAAAAAATTCATTGCATCCAAAAAAGGAAATAAAAGTAGCTTTGTCATCAGAATCAGGCACTGTTGGCATTTCATGTTTTTATTATTTAAAATGATGCAGTAAAGGAGAGAACCCAGATGCAGCACCTGCCTTGGAACCGATAATAAATGCAGTGGAACTAAAGCAACCCTAAATGAGCTGACTTACAGAAACACCTTGCACTAGATTTTAAGTTTCTGAAACAAATTATTCAGACTTTTAGTGGTTTGCACTAGTCCTCCAAATATGCTAAAGGAGTGATGAGCAAATTTATTTTTAAGGCTTGAACACACAAGAAAAGAGAAATAGTGAAGAGGAATAGGGACACCAGTCAAAGATTCACGACACAGGAGGAGCTGGGAGCTGGGTAACCTGAGCTTTTTCCACGACAAGATTCCCTCACTACCATGCCACACCAAAGTGGGTGGTACCAGGAAGGGAGACATAAATGAGCTAGGTTGAGCTATCTGATGCCCAGGTTAGATTCCACGTATGGTAGTTTGAATGAGAAATGCCTCTCACAGGACCAGGTGATTTAACACTGTTACCAGAAGAGGGTACTATTTGAGAAGTTTACGGAGCCTTTGGGAGGTGGTGCCTTGCTGGAGGAAGTACTTTACTGGGGATAGATCTTGAGGGTTTAAAGTCGTGCCCTACTTCCTGTTCTTCCTCTCTGCTTCCTGTGTGTGAATGAAATGTGACCAGCCAGCCTCCTGCTCCTACCACCATACCTTCTCTGACACTATGGGCAGCAAGCCAAAATAAATTCTTCCTTGAGCTGTTTTTAGTCATGGTAGTGGATTACAACAAAGGAAAGTAACTGCTTAGCTACGGCAAAGATGACTGAACTAAGGTTTATGGAATGTTTCTCATGCACTAAGGTTTTTGTTTTGTTTTGTTTTGTTTTAAAAAAAAAGAATCTGGGGCTAGAAATTAAGTTCTGGGCTTTATGTATGCTAGGCCCTGCTCTGCTGCTGAGTGACACCCAAGCCCTCACTTTTTGGACTTTTAGATGTGGGTTGCTGTCTGGGTTTCAAAGGCAGTGTGTCTTCAGGCTGGCTTATTTCAAGTATCTTTTAAAAATTGTGTGTATATGTGTGTGCATGTTGCCTGTATTTATGTATGTATATCATATGCATGCAGTACTTGTAAAGGTCAGGAGAGGGCCTAAGATGGGTCTCCTGGAACTGGAATTACAGAAGGTTATGAGCTTCCATGTGGGGACTGGGAATTGAACCTGGGTCTCCTGTCAGAGCAGCTGGTGCTGCTAAGCATTGAGCCATTGCTCCAGCTCCTCAAGGGTCTTTAATTATAACAGTCTTCCTCTGCCCAAGAGTACAGTCTCATGAGCAGTCAGAGTCCACTGTGAACTTAACAGAAGGAACAATCCTGAGATCTGATGGGCACACATGAGGCTTCCTGCCTGGAGTGTCCATCCCTCCAGGGGTTCTAGAGCATCCTAACACTTGGAAATTCCTAGACGTGGGTCTCAGTTGAGGTGAGGGATGTGATGTGGTTTTCTTTTATAATTGTAGGTAATCAAGCAACAGCTGGGGTGTGCCAAGGAGAAAGCAAGTAGAAAGTCTTCTTGTTCCCTACTCCATCTGCCATCTGAGGGCACAAACATGGTAGATGCAATTATACCAAGCACCCTGCACATTCAGAAATAAGTGATCTACTCCATCGAGTTACATGCCTAGCCCAAGGATGGGTATTGATGAACCAAGAAGAGAACCTTTACGAGCTACCATCAGATCTTCAGGCTCACTAATCTAGGACTTCCCAGCCTCCTCCACTATGAGAGATATATCCCTGTTTTTGAAACCTTCCAGCCATTCAACCTACGGTTAACTGACCTTTTGTATCCCAGAATAGTTATGAAGGCACCCTGACAAATTTGTAGATGACAATGTCATATCTCAGTGTCACAAGGTTGAACATCCTTGATGGATCAATGATCTTGAGTCAGGTTAGAGGGATCTCAACCTCCCAAGAGGCATTTTAAAAGCTGTTATGCTCAGCTAAACAGTGTAAGAACACTCTGCTAAGCACTGTTGTTAATGTTAACTTTGGATGTGTAGCTTCTTGATGGTTTTCCTCCTCGAATAACTGAACCTTGGCTAACAATTCGCTCGGCTACTTGAGTGGCAGCTGTCAGATTCCTCACCAGATCTGGGTATCTTCCAGCTCAACATCCCTCAGCAAGCATCCACATTGCATCCAAAGCATTGGAGTGGTTTAAAATCTTCTTCCCCACTCTGGGGAATGCTCCCCTCCAGGCGTCAGCCCACAGCAACTGAAAGCAGGATTTCTGCTCCAGAAGACTTCCGTCTACTCACGACCACTCTGGATACTCTGCATCAGCCAGAGAAGGGAAAAATAAAGCTAGGTGGTCTGTAAGAGGTCCCACAGCTATTTCCACTCATCAGGGTCCACAGTGAACCTAACAGGAGGAATAATCCAGAGATTATTCCAGTGATTGGTGGAACTGGAAGCTGCATTGAGGTCGGTCCAAGTATAAGACTTTATTTGCATGTCGCACCCTTGCCACACACCCTCTGAGATATATGATCAAGATATTTGGTTTACTTTTCAAGTCAGCCAAGACACACCCTCCTGTGATGGATGCCCTGTATCTGGTGGTACAACATTAGGCCACACAAAGATAGGTGTTAAGTAGTCTTTTCTTACCACCTATGATTTCTTTGGGACCCATTTAAATTGTGCTTTTATATATGTATGTTTTCATGTATGTGGGGTATACAAATGTGATGTGTGTGTGTGTGTGTGTGTGTGTGTGCGTGAATGGAAGCCAGAGGGTGCTGTCTATGATGTCTAGTCTCTTCCTCCATTGCTCATTATCTACTTCATCTAACAGGACTGTGTCTCACTGAACCTAGAGCTCGCCGACTTATCTCATCTTGATAACTAGTATGCTCTGGGGATTCCTCTGTCCTTGTGTCCCCAAGGGGGATTACAAGGGCCTCTGGGTTCTGAACTCCAGCCTTTGTTTGAGCAGCAAGTACTCTAGTAGCCGAGCCATCTCTTCAGTCTCTTGTCTATGATTTCTAGTGTAAGTAGAGTGTGAAAAGCTGAGGGACAGTGGCCTGGAGCCCTGAAGTAGACAGGGTACAGCAAAGGTCATGTGACTATAGTGAGTAAGGGACAGCTGAGAGGCTTCAGAGACCAGCCAAGGGCAGAAGTGCCAGGGCGTGAATGCAATAGAGACAACATGACCAGGGAAACAGAAGTTTTAGCCCAGACTGTAGGATGTGGGCAGTGGTAGGCAAGAGACTGAAGGCCCAGTGAACTGAAAGCGTTCCTGTGAGCTGCCATGCCTTGGAGGAGTCCTAACACCCGAGGCTACGGGGCTGAAGCACTGGCTGCCTCTGTCAGCTGCCAATGGCAGCAGCTGCTCAGAGCCAACTATTTCAGTAGCTGTCAAGGGCTAGGCTGCTGACAGTCAGAACCCAGAATGATAAAACTCTAACTCAGCGCCTAGTTCTCCAGTTTGTAGCTGTGAGTGTCTGCATCTGCCAGCCCCACCCATCCAGCCCAGCTGAGTCTCTTTGACACTCAATAGCCTTGGACTACAATTACAGAAAAAAACTGCTTATCCCCTCCTCCGAATTTACATTATCATGGGGCTATGGTGGCCCAGCCTGCTCACTGGGAGCAGTATTTTGTTTTGTCAGAACATCAGCTCCACTTGACCAAGGCACTTTACAAAGAAATGACCTGAAGAACCTCTGTGAGTTGGTCCCTGCTGGGAAGTGACGACCATCCGGTGTTACTTTCAATGCCTACCCCCACAAAGTCAGTTCGCGAAACTGCCAACTTTCCTTCTATTCTGCAACCAGCATTCACAATGGTGCCTCACCCAGTAAGTGTGTGGTGGCTCCAAGTCCCAAGTCTTTATACTGCTAAGTGTGGTAAGCAGTCAGTGTGTGGTTTTCTAGGATGGAAAAGGTGATGGATCCATGAAGTAAAATTCATTTCCTACGGCTGTGAAGCCGAGCACATTTCTCAATACTTCCTATGATCAAGTAGAGTCTCGTGAGCAGGTTTCAGTAAATGATACACTTGAGCATGACATCCTGTAAGCTGTTCCCAGGTCTGGTCCATGCAGCTGCCTGCATTCCATCTTCAAGGTCCAAATACAGTGTCCCTCAGTAGCATAAAATATAACATCCTTAGGGCTGGGCTTGTCATATTTAGCTTCAGCTGTTTGCATGACACAAACACAGCTATAAGACACGGGAATAGGAAACCTGAAGCAACACCTTTTCCAGGTCAGACTAACCTGTGTGCACATCTGTGCGACATTGTCTTAATTGGTGATTCATGGGAAATGTTCCAGCCCACTGTGGATGGTGCCATCTCTGGGTAGCTGGTCCTGGGATGTATAAGAAAGTAGGCTGAGCAAGTCATGGGGGAGCAAGCCAGTAAGCAACTCTCCTCCTCCATGGCCTCTGCATCAGTTCCTGCCTTGAGTTTTTGCCCTGACTTCTCTCAGTGATGTGCTGAGTTATAACCTAAATAAACCCACTCCTTTCCAAATTGGTCTTAGACAGTGTTTTATCACAACAGTGAAAAGCCAACTAGAGTGTGGCTCTTATTTAATTGTTAGCAGAGTTTCTGTCTTAGCAGGGAGCCATTCTCTAGAGTTGGCGTTTCTCAGCTACAGGACTCAACAGCCGGGGCCAATGTTCCACACTACTCTGCTTATCAAATGAATGCAATTGTTCCTTTGAATGTACCTGAAGGTTTTCTGGCACTCATCCCAAGGCTAATTAATGGTTTGCCCATGCCAAGGTCACCATTCAATGTTCTATTTTATGTTACAATAGTAGCCAATAATCAGGAAATAAAATATTTCTTCCTGATATAAGAGAAAATAAAAGTGTGAGAGACCCAAGAATGTTAATTAGAATTTTGTATACAAAGACTCACTCCAGGAGCTCTTGGGAAGAGAAAGGAAGAGGCATTCATATTAATATAAATAAATAATCCAGAAAAAAGCTTCTATTATTTATTATCTCTGCTGTGATGCTGTGGATTTACGAGCTGTAATTAATAATAAACCATGACAAATCGCCAAGGGAAAGCCAATGGTAGTGGCCCTGGTGGTTGACAAGCTGCTGTGGTTTGAGCAACCTGTCACCTCCAGGCTGGGTAATTTATTAGGCATCCAGTCTTACCCAATCGATCCTCCAAAGATAAATGACTATAAATACAAAATGACTTCAGGGAAACACATCCTAGTGAGGTGGGGAGCCTGAGATCATCCCAAGTAGTGTGGAGTTTGCAAATTTGAGGGTCTGTGAGGCTGTCTCTTCCACTGGACAGCAGAGATGTGCTGAACCTGAGCTTGGCTGCCGCCTTACAGCCAACACAAAACCAGGCGTAGAGTAAGATATACACCATGACGGTTTCAATTAATTGCAGCATTTATTTGAATAAAGCAAGAATACATTCTAATAAAGTGGGGAGAGGGTGTCCCTAAACCTTATGCAGGAAGAAGAGGTGTGGTAATATTTTGTTTGTGGTGTAACAAATAAAGCTTGCCTGAAGATCAGCGTGCAGAGATAGCCACTAGTTAGCCATAGAGACCAGGCAGTGGTGACGCACACCTTTTATCCCAGCACTCAGAAGACAGAGGCAGACGGATCTCTGTGAGTTCAAGGCCTCCCTGGGCTACGTGAGATTGAATCAGTCTAAAAGAGAAACAGAGGCAAGTGGTGGTTGCTCAGACCTTTAATCCCAGCACTAGGGAGGTGGAGCCTGGAAATGATAGGACTGGGTGGAGAGGAATATAAAGTGACCTCAGGGAGACAGGAGCTAAAGATTCAGTCTGAGGTCTCATAGAGACAGCATTCAGTCTGTGTACTTGTAGAGACAGGACACCCCATTCCATTTGATTTGTGGGTTTCATAGAGGTAAGAACTCCAGTGACTCGCTGCTCGGTTTCTCTGATCTTTCAGTTTTCAGTACCTAATATCCGACTCTGGGTTTTTATTATTAAGACAAATTGGTATTCTCGCTGAAAAGGGTCAATTATTTATTCTAGGAATTTCTATTATGAGGGGGAATCAGGCAGTTATGTTTTGGAGAAAAAAGACCACAACTTCCAGAGATTTCATGCTCACAGTGGACTCAGGGGAGCATCTTGGGATGGCTCTTCTCCTGCTCTTCCTACTCTGATTTTGAAGTAGAGAACAAAAGTCTGCCTGAAAGGGGCTTATTTCCATATTAAAGCTCAAAGAGTGATTTTGACAAAATCTCTCATTTATTGCCCTTCATTTGTACCATGAGGTGGTAAGGAAAGTATTTGGTTTGCCCACCCTCCTGGATCTACCCAGATTCAGCAAGTTCCCTTAGTTCCCACACATTAATTTCTCTCCTGTGAGGTTTTGGGTTGAAGAACCCCATTCCTGATCCTACTCCCCAGCATCTGGTGATCTAATCACGGCACTGTTCATAACTTAAAATGTGTTATAATCCTTGTTGACAGAAGAAAATGGTTAAAGATAATATGGTGTCTATCTGCAGGGAGGTATTACTTGGTCAAAAAGAAAAGCAAAATACCATTTGCAGAAAAATGTGGAAATTATCACAGTAAGCAAAACAAGCTAGATTCTGAAAGATAAATGTATGTGTTTTCTCTTATATATGGAATCCAGAGAGTAGGGGGAGCATGAAGAGACAGGAAGGGTGAGAATGTGTGATGGTAGTCAGGAGACTATGTCAAAGTATGTACATGTATAAAATGTAATGAAACAAATTACTTTGTACAATTAATATACATAATAAAATAACTCATTAAAATATTTTATAAGGAAACAAGAAATTTCATGCAAGGTAAATTTCAGCGCTGGCTGGTGATCACACTTAGACTCAGTAGTAAATCCCCATCTTCACTCTAAGGTGACAGAGCCCCAGCCACTGTGGAAAGAGAAGTCTTGGGAACTACTACTGGGAAATAGGGAATTCAAGACAGCAGCCAGCTGAGATGGATCTGACCCAGGAGGACTTGTGGACTTCATTCATACTCTAGAGACATGCATTCCTCAGGTAGCATGGTTGATGACACTAGCTCCCCACCCCCTCGAGATGGTAGAGCTGGAAGACACTGATGGAGAACACCAGCATTAGCTCTATCATTAGTCAGTTTGCTCATCAATGAGAACAGTATCTACTCACAGTCTAAAGGTGCATAGTCATCATGGTGGCAGGAGAAACTTGCTGCTGTGGCAAAAGAAGCCTTCACTTCCCATCCCGTCTCTGCTTCCTGCTCTTCATAGATGAGCAACCATAAATGTTCCTTAAATGCTGTCGATGACTTTGAAAGCCCCCCCCCCCAGTGTGGAGAGACTGTCACTCAAGTCTCGAGATAACATGACCCCCCAGGAACTCACAAGAGATCATTCTTGCAGCAATCACACGAGGTTTATTGACAGGACAGGAATCAGTGCACTAGGGCCAAAACTCATTTCCCACGCTGGAGAAGAGAGTTCGACCCCAAGTAGCTGGGAGAGGTGGTATTTAAGGGAAGAAACCACAACCCAAAATAGGGTAGGGAGGGCATCACTGGAAAATTCCAAAAATACCAGTGATAATCACAAAGGAGTAACTCCCTGTTTCTCAAGATTATAATCTAACTTCATGGTCAGCTAATTCCTGGAACACAGTCACTCAACAGGCTAACCTAGATTTTTGGCTCTTCTCTTCCTGCTAGATTTTTGGCTCTATTTTTCCTGCTAGAAGGGTCTGGATTTATCCGGATCTTTCAACTTCCCTGTTGGTCCACCTGCCAATCTTAATGTTTATTTGCCTTCATTGGGCATTCAGGGAGAAATACAGAGAGCATTCATTTGCTATTGTTTTGGTGACAGGTCTACACAAAGGTTAAAGGTTAAATGTTAAGTTAGCTTAACCCAAACTTGTAACCTTACAGGGTTTTGAAGGTCAGAAGTCCCAAGGGCATGGTGAAGGCAGAGACAGTGCCTTCTAGGAACCTGAGGAAGAATTTACTTCCTTGCCTCTTTTAGGCTCAACCTCCAATTCACCTTTCAGGGCTCCTTTGGCTCACTCTCTTGCCCCCTGTCATACTGAGCTTACTATTACTATTGTCCCACCCTAGAACTCCAGGGTATCTCCTTTTCCCAAGGTCCTTGGATTAAGGACATCCGCCATGCAGAATGATGGCACCACAGGTTTTGGAAGTGGGTTGTGAACATTTTTAGGGAGCATGCCATTTCAAGGCCATTTCTCTCAAACCTACCCTTTCCCCCAGCTCCAAGTGAGCAACAGTGACTTCACCCAATGCATCTTTAATTATAGAAAACAGCTCCCATTCTGATAAATCCCCCAAGTCATGGCAGCCTTGACTGACGTTTTTTTAAAACTTGCCTATTAAGCAAGTGCACATTTTAAAAGGGAGGAATAAACAGATGTCTCTCATTAGCAAAATAAGGGATTTTATTTTTCTTCAACTTTTTTTTCTCAATGCTCATCCATAAATGAGATAAAATGCAAGCTTGAGCTAAATAATGAGTCCTTTAAATTTCCAGACTTGGGAAACGATTGGGTTGAGATAAAGGACACTGCAGTACGGCTAGACTCCAGGAAAGGACACAGCTGCCACTTTTAACTTGCTCTGGGATCCTGTGACCTTCCAGCGCAAATGAAAGGGTTTTCCAAGGAAGACAATAGTGGTCTGACAAGGCACAGACCTGACCTTGACCTCACCTCCTCCAGCTCTGACGCCTGACTTCCCAGTCTTGAGAAAATACTCAAAGACCCCTCTGACCTTGCTGGCTGGAGGAGACTCTCTAAGTCCCTGAAGGGAATTTGGTTAGGTGATGAGAAGGGGTGAGAGGCGTGTTGGGGGAATTTTCTCAGCCCTATCCTTTTAGTTGCATTTTAAAGAATCCTGAAGCAAGTGTGAGCTTTCCCATTTCTGATCCCATGAGTCCTCCCCATAGGAGGAGGGAGCTCATCTCCCTCTCATGGTCCAACTAGGTTAACTCATGGACCACATCTTCAGTCAGTTCCATAAAAACATCCTCTTCAAGTTTTTTTACATAGATGAACATAACTTTATAATATCTCTAGGATATGATATAATATCTCCAGGAAAGTCAAATCATAAACTGGGTACTCAGAAATCTCATCCTGATCCAAGCTTACACAAGTTTTTGCTTACATTGACCACAATCACACAGGATCTAACAGGTAGATACCCTGTTAGATTGGGATGTGGGTAGTATTTTAACCAACAGTCCCCAAATGCCAACAGCTGGTGATGGAGTGGCTGTGCAGGATACTGGATGCTACTGGGTGGTACTTGCTCTTCTTCTAGAGGAGAATTGATTACAAGGGGTGCCAGGGTGGCATCGAAACTCTCACTTGATTTCAGCTTTGAGAGATTATTGTCCCTGAATGCACGACACTACTGGTGCTGTGAGAATTCCTTCCCGCAGGAGACGTGAGCACCATCTATCCTTCCTCCTAAGGTCCCAATCACAGCTCAAAGTATGAATCAACTAAAGTTCCCCACGGGGAACCAATGAGTTTAGTGAGCTTACTTATAAACATGGGTAATGAGGTATAGACAGAGCATGACGTTCTCCAAGGAACCTTCACAGCAAAGTCTTTTCCCAGCATGGACATGGCTTTGAGTAGCCATATAGATAGAGCCCCCAGTTAATCCCCGATATTTATACTCTAGAATCCAAAGCTATTTGCAGTTTTTACATATCTACATGCAAATGGATGGCAGGAGAGCTGAAATCTCAGGTAAGGGTCCAGTGACTCTTCCACCCCTCCCTCCTGCAAGAGAACATCGGCACTTCACCTGCCACATGACCTCCGATGTCGTGTAGGCAGGCCCAGTAGATTGATGAAGATGCACTCTTTGATTTGGAGACTCTCATTCCTCAGCTGTTTAGAAGACAACTGCCCACTTGCTCTGTGTCAAAGACAGAGCACAGAGTCTGAGCGAAGGCAGGTGAGGAGCCTCACCTTCACAGGACCTGTGCAGTAGCCAGACAGGATAGGTAACAAAGAAACATGGTGTTAGAGATGTGAGAAAGGGGAGGGGCTGCATGTTGGGTAGATGGGGTGTGGTTTGAAAGGAAAAAGTTGGGAAATCCACACCCCACACACACCCGAGACAGTGAGTCCATGGGAACAAGTTTATTTGACAGCTGGAAGACAGAAGATTCAAAGTTGTAACAACAGTTTAGGATGCCTTTGTCTGCACCAGGCACCATCTTAGTTTCCCTTACTGGTTCGTCACTTCACAGATGAGCACAGCAAAGGGTAGAGGCTCCAGGGCAATCAACAGTCAGGTGTCCACACCTGAAGCTAGGGTCTCTCTGTTTTCCATATAATGCATAGGCACTTGATCTGATTGATTCTGCCCATCGGTCAGCTGATCTGATTGATTCTGCCCATCGGTCAGCTGCCTGGGGACTTCTTTAGCATACCCCTCTGCTTCCGCAAGACTATGTTGGGGATCATACTAAGAACAACTGCCTCTCCATGTGCTTGGGACGCTAAAATGGGTTACTGAATGCAAAACTATTATGTGCAGAAAAGCACGTCTTTTTATTCTTGTTAATATCAGCATTAGGATTCATATTTATTGAATTGAAAGTATGAAGTAAGAAAATTCTGAACATAGCCTCACTGGGGTGTGGGTGAGAGAATCAATTTCCTGCTGTGTCTGTGGACTTTCTATATTCTCTGAATATATCCCGGTCTCAGCATAGGAAGAAGCAAGTACTCCATCCCTACTGGAAAACAGGGCAATGGATGGGTAGAGTGGGGAGATAGAGGAGAACCTACAGCATTGCTGCATCAGTGAAGGAG
The DNA here is from genome assembly GCA_028555095.1 of Dicrostonyx torquatus. Lineage (NCBI taxonomy): Eukaryota > Metazoa > Chordata > Mammalia > Rodentia > Cricetidae > Dicrostonyx > Dicrostonyx torquatus. The sequence continues at coordinate 5,565,629 of JAQHUG010000116.1, read as the reverse complement.
AAGCGGCTGTCCTTTTGTTAAAAGCACCATCAAGGGCCCAGCAAAAATGTCTCAGTGAGTAAAGGGGCCTGTAGCACAAACCTGGGGATCTGGGTTTAATTCCCAGAACTTATAAATGTTAAAAGACAAAACAGACTCCACATGGTTATTTTCTAACCTCTACATGCACCTGTGGCTCAAATACCTACTCATATCACATACAAACGTGCACACACACACACACACACACAGACATGCATATAGAATAAACAAATCTTTTAAAACAGTATAATTCATATGCCTCTTTTTCTTATTATTTTGCGATTTTTTTTGAAGTCCCATTTACAGTGCAGGGGTGGGAGGGACCCAGGGCATCAGCTGTGTTAAGCAAGTACCACTAGTTGTGTTTCCACTCTCCGTTATGTGCTGAAATTTGCAAGTCTCTGCCTGAATTCTCTGTAACACCTAGATTCTCAGTCTGAGACTTGCTTCAATAATGTCCATGTGCTTTCTTCCTCATTTCTCTCTTAGGCAAAACACTGATTTAAATTCAATCCATAGTTACACAATCAAGCTGAAGCCCATCATATTTGAGGGAATGTGGTCAGACAGATGTGAGGCAGCTCTCTGTCCCGGATGCCCACATTTAGTGCTACTGTGAATGTGGAAAGAGGCATTACCAGAAGCATTTGTAATTCTCAGCAAATGCCCCCTAGGAACACGTATGGATTCACTAACTAGCTTTCCAACCACACACAATAAGTGCTCAAAATTTTATCTCCAGTTATAAATTAACTCTGGGAATTTGGAAATATCCCACAGTATCTGCGAGTTGCAGAGATCTACGAATTTCAATCTGTCAATATTCACAGATAATTCTGAGACATTTAAAATACACAGATGGGGGAGTTTGAGACATCTGGTTTACCTCTGTCTAGCTTAGCTATGGCGCATGCTTCTGTTTGCTGAGGGAAGCCACAGTCTTCTCACATAGGGAGTGTGTCTCCCTGCCTGAGTCAAACTCATTTAACTCAATCAATGGCGTTATTGTTCTGAGGCTGAAATGCCTCCATCTCATACCCTCACTCTGGCTTCTCATATCATCCGAGCATGATATTAGTTCCTAGCTCTGAGTGGAAGATTCCTCCCAGTGCTATAAAGGAAACAGAAGAAATGAGAGGAAGTCTCCCCAGTTCTCCCCTGACATCCTTTCTCATCCCACCCATCACACCTAAGCAGAATAAACACCACAAGTTTGGGTACAGATCTGCAAGGGACACAGTCCATATATGTGCCCCTTCCCCAGGCGTTCTCATTCAGCACCAATGATATATTTATTCTTCAAATCTTTGTGTAATGGTTCAACTAAAGTAAAAATGTTGGAGAATTTGACACTCTTAGGGCACAACCTCCGTCTATAGACAGGATTACTAGGTTCTGCTCATCTTCCCCATTTTGACTTAATCAGAAAATAAATACATGATTTGTTGGAGGGGTCATTAATGTGAAATTGTAAAATGTTCCAACTGAATCCCTGGCACATACAGACATCCGTTATTGCCTTTCTTTCCGAAGTCAGAGGAGTGTGACTACTGGAGCAAGCTGACACAGACTCAAGTATCATGACACGGACTCTTCACCAACACCTAGGTCAGTCTAAAACAAGGCTGCCTCAGTAAGGAGACAGACTCTGCAGAGGAAGAAACAACAAATGTTAAGTATCTTCAAATCCTACCACCTAAACATGGAGGTTATCTCTCATCTCCATGTTCTGTTTACCATCTTGGTGATGAATCTAAAGAGACCAATGTCACAAGAAAATAACCTCAAGGAAAAAAGAAATAAGTTTGGGAGAATTCATGTTGTTTTGTTTCCTCTTTCTGTCTTCTCTCAAACATCTTCCTACTTGAGATCACACAGAAATGGCACTCCAACTTTTTTAAGTAGGCATTTGGAAACATGACCATCATATGAAAAGAATCACATAATTTATTCTCCAAGGAAGCAAAATCTACTGAAGATTTTACTTACCAGAAAGAAGTGGGATGGTATTATCATCATCATTGTGACCCTCACCACTATCACCATCACTATTAGCACCACCAAAACCATCATCATCACTATCACTACCATCAGCAGCATCAAATCACAATTGCCCCAACTTCACCATCATTGTGAACCATCACCCTTATCACAATTATCACCACCATCATTAGCAATAACCACCATTATTATCACTGTCATCATCCTTACCATCAGTAGCATCAATACCGTCACCATCACTATTACCATCACCCAGATTATTATCACCACCATCATTGCAAGTGTCATCAACCTTGGGTTCTCATGCTCGGATGATCAAGCCAGCTCTCAGACTGCATGATGACAGCATGTGTTAGAGTGTACTCACAAAGAGGTGTGTGTTGGTGGGTGTGAGGGGGGGACATTTCTCGCCATAATGACAGTAAACTTATTATGAAATCCTGACTTTAATAGTTTCCTAATTATTTCCCAGAATTCTGTCTCCTATTCCATTCAGGGAATGTGTCTGAACGTAGCAAGTCAGTAGTAATTCCAGGGACCAGGGTGTGGTTGACGATGGTCCCCCATACAAGAATAAAAGAATGGAAGATCCCAACTTCACCCTTTTCATCTCTAGTAGAATAAACAGATCTGTGTCAGATCCTGATTTGTCAGTTTAACTCCACTGATACTTCTTGTCAACCCTTCCTTACCACCAATACCTTCCAATAAGAGGAAATCAGTAAGATTTGTAAAAAAATATGAACGGAAAGTCACTGTGACAGTAGCCCATGCTGTGGGGAGGACAGCCTGCGCCAGCTTCAGTGCCTTCCCAAGCCCATAGCAGTAAGAAAGATTTCCCAGGAGCCACAGGTCCCACTGGCCTTCTTCTAAAGATGTGGCTGATGCTCCTGCTCAGCCTCCACACAGGCATAGCTCCAGAGCTGTCTCCAGTGTGCCAGCTACGGTACTAAATCCCTTAAACTATTTCTTATAATTTTCTTTCTTGTTTGATGATTTCACACAAGCACACAATGTGCAATGTGCTTTGATGGAATCCACCTTCCCTTTTTTTGCACTGATTATATAAGACACTAGTTCTATTCACATCTCCCTCATTCAAATAATCCAACCCATACAAGGCTACTTTGACTGCATTTTTGGAACTTAAATATTAGCAGAGATTAGTGCCAATTAACAAAAGAATTGTAGGATCAACAGATTAAACTCAGGGAATACCCATGTCTTCAGTACGCATCAACAAGAGATTTGATTTTGAAAGTGTTCAGATTCAAGGCACGGGCAAATAATCTAACAGGTCCTTAGAAGAAAAGAAAGTTTGCTATTTAATTAACATCTGGGATGTGCTTAGTAGGTAGAGCGCTTGCTTGGTTAGTATGAAATCCTCTGTTTGCTCACCAGGGTCACATAAACTGGATATGGTGGTGCAGGCCTGTAATGCACCACTCAGTAGGTGGAGTTGAGGGGTGGAGACCCAAACACTAGCATCATCCTTGGCTTTGAGCTTGACATCAGCCTGGAAACATGAGAGCTTGTCTGAAAAGTAAGGTAGGTCTGGGACCACTCCAACTCGGTTTGGCATCAACAGTGCAGACACCTGCCACCTTTCTCTTCTTTTCCAGGACAACCTCTAAAAAGGAAAACAGGGCTAAAATAGGAAAATACCAAAGAGAATTTTTCTCAGGACCACCCAAGCAATCCCATCTGTATTAGTTACTTTTTTTTTTTGCTGTGGAGATGAAATAAATACCACAACCAAAAGAAACTTAGAGATAAAGGGGGTTTTGTTTTATTTTTCAAGTCAGGAAAAGTAGAATCCAGTGTATCGGGGAGGCCTGGGAACTCTTAGTGAAAAGATGGTGGCAGCAACAGAAGTCTGAATGATTGCATTTTCATTTGCACACAGAAAACAGAAAGTGAGCAGGAAGTGGGGCAAGGCTATAGCACCTCAAAGCCCAACCCCCAAATGGTGTACTTCCTCCAGCAAGAGCCCAACTCCTAAAGGTGCCACAACCCCCCTCAAACAGAGCCCACCTGTAGGGAGCAAAACATTCGAACACCTGAGCCAGTGGAGAATGCTTCTCATTCAGACCACCTTGGTATCTCTTGGCGGCCTGGCTGACACTGAAACACACTCTTACCCTATTTCTAACTCACAGGCCAAGGGGATTCCCTCATTTGGATTGGCCCCGCTCCTGACAGTGAATGCAGACCTATGCCGTGTGCTGTGGTCGTCGTTTTGTACACTGTGGCGATGTGTCTTTGCCAAGGTGCCTTCGGATTGGTTCAATAAAGAAGGGAATGGCAAATAGCTAGGCAGGATGAGGTTAGGTGGGACTTCTGGGCAGAGAGAGAAAAATAGGAGATGAATCTAGGGGCAACAGAGAGGCCAGAGGAGATGGAGAGCAGTTAGGACATGCAGGAGGAGAGGTAAAAGCCCCGAACCATGTGGCATCACACAGATTAATAGAAATGGGTTAATTTAAGTTATGAGAACCAATTAGAAACAAACCTAAGCTGAAGCCAAGTCTTCGTAATTAATAAGTCTCCATGTCATTTTTTTTTTGTGATCTGGCAGCCCAAAGAAAAATCCATCTATGATCATTCATCACTGCAGCCTTCCAACTTGCTCAGCCACAACCACAGGGGTAATTACGGAAGCGCACAGAACTATAGGTGGCAAGAACTTGATTGACATTAAATCACATGATGACAGTGTCATCACCTTTTGGATCACCCTTTAATTTTTCTGTTTTGTTTGTTTGTTGTTGTTGTTTGCCACACCAGAAATTGTCTGATTGATAAATTTACATCTAAAAGCCCCTTTGATATCTTGGAATCTTACTTTGAGAATGAAAGACTGACAGAGGTCAGGCTCAAAGCTGAAGCAAGTAGTTGAGCTAGGTGATGCTATTTTGTGTTTACACATTGCATTTATTTCCATAGTAATCTCATTTTGATAGGGAATGGTAGCATCCCAGACATAGCATTACCCTCATTTCAAAAGTCTTTTTCAAACAAATCTAAGCAAAATCAGACTTTTAAAGTAAATAATAAGTAGCTCATGTTACAGTTATCATGGCATTTGCAGAGGAGATTATAAGGATGCTCAAATAAAGATAGGAAATAGGAAAATGGCACACACAATGATTAGCAGGAGAGATGTGACAGAAGAGATGACATTCTACAGTGTATCAGGAAGAAGGAAAACCAAGATAGACTTCTAAACACATCATATAAAAATGCCGACCTGAGGCCAGAGATGCCAGTGGTTAAGAGCCCTGACTGCTCTTGCAGGAAACCCAAGTTCCATTCCCAGCATTTACATGGCAGCTCACTACCATCCATTAACTCCATTTCCAGGGTATCCAACACCCTCTTCTATCATCTATTTATCTATCTATCTATCATCTATCTATCTATCTATCTATCTATCTATCTATCTATCTTCTACGGATGCACATGGTGCACAGACATGGAAGCAAACATTCATATACATAAAATAAAAATAAAGGTAGAAAATAAAATAAATAAAGACCACTAGCCTGTTCAGGTTTTTCTTCCCTTACATAACTTGTTACACTAATGAAAATCATAAAACACACACTTTGATTGTAACCATCAAGATACCAGTCATGGGCCTGGAAAGATAGCTCATAAATTAAATACACATACTGCCCTAGCAGACAACCTGTGTTCAATTCCCCGCACAAACAGTGGACCGCTCACTACAGCCTGTAGTTGTAGCTCCAGAGCATCCAACCCCTTCTTCTGAGCTCCTTGGACACCTGCACTCACACATGCATACATGCACACACATCCTTCTTCTGAGCTCCTTGGACACCTGCACTCACACATGCATAGATGCACACA
>JAQHUG010000116.1:5518825-5542769 GCA_028555095.1 Dicrostonyx torquatus | reverse complement strand
GAGAGAGATGACCATTACAAGATGCAGCAGATGTTGCTGGAAGAGAAATCCCAGCCAGCCTTGCCGCAGGAGCTGCTTCCTCAGCCCGACTGAGGACCTTTGAGGAGCACGCTTATACTAAACACGTCATAGGTTGTTTCCCTCAGTGTGGGACCACGGGAGAGGAGGGAGCCATCCTCCTCACAGGTGAGGAAAATAAGGGCTGGGTTGCTGATGTCTTACCTGTATAGGGGTGGGTGTCAGGGTAATGATTTAAGATTGCTCACACACCAAGCTCAGAACAACAGTGTTCCAGTCAGGTTTTCTTTGCTGTAACAAAATACTTAAGGAAAACAACTTAAAGGAGCAAGTCTTTATTGTACTCACAGGTCCACTGGCAGCTGACTCCACTACTTCTGACTCTGAGGAGGTGGGACAATGCATCAGGAGGGTGTGGCAGAGCATGGCTGCTCACCTCCTGACATCCGGGAATCAGAAAGAAGACAAGGGATGGGGGTAGTATCCCAAGAACACCCTTGGAGAACAAGTCCCTTGGTCACCTGTTTCCTCAAAACAGGCTCCTGCTCCTAAATGGCCCATCGATAAATTTAGTGTCCACTGTGATCCAATCACCTCTCAGCAGTGGGAACTGAGCATTCCAGACATGAGCCCTGAAGGGGACAGTTTGTATCCAAACTACAAGTTATCTCTAAACTCCATTTAAATCGGTACCGCCAGGGATCTTGTGACCTGCCAGGTCCTAACTCCAACCTTCATCTCTCAGCTTACTAAAGGTGGCAACATTCAGAAAACACAGAGTTATGCTCCTGGTTGTGCAGCTCCCTGCCTATGCCTGAATCTCTCTGAGTGAAGCAGATCAAAGGGTAAATGGTAGTGTGGCCTTCGAGGTTCTTGGCAAGAAACAGCGTTAAGCACGTGTGAACACCACCGAGTGTGTGGTTAATAGATGGACTGAGAGGTGAATCCTTTATGGGTGCATCTAACTCTGAAAGGGACCAATGGCTGCCATTCCTCTCTGGGACACCATGCTGCAGACTATGAAATTTGGGACAAGTAAAACCTCAAACCAACCACGGGACTGCAGAGATGGTTTGGTGGTTAAGAGCACTGGCTGCTCTTCCAGACGGCCTGGGTTCAGTTCCCAGCATTCACAGGCTGGCTCACACTGCCTGAAACTCCAGTTCCAGGAAATCAGACACCCTCACACAAAAACACCTTCAGACAAAACATCAATGCACATTAAAAAAATAAATCATGAAGAAAAAGCCCACTCATTTTAAATTACTTTTGTGTCTGTGTATATGACCATGTGAGTGGTCCTCATGAAGGCCAACAGAGGGCACTGAATCCCTTGGAGCTGGAATTATAGGTGGTTCTAACTCTCCCAATATGAATGCTGGGAACTGAATTCTGACCCTTTGCAAATGGTCTCTGTAACCCACAGCACCCTGTTAGGTATTCTAAAATGAAACCCAAAAATGACTTTGAACATGTAGAAGGATGTGAGTTAAATACAGACACCACAATGTTTTAGAGCAGGGACCTCAGCATACACAGACCTTGGTAAGCATGGGGTCCTGGAAAAGGGAGGAGTGAGTGTGGCCAATAAGATTTTATCAGCGAGAATGTTCTCTCTGCCTTATTTTTTAATGTTCTAGCTACCAGGAAAAGTAAGAAGGCAAAAAAGGAGGAAGAATAGGAGGTGGGGATGAGAAGTAAGAAGAGAAGAAGGAAGAGGTGGGGCTGAGGAGGAAGAAAAAGAAGAAGGGGTGGGGGTGAAATGAAGGGTACAATGCCCCCCTGCGTACCAACATAGCTTATGTGTGGCCTCACACTACCCATGGTGTAGCCTTCTGTTCTTGTAGTAATGAGGAGCGGCTGTGTTCCCAGCACCTGAGAGAAGTGTGGGCCCCTTTGTTCCATCCCACTCCCACCTGGCTCCCGGCCGCTGGGCTAGCTTACATTTGAAATAATTACACACAAACTGTATTCATTTAAATACTGCCTGGCCCATTAGTTTTAACCTCTTATACATATTAGTTTAACCCCTATTTAGTAATCTGTGTATCACCACGAGTCATGGCTTACCGGCATGAGTCTAACCTATGTCCATCTTGGGTAGGAGCATCATGGCGTCTGCCACACTTCCCTTCTTCCCAGCCTTCTGTTCTGTCTACTCTGCCCACCTAAGGGCTGACCTATCCTACAGGCCAAGGCAGTCTCTTTATTAACCAATGAAAGCAACACAAAATACAGAAGATCCCTCCTACACCATGTTCTATATTTAACCTCAGGCTTAGCCCCCACTGGTTACCGGCTATCATTAAAGCATCACATGGTAAGCAGTACATGGGAGGTGGATAATACATGGTGGGCTGGTATTAATAATCACATCTCATTTGCTTTAACCGAGATGAACCTCAATCAAATCAGTCACTTCAGATACCTTGCTCCAGTTCCTCCCAGGACATGCCTGTCTATGTGTCACAGGTTTCTGTCTCTAGGAATCTCATGCTAAAGTTCACAAAGATGAACATGACAAATGACTGACCCTAAAAGTTGGCAGCATTCCGGTGGGTTCTGGGGCACAGTCACTCGGAAGTTATAATGAACTCCTCTGACACTTTGTAAACTTCAAATCTTGTTTACTCAGTTTGGCTCAGGGCACAGAAGTAATTCCATGTATATGCATATTTGTGTGCAAGACAACATCATAAATGATACACAGGTATCACCAGTCTTTGTTGCCCATACTGAGAAATCCGTTTTTAACAAAGGTATTATTGATATTTTTGAAATTAATGAAATAACTGACATAAAACACTCTTCACAAAAGCATTAGCTGAGGGTTGAGGGTGCAGTTCAATGGGGAAATCCTTGTTTGATGATCGAGAGGCCTTGGGTTCAACCCAGAGCAACAAAAAGACTACGTAGCTGAAAGCAGTCTTTGTTTTTTTCCCTGAGATCAGCATTTGACAATGTCCACATAGTTCTGATTTTATTTTTTAGTGGTAGAGAGGACTGAATCCATATCCTGTCTGGGAGGGGGTTGGTCCTCATACCTAGTGAGCTCAGTGAAGACAATAGTCACTCTGAAAGGCAAGAAGGGCTCTCAGATACAGAACATGATCAGACCCAAACTGTAATATCAATCAAGTTGAGACATTCTCTCTGGTATGATGCTCAGGATACAGCAGAACCACCAACAGGAATTACCTGTATCTCTGACATCTGTTTAGAGTTGTGGGCTTGGGTTCCTATAAAACGGGAGGGATGCACCATAGGCCCAACACTAAAAATACATTCATTTGTCAGAGCAATGGAAGAACACTTCTGTGGCCACATTGGTTCAGAGTCCTGCTTTTCCTCTCACTTCTCAGGTCCTCTCACCTCTCTCTGATTTCATCCTGGCTGAGAAGACAGTGACCCCAAGATGACTATGTCACCGTTGCAGAGCTGGGCATGTAACTGGTAACTGGATTGGCATGTCCCTAGAACCTCACATGGCAGCCAAGAGGACCATTGATCACATGGTTGCTGCCCAGAATGTTCTCCCAGCCCCACAGCAAGTGAGATTCCCAGGAACTCCTTGCTCTATACGTGAAGTCAACTTTTCTCTCAGTTATGGTGTCCTGCATAGGAGTCCAGTAGATCATGTCAGTCAGGCCTGAGGAACCTCGAAGCTCCATTCTGCTCAGTATCCAGCTCACTAGTAAATTTTTAAAAGAATTTCACGTGTGTATTCCATTTACATCATTTTCAGCTGTCTCTCCCCCTCCAACTCTCCCTGTGTCCCCCAACTTCAAATTCATGACCTCTTCTTCTTTAACAACAATATATAAAATAATGTGATAAAATAAACATACATGTAGCAATAAGGCCACACAGATGTACATATTCTACTGAGTGTATTTATGGTTGTTCATATGTACATATGTATATGTGTCCGGAGCTGACCCCTTGAGATCAGTAACCCTATCAGGATGCCCATCCCTGGAGAAGATTGATCCTCCCTTTCTCAGCAGCCATTAAGTTGCCCATGCCTCTTCATCTAGAGGTGGGGCCTTGGGAAATTTCCCCATCTATGTAGGCATGCCAACTTACCTTGTCACTGTGCAGGTCTTGTTTAGATGACCATATTGTTAGATCCCACGGGCGCAGCTTCCTGTTATGTCTAGAAGACCATGTCTAGCAAAAGGCCTCCCAGTCCTCTGGCTCTTACATTTTTTTCTGTTCTCTCTTCTAAGATTTTCTGAGTCTTAGGTGTAGGGATGGCATTGTAGATGTATCAGTAGTGACCCCAAGGTCACCCTGTAAGAAAATACCTGAGGCTCGCACACAGGTTCCTTTGGCACTGTTTTACAAGCTCATGCATGTCCCTGTGTCATTCACTCCCCAGAAAACCTGTGTGTGCTACACAAGCTGATCACACGTCATTGCTTGCTCTGAAATAAGGCATGCTTGATACTTAGACATCTTACCTCACCTGTCTAAACAGGAGTGGACAACGGGCACACACAACTTTAAAGTTTATGTTCACTGTTGTCAATCCCCAACCCCTGCTCTGCTTTTAACCTTGTAGCAAATCTCCCTGAATTACACCGAGGTCCTTGTGCATTTAAGCCTGCTGATTTCCCATAATGCCCCTTTACTCACATACTCCCAACAGCCCATCTTCCTCATGAAGAATGCTCGACACGACATCATCTTGAACAAGGGCCCGATTAGCTGCACCTGCAATTGATGCAGGAGCATCATGTGATATTTCCAATTCCTTTCAGAAGCATCAAAGTCAAATTCTGTTATACGACACTCCATCAGCCAATACACACACGGCTGCACTCATTAAACTCTTTCAGTTCTCCCGCACGCCACTGGGGTCACGGCACATTAACCGTGCAATTTGAACACAGGACAGATCTTGTTACAAAATTTAGAGCCCAAGGGGCCATTTTTCATGTTTTGCATCTTGAAGGCATACTTTATTGGAAAACATATTTGTGTCTACATTTATAAATAGGGAGGAAGCCAGTTGTTCATCATGTTTTGGTTTTATTTTCTTCAGGAAGCAACCTAGGCTTTGTTATTTTTTTAATTATTAAAATTTGCACTTATTATTGACTTATGTGTATGCACATGCATTCACCACAGCACATGTGTGGGATTTGTGGAGGTCAGAGAAAATCCATGGAAGTCAGTTCTTTCCTTCCACCATGTACGAGGATAAAACCCAGGATGTTGGGCTTGGCCAGGGTGTTAGCCCATTTCTTTGGTTTTGTTCATGTTCTTCTCCTCTGATATATGGTTGTTCCCTCCCTTCCTATGCTCCTGAATGTAAAGGAGGAATATATGCCCTGTGTTCATCGTAAGTCTGTATACAAAGAGTTCAATAACGCTTGGGATGTAGCCCAGTTGGTGGGGGGCTTGCCTAACATCACAAAGTCCTTGATTTCATCCCTGTAGTTATTGCTCTTGCCTATAATCCCAGGACTCAGGTGGTAAAGACAGGAGAATCCGGAGTTCAAGGTTATCCTTGGCTAATAAGGAGTTCATGGACAAAGTGTTGTGGTTCTGGCACTTTAAGAGAAAAGCCACGCCCAGTCCCTCCCTCATCTGCTGAGGCAGGCTGATCTTCAGCTTCCAGCCTGAGAGCTCTCTCTTTCTTGTCTTCCTCTAGGGAGAGGCAGGTTCTGTCTCTCTCTCCCCGCTTCTCCCCCCCCCACTTCTGTCTGTATCTCCTCTCTTTCTCCTTCTCTCTCTGTCTCTCTTCTTCTCCCATTCCCCCTTTCCTCTCCATAACCCTAATAAACGTTTAACTTTACTCGCCTATCCATGTCTCTGGCTCCTGCCTGCCCGCCACGTGTCTCCCTGCCTGGGACCAGCCACCGCTCAGGGACTGGCAGCCATCTCTGCCTGGGACTGGCTGCTCTTAGGGCCTGCTGCCTGCCGCCACATGGCCTGCTACCACTGCTTGGGAACCTGCTGCCTACTGCTGCCGGGGGTCCTGCAGCATTTTTAATTTTTTATAACACAAAGACCTTGAGAGGGGGGATACAAATAGAATTTCAGTATTAATGTTATTGATAATGCAAGGAGGGCTTTCAGATAATCTAGGCCAGAGTCTATAGACAACAGGTAGCATCCATCCTGCTTGACCTCAGGTGCCCAGGAAGCTGGGGTTTAAAGGGTGGCTCCACGTTAAACCTTCACACACATGTATCTGTACTGCCAGTCACCTGAGTGAGGGACACAGGCTCCTTCAATCACCTACATAGCAAGAAGATTAAGGATACACATGTGGGAAATTTGACTCACAAGGAGGAATCAAGCCAAAGAAAGCTTGGTTATATTTACATTTTACAAAGTTTACCATAGAGAAAGTGTAGTGAATCTTCATCCCTCTCAAAACCATCTGGCTTATCTTACCTTTTGTGTGTTTGTGTGTGTGTGTTTGTGTGTGTGTATGTGTGTGTGTGCGTTTGCATACATGTGGAAGGCAGATGACACCTTCAGGTACCATCCTAGGAGACACCCACAGTGCTTTTTTAGGGGAAGGCCTCTCATTGGCCGATAGCATACCAATAAGGCTAAACTGACTGGCCAGTGAGCCCCAAGGATCCATCTATCTATTTCTACTTCCCTAGAGCTGAGATCACTGCCAAACACCTTCACGTCTGTTTTTTGTTTTGTTTTGTTTTGTTTTTTTAAATCTTGGATCTGGGTGTGGACCTCAAGTCCTCATCTTGAGCAACAAGTACTTTGCCAAGCAGCCCATCTTCCCAAACCAAAGCCACCTCTTTGTATAGTAGCGCTTTGTGAGAGCGTGCATGCATTCTCCTTCCCTGGAATTTTTCTTTGGAAGCTGCTTGGTGTTTGTCTGCATCAGCTACTTTTCATGACTGTGACCTAAATACCTAGCAGAAACCACTGAAGGAAGCATATTGGGGAGAATGGGGGGGGCACAGTTGCAGGCACCTCTGGCATTAGGGATCACATGGTAGGGAACCACAGAGCAGAGAGTGCAGGCCCAGAACCACAGTGCGGATGTCACTACTAAAGTTCCCTCACGCAATGATTTACTTCTGCCAGTGGGGATTTACCGCCTTAAGGTTTTACGGCCTCGCAGAATATCACCCACCATGGGAAATAAGCTTTCAAAGCATGGGGAGCATCTTAGATTTAAGCCATAACATTCGCTTTTACCAGCTCATTAAGGCGTTTAGATTTCTGATGCTGAGCATTGGCTAGAATGTGAGTTGTTTTCCCCCCAGGAGGAAATCAGCATCTCCAAGGGTTTAGAAAGCAACGGGAAAGGAAAGCTAAGTCTGTCTAAACGCACAATCTGCTCATCTTCTGAGAGTCTGGGTGAACTTAACTGGCCTCTCACTCAAAACCCTGGAGAACAAATGGCTTTTGAAACAGCAAGCCCGTGTTTTGTCAAGAGGAAAGTTAAGAACAAAGATACCTGACGGACAGACAGACAGCACGCTCCTGTAACAGGTTCCTCTGGGCTCAGGAACCAGATAACATGCAGCACCCCATCTTGGTGGGTATACCTGAGCAGTAGAGGATGAGGTGAGTTTGGAAGGAGTGGAGGAAGGGAGAGGCATGTGCCACGTTCAGTCCCTCACCCATTTTATAAATTTTACGGGACCATGTCTGTGCCAATTCTTAGGTATCATTATTTATGGATTTTTTTGGAACAAGATCTCTTGTAGCCCCGACTGACCTCCAACACTTTATGTAACTGAGGATGACCTTGAACACCTGATCCTCCTGCCTTCATCTCCAACTGTGGGATTACAGACATGAACCACCACGCCTGCTTTATTCGGTGTTGGAGGTGGGGCTCAGGGCTTTCTGCAGCCAAACAATACACTTTGTTACCCTCCTGAGCTGTCACTATGGCCCACCTTTGATTTTGTAACCACAAGGAGAATGTTATGACAGAGACCCACCTAGCCTGCAGTAGACTTCATGCAGGTCCAACCTGCAGCCCACAGTCCTTCCTGTGTCCCAGGAGAGCTGTAGATATAGCCCAGAGCATTTGTAGATAAAAAGGCATTTTGCAGTGTCCATCCAGAGTTTGGGCATCCCAGAGACCCTTTAGTGTTGATGCTCTAGCAAAAGTTGTATGAAACATCTAAGTATTGTTAACACACTGCTTGATACCAAATCTATACTGTTCAAGAACAAATGTCTGAACCACTGAGATGGCTCAGTCTGTAAAGGATTTTTTTTCCAATAAAAGCTCAGTCCAGGGATGCTTATTGTCAGTGATGGCCTGAGTTTGATTCTTAAGACCGGCTCTGTGGAAGGAGAGAACGGACTTGGACAAGGTGTCCTCTAACTGCCATCTGAGCACCATAGCATGTAGCACACATGCACACATGTGCGAACACGCAGAAAGAGAGAGAGAATATTTTCTTTTGAAATATCACCATAGAACCTTCATCCAACAACAGATGGGAACCCACATCGGAGCCCTGGACTGAACTCCAAATATCCAGTTGAAGAGTGGAGGGAGTGAGAGTATGAGTGAGGAATTCAAGACCATGAGGGGGTCATCCACTGAGACATCTTGCTTGAGCTAATGGTATCTCACCAACTCCAACTGGACTGGGAGTGAACGAACATGGGAACAACCAAGCCCCTCTGAAGGGGGTTGACAGCTGGGACAGACTGAGGGGCCACTGATAGTGACACTGGGATGTGTCTCTACTGCTTAAACCGGCTTCATGGGATCCTATTCTCTTTGGATGTAAACCTTGCTCAACCTAGATGTAGTAGGGAGGGCCTTGGACTTTCCACAGGGTGGGGTGCATGGCATTCACTCCCTTAGGGTTGGAGGGGTTGGGGAGGGTCTGTTGAAGGAGAGGGAGGGGACTGGGAGAAGGGAAGGGAGTGGGAATTTGGATTGCTTTTTTAAGTAATAAAAAAGGAAAGAAATACAGGTAGCACCTGAGGCAGACTACTGCTGAGCTCAAACTGCTAAGTCAGAGATGGCTAAGTTAATTTATAATCTTTTTAGTGGCAAGAGAGCTGGTTCAAGAACAGCTTTTTCCTTGAAGTTAAGGAAAAAGCAAGAACAATAGTAATTAATATTGTAAAAAATTTTTGGAAATCATAGGAATTTGCTGAAATCCAGAAGTGAATTTTTTCATGCATTAATTGGCAATCTCAGATAGGATCAAAATTAACATTAGGTTCTTTGGAATTGTTTTGTAATTATGGCTTCAAAACATGGTCCTGTCCCTATATGAAGAATGTCAGGAGGTCAGAGAGGGAAGAATCAGTTTCCCCCCTGAGAAAAACTACCACAAAGGTTGTTTAATCCCAAGTGGTCAGCTCTAAACACGTGTACATACAAGCAAAGCCAACCAAAGTCAGCAAGTCATATATTAGTATATTAGTAGACATGTAAAATGCTCATTAAAGAGGAGGGCATGAACTCGGGAGTGGGAGGAAGGAGTTGGAGAAGGGTGAACGAGAGAGTCGAGAGAGATAGATGCAGTGCTCATATGTGAAATTCTCAAAAAAATACTCTTAGAAAGAATACTTAGAACCCTCTAGTGGCTTCTGGAGCTGTGGGGTGACTTTCTGTAGTCGTTCAGTGAGTGATCCATCCCAGCAGCTTGTTTCTTCATCATGGAGCTTTCCAGGGTGGAGCTGTTCTTCAGTGCCTCATTGTCATGTATACCCGGGGCCACAGTGAAACATGCCTAAAAGAACCCGCGACTGAATGAAGACCTTGTTGCAGATGGCTTTAGAACTACGTCATGATATTGGACTGTGTGGAGAAAGATGCTGTGGCTGAGCCCTCAGGAAAGAGGTTTTGTGTGTGTTTTTTTAACCTCGTCACACTCATGTTGTTTGTCTTTCTTTGTAGATGGGAACTTGCTTTTAGTATGGTCTTAGATTCTTAAAAATTTCTTTTATTTTTTTGAAATTTTAATATAATTGCACCATTTCTCCCTTCCTGTTCCTCCTTTCAAACCTTCCCATATACCCCTCCTTGCTCGCTTTCAAAAATCACAGCCTTCTTTTCCATTAATTACTGTTACATACATCGATGCATCTATTTAAGCATTTGTATTCCTAAATATATAAATATAAGCAACTTTTAAAAAAAGAATAAATCCTCAGGGGGCGGAGAGAAGGTTCAGTGGTTAAGATCACTTACTGCTCTTGTACCAGGTTTGATTCCCAGCACCCCCATGATGGCTCTATTTAGTCCATTTCCAGGGGATTTGGCGCCCTCTTCTGGCCTTTGTGGGCACTACATTGCATGTAATGCACAGCCATCCACCCAGGCAAGTTATCCATATGCTTAAAGTGATTTTTTTTTTTTAATTTAAAGAATAGATTCTTGATGCTTTGGTGGCTTTATCGACAGGATTGGATTACAGAAGAACCCATCTTTTGAAGATGGAAGAATTAAGTTAGTTGATTCACACACACTTCTGGTTTTTAGGAATAGCCCCAACTTCCCGCATTGTGGGGGATTTCCCCCATGTCCTCCAGTGCCTACTGACCCCCAGCCCAAAGCATCACAGTCACCCTGCCTCCCAACACATCCAGCCTCGGGAATGTCTGCCCACACGGAAGACTGTTTCTATTTCTACTTTTAGATTCTAAGCAGCTTCCGCAGGCAGAGGGGTGAGCACAGGGCGGTTAGGAGCCGCTGTCTTCTCAAATACTGCCATCCACTTGAGAGGTTGTTTGGCTTTATAGAGCAGAAAGCCTTGCCTCTCTAATTCACTCTCTGTTTACACAACAGGACAGACACTTCATCCTCTCATTCCAGCTCTGATTCTGCTTCAGAAATCACATACCCAGCCGCAGGCAGCTATGGCGGCTCCCATTAGGGCCCCATGCTGGGGAATTCATTGCCACAAATAGGCTTGATTTCCTGGGCCGCTAAGTCATTCTAACATCACCACAGAACAGCGTCATCAACAACAAAAGCACTTACTTATGAGGATATCTGGGAGAGCTTTCTGCTTTTCTTCTCCGATTTTCTCCCCTCAGGGTGTTTACATTGTAATTCTTTACAGACCGGGCAGCAGAGTTGTCGGAGCAATCATAAAAAGATCTCTGCCTGCTGTAATTTGCTTCGTGGGAAGGCTAGCATCCAAGGAGCCTCACACAAACTGCTCTAATCTGGGCCACCTTGTTTCTTGATGAGTGCTTGGCTAAAGGAAACACGAGCTCAGCTTCTAAGCCCGACTCTGATGATGACTCTCTAAGCAAGGAGTCGTCTCTCCAAAGTGTCCTCCTTCGCCCCACTCTGAACGCTGGAGCATGTAGGAAGCCGCATCTCACGGTTTCATACTAGGAATACTGCCTTGCATGAAATTCTCTCTAAAAGAATGTGTGTGCCTGGTTTTATTCATTGATTAAGAAAAAAAAAAAAAACCTTTAAGAGCCTGGGTGGAATGACTCAGTGGTTAAGAGTTTGACTTCCAGCATGCACATTGGGCAGCTCACATCTGCCTGTAATTCCAGTTCCAGGGGATCCAGCGCCCTCTTCCGACCTTTGCAGTCACTGCACTCACATGTACATACCCATTCAGAGATACATATGCATAAATAAAAATAAATTATTTAAACACACATACACATCTCAGGCCAAACCAAACACATTTAAGGGCATATTTTTTGCTTTACTTTGTTTCTGATACACATAAATAGAATTTGTTATTTCCCAAAATGACATTGTCTTCTGCATACCACCAGTGACTTCTAGCTGCCTTCTTGCCAGAGACAGACATGGAGATGTGCTATGATCTAATATTCTAATTGCAGGTACCATAGGTGGCACATGGGGTTGGGGACAAACATGTGCTTGCTTTGTAGAGAGCATATTAAAAAAAAAAAAAACCAATACAAATTTTAACATCTCTGATTTCTGTAGTCAGCAGTGGTCAGAGGAAAACCTTGCTATTTGGGCAGCTGTCTTAGTTAGGTTTATATTGCCATGATAAATACAGTGAGAAAAACCAACTTGGAAATGAAAGGGTTTATTGGCTTACCTATCCACATCGTAGTCCAGCATGAAGAGAAGCCAAGGCAGGGGCTCAGAGCAGGAACTGCAGCAGAGTCCATGGAGGAATTCCTCTCACTGTTTTGCTCCTCATGACTCAATCATCTTGCTTGCTTTCTCATAGCACCCAGGACTACGTTCCTAAGGATGACATCATGTATGATAATTTGGGCCCTCTGATACTAAGCACTAATCAAGAAAATGTCCCATAGACCAATCTGATGGAAGCATTTTTGTCAGTTGGGTTTCCCTCTTCCCAAAGGACTCTAGCTTGTGTCAAGCCAAACACCACAAACAGACCTCCTATTTAAAACCTGGTCCACATAGATATATTTCCCTTGTTTAACGAGCATTTTTGTTACTGTATCTATGAGACACCTTTGTGAATCAGAAAATGAACCTATACATGACCACTGTCATACTTATTTAATTTGTAAAAAGACCATGGTTTGGTCTTTGCTGTTACTGTAGAGCTGGTGTCCTGCCAAGGTGTGAATTCCAAAATTTTGCTTGATGGTAGAAGCTAGATTTTATGCACATGTGTGTGACACATATGTAGAGATGATGCCAGTTGTCTCTACTTTATACTCTGAGCACGTTTATGTTTCCCAAGTATAAAGCTTAGGAGAATACTGTACAAAGCTGATGCTCTCCAAACCAGAATTGTTAATAATGATTATTTTGCCGAGGTTGTGCTCATGAGTGTTCTGAATTTTGTGATTATCATATTTATACTAAGTTAATCATAGATTAACATACTAGCTCAAATAGTGCTGCTTTCAGTTCACCAGTCACCTAGGCAACTCAACTCTAAACCTACTTTATTAGAAAAAAAAAGTTTTGTCTATTTGTATGCAGATGTAACCTGTTGTTGACAAACTAGGCCATCCCTTAATCTGAACTAAATTCAGATACATTTTCAAAAAGAAAATCAGGGAAACCCAATGGCCCTAGCACATTGCTGTTGATCCCAACTGTTAGCCTGAAAATGTTGGCTATGATGAAACCAGCTAGTCTGATCCATCATGCGCTTCACTTCCAGAAAGTCCTGACATAGCTGCTCTGCCATGTTCTGAACCTTCAATCACCAAAAGGTCGAGCATTTCTCTGAAGAATTTATAATCAAACTCATGAGAAATGACTCTAATGAGTACTTATTTTTCAGCCTACAATGTCTATAAATATTTGCCATTGTTGGTTGTGTTCTGTACTTTTATTGTAAAACTTTGAGGGTGTTTTTAAGTATAACTTCTAACAAAATGACCTGAGAAGTGTTTATTTGTTTGTTTGTTTTTCAAGATGGGGTTTCACTGAACCACAATGGCTGTCCTGAAACTCACTCTGTAGACCAGACTGGCCTCAAACTTACAGAAGTCGCCTCTGCCTCCCAAGGGCTCAGATTAAAGGTATGTGCCACCACAGCCTAGCCCTAGTCAGTATTGTTTAGATGACAGGAATTCTAAGGGCAGGGCATACAGAGTTAAACTTGGGAATGGAACCAAGATCAGTCTGTTCTGATTCCTATCTGCTCTCTCTTATTTAACTTAAATTTGACGAGAATGGGTTCATTAACACTGATTCTTTGACATCTGTCATTTCTCCCCCAGAGTGGGATCAGATGAGACCAACCAGGACAGATGTCATCTCCATGAAGAGGGATAGTCAATACCAAACCTTTAGGTGATTAATCAGAGAAAATTGTTGAGAGACAAGGCTGTGGGTGAATTGTCAGAATCAAAATAAAGTCATGCTGGCATGGTGGTACACAGGAACCCGAGTCAGGAGGATTACCACAAAGGTGAAGCCAGCCTAGACTATGTAGACAAATCATCCCTGTGCCAACAACTGACAAACGCATCAGTAGATTCTGGACTCATGTCATGTCTTCACTCATGTCAATGATGTTGCGATAAGCATGGGAAGTATCAAGCCATGTCTTCAATACCCCAGTTTTGTTTCCTTTGAATAAATACACAGCCATGAACCGGATCATAAGGAAAATCTTTTCAGTTTTGCAAGGAGCCCCCATTCTGCTTCCAGAAAGCCAAAACTAATTCACCGCCCTCTCAGCAAAGTGAAAGCCCCCCCACTCCACATCCCTGCCATATTTTTATAGTATCAATTCTAACACATATGAGGCTTTAATTTACATTTCCCTAATCATAAATGATGCTGAACACTTTTCACATATCTCTGGTTAGTTGTGTGTACCACTCTGAAACAAAATTGCCTATTCTAGTCCCTCATCCATTTTTAAATTGGTTTATATAGTTTCTTACTGTTTTGAGTTCTTTGCGTGTTGGGACAGCAATAATGAAATGAAAAATTTATGCAGTGCCCAGTGGAGAGGATGGAGATTTCAAAATAAATAAAGATACATTCTTACCTTCAGATGATCCAGCCTTGCAGAGGGGACATATACAAACAAAATACGCAGTCATTAGCAAGCAGTTGGAGATCCATATGGGCAGGTAAAAATTTAAGAACAAGGAAAATACATTTTAGTTCTTTGTATAAAAGGGATGGAAACTCTTTTTTGTTGGAATATTCCCTTTGGAAAATCTATTTGTGAATTTTCTCTGCTTCTTTGCATTGCCTGTGAATCTACTGAAAATTAGTAAGTCCTTTTCTAACTTTACAACCAAGCAAAGCTTTTATCAAGGACCTAGGAGCCATCTCTGGGATGCAAACATCAGAGAAGTGAGCCACTGTGGGTAGGTACCTGGGTTCTGCTGACATTCAACTCCAGACTGCGCCATGTAAAGAGAGAACGCAGTCATGTTTGCCCTCAGATAAAGACAATTAGCAAACACAGAGAGATACCTCAAATATCCAGTGAATTTACGAAGAACAATATGAGACTGGGGTGCATAGGTTTTCTGGCTTAGGGACTATCTGTCACCTTGTTTTTATACTGATTGATGGATGGATGAACAGCAGACTGGACCTAGAACCTCACACTGTGCCTCAGCTCTGTTTTGCTTTTTTTTTCTTTACTAAGTTGTCCAGGTTGGTCTTGAACTTCATCTGTACCTGAGGCAGGCCAGGAACTACAGGCTGAGGTTGCTGAAGCAATCCTCCTGCCTCGGGTTCCAAGTAGATGCGATGGCAGACCTGTGTCTCCAGGCCCCAGTATCTTGAGCGGATACATGTGTCCGACTGTACCAACTTGACTGTGGAAAGGTTGAGATGTCTTTCTGTCTCTGTTCTCTTGAATATGTCCTACAAGACACACCACAATCAATTGTTTTATTTCTCTTGTCTCTATGAGAGGGTTCTCTTGCTGAGCAGACTAGACTTTCAGTTGTAGTTAGTGGTGTTTCCCCAGCATTCTTGTGAGTTCTAGGAGACAGACAAACTCATGGAGATTTTTAGCTCAGAGCACCAACATAACCAAAGATACACACATCTGCTCAGTGACGTCCACAATATCCTCTCTCATCGCTCTGCAATGCTCAGAGGTGCAAGAGTGCAGAGCTCAATACTTCTGGATCCTATGCAATGACTTCTGTATGGGAAAATGAGGTCTGGTGCTCCCTCAATACATTCAGTGTAGCTCTATTCCATTATTACAGACAAGTGTCTTCTCCAATTGCCTGTTAGTATCTGTGGGCACATAAGCTCAAGTCTCAGTATATACATCCCCATATGATTACCTGTAGGAAGGCTCTGCTTGACCATTTTATCCTTTCCTTTGGGGGTTTTGACAGTACCAAGGCTTTTAAATATAGAAAAAAAGTCCAATGCTGTGCGATGTTTTACTCTTTTGGCTTTTGATGGGGGAGGGGGACACCACCCAGTTCCCAAATAAATCACACACAGAGGTGTATTTGCTATGAATGCCCAACCTTGCTTGATTTTCTTATCTTATGCTATCCCAAATTCCTCTTCCATCTGGGATTTTAGCTCTCTTCTGTATATTTTTCTTTACTTCTTTCTCTGCGGCTTGCTGTGTAGCTGGGTGGCTGGCCCCGATGTCCTCCTCTCCTTGTTCTCTTGTTCCTTTTCCTCTTTCAGCCCATATTTCTTCTTCTATTTATACTCTTGGCCTGCTAGCCCCTCCTATTCTTGCTTATGCCTTGTTATTGGCTGTTCATCTCTCTATTAGGATCGTCAAGTGTCTTAGACAGGCACAATAACACAGCTTCACAGAGTTAAAAAATGCAGTGTAAACAAAAGTCACACACCTGAAAATTTTATTCCCCAACAATCCAAGCTTTTGTATTCATCAAATGGTGTCAAGAAAGGAGGTATTTGCTTGGTGAGGTCCCAACTTCCTGTACTGGTTTTCAGGCTACTAAGTTGTCCAGGTTGGTCTCGAACTCCCTATTGTCCCAAAGAGGGAGACTGCTGAGCGGAAATTTGTTGTGAAGATTATGATACACCTTACAGAAGCTGGGGCTAGACTGCAAGCTCAGGAATCAGGAGTGGTACATACATCAATCACATAAAGATGAAACCATCCAGACAGGATGAGGAGGTTCTCAAGGGAAAAACAAGACAGGGAGTTCTGTAAAGTTTTAGACTTCTATTTAGCATAATAAGAAGAAGAGGCGGGAAAGATGTCTCAGAGGTTAAGAGTACTTGCTGGTCTTGCAGAAGACCCAAGTTTGGTTCTCAACACCCGTATCAGGGGCTCACAACCACCCTTAACTCCAGTTCCAAGAAATCCGACGCTCTCTTCTGGCCTCTTTGGGCATTGCACTCACACAGGTGACATACATACACATATATAAATAAAGATAAAGTCTTTAAAAATCAGAATTACTTAGTACAGATTTTACCAGGGAAGAAAAATAGTGTCAAAAATAAGAAAACTGCATCATATTTAATATTTGCAGCTTTTACATGGCTTATCCAAAAAGGAATTTTGCTGATCCTTCCCATCCTATAGGCTGTCTCTTTTCCATAAGGATCTGGCCTTTGGCTATGCAGAAGCTTTTTAATTCCATATAATCACATTTGTCAATTTAAGACACAAAGCTGTAAACAGTAGCAGTTTATCTTTGTGGTTTCAGCTAAAGAGTGACAAGGGAACATGAATGGTGGCTTTCAGCCCATCTGTCTCACAAACAGGAAGTAGGAAAGAGGGACTTTGAAAGACACAAGCCAACGAGACCTGGTAAATGACAGGAGAATGTCAGGCTTCTTAACTCTTCTTATTCTCCATAACTGGTTCCCAAGAGACAAGAGTCTTTGGACCATAGCTGCACTTGTATGTCTACGGGAAGTATTAAGTGCACACACAATGCTTTGTGTGGCCCAGAGGGGATAGCCATGCACTATGACTCTACATTACCATGGTTAGGATAGGGTCAACTCTCTGCCAATACCAGTCTTTTCTTGAGCCCACCAATAGAAGGAACGTTGACTGAAGCTTGGTACACATCTGAAATCCTTGCTCCTAGGCATTCGTGCCCCCATGGTAAACTTATTAATCTCTCTGTTTGCTCTTTGTTTCTCTTTCATTGTCTCTTTCTGTGTGTCCCTTTCTGTTATTCTCTGTCTCTTTCTTATCTTTGAGCTCTTTCTCCCAGTCTCTCTCTCTTTTTCTATCTCTGTCTCTTCCTCCAACATGCACAAACATTGATACATATACGTGTGTGTGTGTGTGTGTGTGTGCAGATAGAAAACTAGGCAGGCAGATATATAGCTAGTTAACTATGCTGTCACTGGTTAACTAGCATTTGGATGAGGAGACAGTAAAATCACCGGGGCATGGCCCTTGAGCTTGCCTATGATGGATTTTCTTATTTGGATGAACTGCAATTAAAAAAAAAAGACCCACCCTTAATGTAGGCAGTACTCTTTCATAGGCCCAATTCCTGGCTGAGTGTAAAGGATAAAAGGAACTGAGCAGCAAAAATGCATTTATCCTTTGCTCTCCAATCCTTTCCTTGGAATCAGTGTGACTCGCTGCCTCAAGTTCCTGCTAACTCTATAACCTGACATGCAGCATGAGAAAGAAGTATAGCAGGTAACCATCAGTGTTGTGGCAGGCTTAATTTAATCATCATAGACTACGGTGACTCTTTACCAGTGTGGGGATGTATGTGCACATGAATGCAGTACCTGCAGAGGCCAGCAGAGGGCGTCAGATCCCCTCGACCTGAAGTTACAGGAGATTGTGAGCCTCTCAATGTGGGTGCTAGGAACAGAATCTGACACCTCTACAGGAGCAGTAACCACTTTTAACCTCTGAGCCATTCATCATAAACATCCCTCCTTCTGTCTCTCATGCATTGATTTGGTTATTGAGTCTCAGAGCAGAAGAGAATGAAAAATCACAATCACCCTTTCAGTATAGATACGCCCATTTCTGCCATCCCCAGGTGTGCTTATCATAACACAAGGTGACCTGTACCTACGATGGGTGCCTAGGACAAGTGCTGAATGCCTCACAAGCAGGTGGCCGGACTGCTCTTCAAGAGTTCAGAGTAGCCTGCAGAGTGAAGGCAGAGATTTCCCTGGAAACTGGATTCCACTCTTTTGTTTGCATTTCTGTTTCTGAACACCAGGAGCCTGGCTGTCAACCTGCTTACCCAACATGGTGGCATTCACAGCTTTCGCAGGAGACCCAGAATTGTCGGTGGCTCTCTGCCCAAGGGCTAATGCTGTATGGCTTCTGCATAGCTGTCACATGCCACATTAATAATGAAACTTTAAATAAGATGGAATTATCAGCATTAATAAAATTTACCTTTTTACATGTTTCATATCCATAATTAATAGTCTTTGGACTTTAGGCACCTTACATGACATCACCAATTTTTTTGCTACATTGATGTACACCATTTTTAATATTACTAACTATGAATTATAATAATAGTAAAAGATATAAAAATCTTACTAATGATGAAAAAACACAACAGTAAATTGATTTAATAATTTTTTTTTCTAAAAATCCTCTTTTAATGACAGCCCATGCTTTATGTTGGTCTTATATATGCTTGTTTATATTTCTTTTTTTTTTTTGGTTTTTTGAGACAGGAATATTTACTCCAAAATGCAAACATCTTAGTTTATTTTCAAAGTTTTCTATACGTGAGAGCCACCCTGGCCTCTCCAGCAGCTTCCTGAAGAGACACATAATTATCTGTGGGATGTTCTCATGGGCACTGAGCCTGGAGCTGTTGTGTAGAGGTTGTTTTCAAGACTGCCTGGAGCTTCCACTTTCCCAGCATCCAGTTGAGTAAATTCTCCTCCGCAGACTTTATATCAAAATGGCTTTGAAAAGAACCATCTGCCTGGCCAGTCAACCCCTCCATCTTCCTGCCAGTTGGTTCAGAAGCAGTCAGG
Organism: Dicrostonyx torquatus; assembly: GCA_028555095.1. NCBI lineage: Eukaryota > Metazoa > Chordata > Mammalia > Rodentia > Cricetidae > Dicrostonyx > Dicrostonyx torquatus. Next base: position 5,523,424 of record JAQHUG010000116.1, on the reverse strand, counting down.
TGATCCATTTTGGTCGTTGAGATATGAGGAAAGACCCTCCCTTCTTTCCCCTTTCTGCAGGTCATTGGAGAGACCTTCTGATCCCCCCAGGATTTCTGGTGATGCAGTTTGAAGAGCCATGAGGAGTAGCATGGGGAAGGCGGCAGAGTAAAGCGAAGAAGCCCTGATTTGGAAGGGAATTTGTTTATGCCACTGTGCGATTCTTCTTTCAGTTTAAACATCATGTATTAATTATGTAAAATAAATGAGGTTTTTCTGAACAGATGCAACATACACAGCAGCTCATTCCCATTGGGGAACCTGCAAGAGATCGAAGTAATGATTGCACCCAAGTCCAACTTGGAAAGTCAGTGGGTTTATTGAGTTTTCTTACAGGACTGTGGCTCCAGGAGCTGGGGGGAGTTACTGACAGAATCAGGGGAAAACCCACCCACACAGGTGATGACTCGCAGAAGCTGTGTCCATGATGCTGTCTGTGCAGCTTGCAGACATGTCCACAGGCCTGAGCATCTCCCATTGGCAGCTATGCTGGCCAGAGTGTCCCCAGCTCTTGTTCATGGCTACTTCTATAACTCGGGGGGGGCATGATTTTTGCAAGTTTCAGATTTTCTTAGTCATGAAGCATTTTTTTTTCGCCTTGAGTTTTCCTGAGTGCCCCTCTTTGTTCTTGGAGGCAATGATTCAAAGGAAGAGGCGGCTACACAAAGCCTTCTAATTATATTCACCTTCCCTTGTGCTCACCTACTTCTCCTTCCTCTTTCCAAACACTAACCCCTCTGCCTGCCATGTCCTTGTTTTGTTGCTGTTTTGTTTTGTTTTTCTCTCAATTCCAAACATGAGAGAAACCACTGCATTTGTGACCTGAGTCTGGCCTATTTCATTTAACACAATGATCCTTAGTTCCAGACACACCATCTCTCTCTTACAGGAGACCAGTAGATGTCTCTCTATATGCCCTGGTACTATTATCCAAACATTTTCTGTCTATTGTTTTGCCAAATGTGAGTATAGTGTGTTATAATTTCCATTTAGAGGTGTTCTGACAGTCTATATGATCGGTGCCTATTACAGGTCTTCTTTAACAGAGATGGAGAAATATCAGACAGAGGACTGATCTCCAATATATACAAAGAACTCAAGAAACTTGACATCAAAAGAACAAATAATTCAACAAAAAATGGGGGTAAAAACCTAACCAGAGAACTTTCAACAAATGAATCTCAAATGGCTGAAAGACACTTAAGGAAAGGCTCAACATCCTTAGCCATCAGAGAAATGCAAATCAAAACAACTCTGAGATTCTCCCTTACACCTATAAGAATGACCAAGATCAAAAGCACCGATAGCAGCTTATGCTGGAGAGGATGTGGGATAAAGGGAACACTCCTCCCTTCCTGGTGGGAGTGAAAACTTGTATAGCTGCTTTGGAGATCAATATGGTGATTTCTCAGAATTAGGAAACAATCTACCTCAAGACCCAGCAATATTGCTGTTAGGTATATACCCAAAGAATGCTTGATAATATCGCAAGGATAGGTGCTCAACTATGTTCATAGCAGTATTATTTATAATAGCCAGAACCTGGAAGCAACCTAAATTCCCATCAACCAAAGAATGGATAAGGAAAAATGTGGTACATTTACACAATGAAGTACTACTATACAGCAGTAAAAACTAAAGACATATTGAAATTTGTATGTAAATGAATGAATCTAGAAAAAAACATATTAAATGAAATAACGCAAACACAGATAGACAAATATAATATGTACTTACCCATAAGTGCCTTTTAGACATAAAGCAAAGAAAAAACCAACCTACAGTCTACAACCCTAGACAACAAAGAGGACACTAAGAGAGACATACAGGGATCTACATAGGAAGGAGAAAAAGACAAGATCTCCTGAGTAAATTGGGAGCATGGGGGTCATGGTAGAGGCTAGAATGGGAGTGAATGAAGGGGAGGGTAACAGAGAAAAATGTATAGCTCAATAAAAACAATAAAAAAACCCAAAGATGGAGAAGGCCAATTGGCCATGCAAATAAGCTTGGGGGATTTGTGTCCACACATGTCCTCTCTATATCAACATTACTATTCTAAGTTTGAAAAAACCCTATACATCCTATATAAATGACAGATGTGAGGCAGCTAATTAAGGAGTCATAATGACTTAAGTCTCACTTTCAACACCAGTTTGGATCCCAGAGCAACAGTAGCATATATTCATAGGTTCCTATTGATTAAAGCCAACAATCATTAACTATATAATATGTTCCTTGACTTGTGACAATATGTTCTCAATAAAGCTATAATAAAGAGGAAACACCATAAATCCTGTGTGTGTGTGTGTGTGTGTGTGTGTGTGTGTGTGTGTGTGTGTAGTTTTAAATGTGCCCAGGCTGCCCAAAGGACAACTTTGCATTGCAACATTGTACTGCCAAATGCTGTCTGTTTACTTTCATTATGGTCTGTTGCCTACAGTAGGTTTCATAGTTACCTAACTTCATAAAAAGAGTATAGTGACTGGATGTGATGATGGCTATAATCTCATCAATTGGGAGCAGGAGGGAGGGGGCACAGAAGTGCAAGGCCAGTCTCAGATACATAATGAGTTTGAAGCCAGCCTTGTTTACATGAGATTCTGCCTCAAAAACTGTTATAGAGATGACTGATAGATAGGTAGATAGACAGATAGACAGATAGATGATAGATAGACAGACAGATGGATAATAGCATCATTCTTATTGCCCAGTGGCAAAATAAAATCCTGATTTGAAGTATGTTATTTTTTGAATACAAATTCATTTCCTACCACTACAAAGTTTAAAAACATCTGACTATCATGAGAGGAATTATTTACAAAGCATCACCTTTTGTATGAGAAACTCTGCAAGGTGCCCTTGTCAAGGGAACTCAATCCTCTCTCTAAAGCCATTTTTTCCCGAAACCATTTTCAAGCAGTCCACACACACAATGTGCTTAATGGAATGAGGAAAATTACCAAGGTAACTTTAAATTTTAAACCTTATTTCCCAGAATTTACCTCTTTTAATCAAACACACTCAGCTCTCTATGGTGGAGCCGGGGTTTCTGAATCCTGTCTCCCCAGATGACTCTGATTGGTTGCTGTTTGGGGGAACTCATTCACTGATCAGCATGGCCATTCATCATAACAAATATCTTATCCAGAGCTGTTAGTGTATTGAACAGAGCTTCTCCAGCAGAGCCAATCAAAACCTACAGGTCCAAGCAAGGGCACTGGGAGAGCATTCGCTCTTTTCCGCAGGGCAGATGCCCTGATCACCTCACCAAAGAGGCAACATTAGTGGAGGAAGCTCACAGCCAGAGAGACATGGAGATGGGATATTGCAAAAATGAGTTTTCAGACACTGTAAGTTGAGGAATGTTTGTGTGTTTAACAGCAGATATTAATTGATGTTAATATTAATAAAACTCTGCCTCTCCAAGACCCCAAACTCTCCAAGTTTATATCAGCAAAGAAAGAATTGGTGTTTATGCCTCTGGATCCAGTCTTGCCTGGCAAAAGTTTTACATACACGCTCACATACACACATACACACATATACGCATGTGTGTATGCATGTACGCATGGGTGAACACACAGATGCATGTATGCATTCACATATATGCACACACATGTGCACACGTGCTAATGCACGCATGTGCACATGTACATAACCAAACTGCAAACTTTGGTTAGGTTCCTCTCGCAGCATAAATGCTTTCCTTTCTCTCTTCACCTGCATTTGAACTCTGTCATCATGGTCTAGTGGTTGATGCATGTGAATTGGCACATGTCTCCTGTCATCTGTCTCAAGCACTCCCATGTCTCAAGTGTCACTCAGAGGACTCAATAGATTCACAGTCATGAGACTTTTAACTATCCTCACGCCATTTTTCTCTCTGGACACATTGGTATGTATGTCATTCAAGCTCTGATTTTTCTGCTGTTCTTTTTCCCAAATGTTCAAATTATATCATCCCTTTGAGCAAAATTTTACTATCATTTATCTTGTGACTCTTTTATTAATGACATTTGCTATCACAATGCAGATCTCTCCTCTGGTGTGCATGTCATTTCTCCACTTGTCTTTTCTCCTCCAAAGCCCCACTTCTTCAGACTGATACCAACAACCACCACTGTTTTTTCCTGTCTCTAAAGGTTGGCCATGCCCTCCTACACTGTACCACATGCATTGCCACACAGTCATCCCGCAACTGCTTCAGGAAACTTGGCATCCCTTGTTTCCCCCAAGTGCTTGATAGTTTTTAGACAAAAAGTTTGCTTTGGGTAGAACAACTTATTTCTAGTATCTTCCATGGGTTCTCAACCTTCCTAATACTGCAACCCTTTAACAACAGTTCCTCATGTTGATAGATCCCAACTATGAAAATATTTTCATTACTACGTCATAACTGTAAGTTTGGTATTGTTATGAGTTGTAATGTAAATGTCGTCTGTGTTTTCCAATGGTGTTAGGAAACTCCTGTGAAAGGGCCATTTGACCCTCAAAGGGGTTGCAACCAACAGGTTGAGAACCACTGTCCTAGCCAGAGGAGGTATACCTTCCATTCCC
>JAQHUG010000116.1:5493855-5507953 GCA_028555095.1 Dicrostonyx torquatus | reverse complement strand
TTGAAGTACGCAGGTCGGCGATCCGCACAGAGAGAGAACTCCCCACCTGGGTTTGCCATTTTATACCTCTCCTGGGACCTGGTGATCCATCCCCATTAATTAGGGGGGTGGCAGCGGGGTGTGGTCACAGGCTGGGATGATGAAGACCACACCCCTTCATGGTGTGACATACATTGCTGACACTGAGACACTGTGATGTGCTCTGTATCTTCTGAGAATGCTACAGAAACCGTGGCCACTCCAATTTGGTGGGCAGGCTTTAGTTTTTCTTTGAAGCTCCCTTTGTTATAGGACTAACTAGGGGTCAGGGTTCACACTGATGAACCATTCTGTGGTCCCAACAGGTGAAGATGGGACCTCTGTGACTGGCCAGTCCACATGGCCTCTTCTTCACCCACAGAACACAGAATAAAGAAAGAGCATCAGTCCCAGTTGTTCAATCCTGTGTTCTTGTTCTGATCTCATTCAATTGGACTTAAAGCTGGGGATGCTGCAAGCCACGAAAACAGGGGAATGACAGAGAACAAAGATAGGGAGGAGCCACATCCCCAATGTTCTGGGGACCCAGCTTTCCCTACAGTTATCTGATGTTTCGAGTTCCTTTAACTGAAAGGAACAGACTTCTACTGCGTGCAGGCACCCACTTCAGCATGGCAGTTCTGCATGTCCCACTGCCTACCACTAGGCTCTCCACGGAGGGCTCATCTTTTTGCTTGATCATCTTTTGATCTTTTTCAGATCAGTGTCCTGTTAGGGTTTCGTTTGCTGTGAAGAGACAGACACCATGATCATGGTAACATCTCACTGGGGTTGGCCTACAGTTTCAGAGCTTTAGGACATTATCATCATGGTGGCATGTAGGCAGACATGGTGCTGGAGAAGGAGCTGAGAGTTTTATATCTTGATATGTAGGCAACAGAGAGTGTCTGAGTTTGACTTGAGCACATATGAGACCTCGAAGTCTGCCTTCACAGTGACGTACTTTCTCCACCAAGATCACAACTATTCCTACAAGGCCACATCTCCTGCCTTTGGGGGCCAATTTCCTTCAAACCGCCACACTCAGGCCTTACCTTCATGGATCTACATTCCAGAAAAGCACCTCTTGCCATGTTAGGATCCACTTTACATTCAACTCCTTAAAGACACACATTGGTACAGTGATCACCCTGGCAGGAGAGATCATATTCTAGAAAAATTGGTACCCTTTCTTTGACTATCAGACTAATGGAGACAACAGACCTCAAAGGCTTAAAATTTCCCCAGAATCTGGGGGCAGGGAGGGCTGAAGTCCCAGTGCCAGCCAGAGGAGGAATTTGCTTCCCCGGAAGGGATTTCACAGTTGTGACAAAATATAGGTCCACCTTCCAGGACAGAAGAGAAGTCCAGACATTGATAGGTCAGTGATGGACGGATCACACCTTGACCAGGACTGTTTTACTTATGCATACCTGTTGCCTTCTAGTTACCCCTAAGCCTCTTATTAATGCCCCCCAAATCACTTAACCTTCTTGCTTGTGCCTCTTCCCTATGTGGCCATATTGATAAATCTCTTTTGTCTGTTCCTACTATTTCTTGAGTTTTTGTTGGCATATGGGAAACAGCAGACCAGTCTACTAGCCAGGCTTGGACCCCCATGGACTCGGGAAACGTGGTGGACATTCCTTTCCCCCCTTGCTCCACGTGAACCCATCAACAGCGGCCATTGAACTGAAGCTGCTGAATTTCTCCAGAACACAGGAGGGTAGTTTAGGGACCAGCTCCCAGCATCCCTCCAGGTGGAGAGTTCTACTTCTCCTCAGACAGTACATTCATCTCAAGGCCTTCCTCCTTACTGTACCCTGGTGGAGCAAGTTTGGAAAGGAGACAGTTCCCTGGGGCTAGGAGGGCTCTAAAATGTTAATGGCCCTTTATGAGCCTTTTAGTACCTCATTAGCACTGGGTCCAGCTGATACTGGAAGCCTGGGAACTTAATTACTTCGGAGACAAGTTGGCCATCAGAATCTTCCAGAAGCAGCCTCAGTGTTTTATTTATTTCTCTCTAAGAGTGAGAAAACTCAGCCCCATGCTAATGAGGCTTGATTGGCTTCAGATGTTCCGGAGACTGATTCTCCTTGGCAAACAATCCCAGCTTCTAATCATATCAAAGTCCGACCTCATCCTACAGCCTTAGAGAGACTCTCGGAGGATAATCGCACCCAGGAAATTGCACTTTTCTTCCTGTTTCTAAAGAAATTTAGGGAGAAGAAGAAAACATGCTTTATAGGTGATGAGGTGTAAGGTGTAAGTGTTTTGAAAACTTAGGGGAAAAAAGCTTTTGTTCTGTGAAGCAGGAACATAGCTTCTCCTACAGGCATTGACCAATGGGCATCCTGGAATAAGACTTGCTTTGGCAACTATATAGTCTACTGTTTCAAATATATCTTGTGTGTGTGTGTGTGTGTGTTGTTGTTGTTGTTGCTGTTGTTATTGTTGTTTTGTTGCTGCTGCTGCTGCTGCAATGGGGGTCTGGCCTGGAACTCACTTGACTGTTTTACCCCAGTCCAGAGGGTAGGAGTAGCATAAAAATCAACACACTCAGCCCTGTCTCTTACTGTATAATTATTGTTATCTAGGGTGTGTTCCTCAGTTCCCAGCTGACGAAAGTGAACTGATGCTCAGTTTCAAGTCCACAGTAGCTCACAGGCCGCTGTCTTCCACACCCATAGTATCAGATCAATAAAGCAAAGCATTCAGAGAACCGAGAAGGAATCTTTGATGGCTAAAGGATCCTTCTACTATGCAATGTCTTCTAGACCCCACAGGGAAGCAACACCTATGAAATCTCAACAGTAAGGTCATCTAAAGGAGACCGACTGGCACACTGGCAATATCAGTGGATGTGCCAACCAACATGAGAGAAGTCTCACAAGGCCCCACCCCTGGATAAGAGATTCAGGCTAGCAATGGCTACTGAGAAAGGGAGGGTACCTTTTCTCTAGGAATGAGACTCCTGATAAGTTATCCAGTCTCAAATGGTCAGCCCTAGATACTTGTGCATAAAAGCGACACTAAATAAACTCTCTAGATTGTGTGTGATATATATGCTCTTCGTCATCTCTTGCATTATGACAACACTTGTGACAGCTACAATTACATTTTAACTGCCGTGCCCAAGAGGGCCATGAATCAAAAATCCTCTGATCTGCAAGCCCCCTGCCCAGGAACAGAGAGTTCCTGAAATGCTGCAGGTTATTGTTTATGGGAGATAACTAGCCGCATGTTTTCATTCCCCTAAACAAGTTTGGTTGACCTATCTGCACCAGATGCGCTTGATCACATGTGGGCAGTAGGTTCAGGGTCAGGAAATACGTCAGGATGTATGCCTGCCCCTGACTGGATGTAGACAGGAAATGCATCAGGTTGTTCATTTGCCCCTGATTGGATCTGATGGGAAATACTTAAGCTGCTACCAACTGTAACTTGGGGCCATTTCTGGAAGCCTAGAGATGAGCCTGGCCAGAGCCTGTCTACCTGGCCAGGATTTAATTAAAACTTGCTTTAAATTTGGCTTTAAATTGTGGTAGTGGTTTTATTCTCGACTGGTGGGATGAACACACCTCCACAAACACACTTTTACTATCAGGACTATCCTGGAAGGGTCCCTGGCTGTGCTGGTTGATCTTCAATGTCAACCTGACTATAGGTAGGCATGACTGTGAGAGAGTTCCAGAGAGATTAACTCCCTGGATGTGGGCAACGCCAGCCCCTGGTATGGGGTCTCGGACTAAATGAAAAGGAAAACTGGGGAAAGCCAGATGAGCACCAGCTTCATTTCTCTGCTTTCTGACTCTGGATGGATATGATCAGCTGCCTCACCTGCCTGTAATCATACCTTCCCCCGCCCTGGTGGACCATAACCTGGAATTCTGAGTAAAAATAAACTTAAGACGCTTCTGTCAGGCAACAGGAAAAATAGCCAAGGCAGTTGCTGAGTCAGGACTAGCCCACACTCAAAGCACACACTACCCTCCTCCGTCCTGCAGCCTTGGTGGGAATCCCACCAAGGAACAGTGTGGCTGACTATCATCCACCTCATTCTCAATATGCTGAGCTTAATCGGACGATGTCACAGCGAAGCTTGACTCAGTGCAATTCACAGCCCAACTTGTGGTTAGCTGGAGGACAAGAGACTATAAAAGGACATCTTGGTGTGGCATCATTCCTTAGCACCCTGATCCCCTCCTGCACAGGCACAGAGAGAGAGAGAGACAGAGACAGAGACACAGAGACAGACAGAGAGAGCAAAGTCACTAGCTGAGATTGGCAAACACAGGAATGGAGCCACACATGGAAACATAGCAGAAGAAACAGATTCTGGGGGTTACTTCATGACAGTTTCTGGGCTGTGTAGAGCAGGCAAATCTCAGCAGCTAACCCTCTCCCCTCATCCTCTCTCATCCTGGCCTAAACCCTATCTTAGGAGCACTGCACAGTCCCCTCCTTTGATTGTCCCTGGCCCCTCCCTTGATTGTCCCTGGCCCCTCCCTTGAATGCCCTTGACCTTTCCCTTGAATATCCTGGCTCCAGCTGTTGGTTTAGCTAGCACCATCACACTGCTTGAGTCTCTGCACTAGGGCCCCTCCCTACCCAGTAGCACAGGACCAGTTGCCTGCTCCTCCCTGTCACCAATGCCATTTTGTTTTATTTTCATCACATCATATTCTGAAGACTCTGGCCTCTTTAGCATAGGACCGCACCGGGGAAGACATCTACTGGGAGGCTGAAGAGTTGAGTCAGGACCTCAGACACTGATGGGGACAGGAGTGAGTGGAAATAGCATGAGAACTGGTAAGCTGGCTTGGTAAAGGCACTTGCTACAGAGCCTGAAGTCCTGAGTTTGATCCCCTGGGAACTTTGTGGTAGAAGGAGAAAACAGACTCTTGCAAATTGTTCTCTGATCTCTCTGCATGCATGCTTGCACATGTGCACTTGTGTGCACATGAGACATACATACACACACACAATATATAATGAAAATCCTAAAACAGGTGGATGATAAATTGTCTATGCTGGAGGAACAGATGATGGAGGGTAGCTCCACCAGTGGCTGAATCAAGTGGTCACAGTTATGTGTGTGGCAAAATAATTGAGAGTGACGACACATCTCATACAATACAATGTACATAAGCAAGGAGGTGGGTGTGTCAACTTGCTTGAGGCAGGCATTCGACACTGTGTAGCTACAGCAAATTTACCTCAGTGAACCTCATAACATTGTCATCGTCCGCAGTGGCTCACACTTATCATCCTCGTCCTCAGGAGTCTGAGGCAGGGGGAATGCTGCGAGTTCAAGGCAAAGCTGAGTGAGACTGTGTTTCTAAAAAAAGAAAATAACAATCATAATGAAAATAAAGAAGAGGTTCCCCGTATAGCTTTAGGACTTAGCGTTCAGGATCAGTGTCTCTGGAGATTCAATGTTGTCAGAATTAGACTCAGCTTCAGCTGTAGGGTATAGGGAGGAGTCGGGAGGAATACCCAAACATGTAAAATAAAAGATTAACAACAAGTTTTATAGATAATTATATACTGGCCACTATGTAGTGACCAGTGTTTACATCGCTAACTCTATGATTTAGCTAAAGTAGGAGCTAGAGAAGTTATTTATGTGTGTCTCGGAGCCCTCTTCCTAATGCTTGGCTATAGATGTGATACCGAGGGCACGGCAGCTGTCTCGGTCCCACAAAACAACAAACAGGCGCGAAAGGCCGAGAGAGTCTAAAGAGTTCTGATCTTCATAGCACAAGATGGAATGTCTTCTCCAAGAGAATAACGTTTCACTGACTGAGGCCAATCAATCTGCCCTGCCCGTTTTAGTGACCATAATTCTTTGCTGTTACGAACAGAAATATTCCTAACTGAAGAAGGCTAGCTAAGGACAAGGACGAAGAACAGCAGGTGTCAATCTCCTAAAGGCATGCTGAGGCTCAGGACAGTGAGAAGAGGAGAGTGTTAGGCACTATGAAAACCCAGACAGGCTCGGGAGGAGAGAAAGAAGGTGGACAGGGTGCGGAGGAGGCACAGTCTGTGTCTCTGCGCATGCGCGGGCGTGGGTGGCTGCCTTACCGGTAAACCATAGACAACATCTAAAGCAAAGACAGCTGTGAACTGCGCCCCTTTCTTGCTGGAAGTCAAAGTAAACTTTAATGTATTTAAATCAAAATCCTGTATCTCTCTCTCTCTCTCTACTAAATCCCGATGCACTTTTGATAGCATAAAAAATAAAATAAATCAGGTTCTGGCTCCTGCTGCCGTGTGGCTGACTCTGTATCTTCCTAGGTTTTTCACCCTATTTTATAATCTTTCCCTGTGAACTCCTCCCCGATCTGGGCCTTATTGTAAAGAAATAGATGTGAGAAGAGTGTCTTGTTAAAAAACAATAACTGTGTGGCCTCTGTCAGCCGGAAATGCAACGCGCACAGTGACTCTTCATTCTTGATCTCCACTGCTGTCATCGCTGCAGTTTAATTCTTCAAAGGGTCGTGCTAATTGTTGTCTCTGGTGTGGAAAGGGAACAGTTTCTACGCAGAATCTGTGCTGTGGTTTTTAATAGCGTGAGACACAGGACCGGCAGGGGGTTTGACTGGCTCCCATTTCTAATGGCCCGGTCATCTCTGGTGAAAATACCCGTTACATTTGCTTTTGAAGGTCACAGATCCATTCATGTGGGCTGGCTGAGGGTCGGATGAGATGATCACCGAACAAGGAGAATGCATTTCAAGACCTGACGCTGCAATGGCTCAGCCCCTATGGACATTGTCACACCGACGACATAATATTGGCTAGCCAGGCATGCGCTCTTCCCATGCTGCTTCTCTTGTTCCCTTCATTCCTTAGTTGCCTGTGGTTCTTTGGGTTAGGGAAAAGTCCTCAGAAGATATTCCCTGCCCACTTTGGGATGTCTATTGGTGTCGTCCCTGTTCCGCTTATGCTGGTGATACTTTACAAGTATAGCTTCTGAATTCACTAAGAGACACAATCTCAGAGCAAACTCCCTGCCGTCTTTCTGTCCTGTCTCCCACCAGGGCCAGATGTCATGTAGCCCCACAGTTGAGAGCCCTTGTAGACAATAGCTCTGAACTATGCCTCACTGTCTGTAAATGCATCAAGGGAAAGAGCCTGGACTCGCTGGACACCAGAGTGCAGTCCCAGCAGGGCTCCACCTGCTCTTCTCACAGACGGAGGAGAAGCCCACATTCCGCTCCACCCAAGAGCAGGCCTGTGTGACACAGTGGTGCTCTCTGCTCTTGTAACCATTACGTTTTGTACATTTCTATTTGAAGGGGAAATTGTATGGGTTGTTTTCTCAGATGGTGTTAGAAATTACTTTGGGTGCTTGGATGTAATGCAATATGACAGAACTGTCATTGAGAAGAAATGGAGGAAAATGAGAGCTTGTTTCTACTCATGAACCCAGGAGATTGAGAAAAGGAAAGAAATTTGCATGTGTGTGCATGTGTGCATCTTTTCTGTGTAAATATTTGTGTAAAGGTATGCATGCATGTGCATGAGTGTATGTGTCTCACCAGAAAGCCCCAGAAATCCTCCCATTTCTATCTCCCCAATTATGATTACAGGTATGTGTTGCCATGTCTGTCTTTTACTTGGGAATTGAGGGTCGAATTCAGGTCCTCATGCTCTTATTGTCACCATTTTATCCACTGATTCATCTTCCCAGGCTCAAGCACACATCTCTCAGCTGCTCTAGCCAACTCTACCTTTTAATACAGAAGTCTGAGCTCTTTTTTCCGCTCCACTTTCAGCGCTAACACTGAGGTTAGCATCCCCAACTCCTACCCAGACAGCTACATCAACTTCCTGTCTGTGGTTACATCTTGGTTTTCCTTCTGTCCTTCAGAGCAGCAGCTAAGTGAGCTGAGTAAAATGAATTTGACATTCTTTCCTGTTCGAACCCTGCAATAGCTTCCCAGTCTCATAAAGAAAAATCAAAGTCCTTCCACAGCCAGGAAGACCCACAAGACTCCATTTCCACCCCAGATGCAGCCTTCCTCCACCCGGAATCTGGCTACCCGACAGTCCTGAACTCCCTGTGTAGCCAAAGATGACCTTGCACTCAGGATCCTCTTGCCTCCACTTCCCAAGTGCTATGATTACCAGTGTGTAACACTATAGTAGGTGTTTTCAGTTCTGGGGCCTCAAACACAGGTTCACCATGCTAGGCAAGCACTCTGCACCTGACTTCAGCTCCAGCCCTAGGAGTTCCTAGCTGACTCCTTATTCTCTCAAGAAAATAAGTATTTGAAATCAGCAACCAAAACAAAATCTTACCTTGGAAGGTAATAAAGAAAGACATCTAAAAACAATTTGATGTTTTATCTATGAAATTAAGAAGAATTTTATAAAGTAAATAGATTTGACTTAGAGCCTGTATTATAAGAATTTTATACATCATCATTAAAAAGTAAATTGACATAATCATTTACAAAGGCTTGAGGCAAAGGATTAGAAAACTTCAAAATATTAATGTTTGTCAAACTATTTTACTTGTAGAAATGAACCAAAAATTTTACAAGAGATATGGACAAAGATGTATTTTAAGCATTTATTGACACTTAAAATATCAAAGCTCTACTTTTATCCAACAGGAAATTAAATAAATCATATACCAACCATTGGGTCTGAAAAATGAAATGCTATATAGATTCCATGCATTGTTTGATATACGAGATCTCCTTTTGTTGTTGTTTTGGTTGCTTAGTTTCTTGACAGTGGATCTCATGTAGCCCGAGCTGGTCCTAAACACATTTTGTAGCCAAGGATGGCCTTGAGCTCTTGATCCTTCTGTCTCCACCTCCCAAACGCTGTGATTACAGGTGTACAACACCATACTTGGTTCTTTTAGTCCTGAAGCTCACACACAGGGTCCATACATGCTAGGTAAGCATGCTACCCCTGGCTTCAACCTCAGCCCTAGGAGTTCCCATCTGACTCTTAAAGTACCTGATGTTCTGTCAATACCCAATTAACACTAAAGGCCAAATTCTCTAGGACCAAAATTTTCTACAGCTATAATTAAAGCAGAAATAGTTATCAGGACACTAGCAATGCAGCAATGGAATGCAAGCAAACTTATCTCTCTGAGACCTCACATAGCACCTGCAACTTCCCCTGGGCCTGTTAGGCAAACATAATAGAATGATTCACTCCAGAAGTTTTGCTCTGTACCCTACTTGGTAGGTAGACCCAGAATCTACCTTTATGTGGACTGTGTATGTGTATGAAACAGAGCTGTATTGCATGCTTGCCCATTTTTTTGTGGTACACACACTAGATCTTCCTGTCATTGATGGTGGGGGAACATTTGCAGGAGTTGTGGAGGCCACCAGAGGTCTAGATACCCTTTGCAGGAGTAGTGGAGGCCTCCAAGGGTTAAGGTACAGTCCCACACATACCAGGCTGGAGTCTAGGAGGAGGTTCCAGAAGCATGTCTCTACTGATGCTGCATTGTCTCCACTTAAGAATGAGTTCAGCCTTGGTGCCCCATGGCAGATGGGCAGACACATGGCTGACTTCACACCCAGCATCATTGCCCCACACATCGAGAACAACCTGATTCTACAGGCTGCTGCAGCCATCTTCTGCACTGTCGTAACTATGCATAGTTTACTGAAAATGATTTGTGATTGGAAGTATTGAAGGGCCGACTTTTTATGGGGCCATAGACTAAAAGGATCTCTGCAACCATAAGGCAACTGGCTGTCAGAACTTAGAAACATTCCAGAAGCCTCCAATGTTGTACTCAGGTCAACTCAGGTTGCAAAGAAGTGAGGACAGAAGAACCTCCTCAGGAGGCCCTTTGTTACGACTCTGGTCTGACCAACTCACCATCCACCTCACCTGGATGGTAACAGTAGCCACTCAAGGAGTCCCCCCTCACATTCTTGCTTCTTTCACTCTGTTTTGCAGAGATAATACTTCCAGGCTTCCCGTGTCTTCTTTGAAATAAACACAGTCTGGCAAGGTCACTTCCCTGCTTAGAACCTTCAAGAACCTCTGATTATTGCTACAAGTAGCGTCCAAATTTGCTCTATAGTCTTGGGATGCCCTGTTTGATTGGCACACATTCCATTTGTATAAAACTTATAAACAGTTCCTATATACCAGTCCCACCAACCTCTTTCTTCATTTCTGAAGTATGACTGGATCTTTCTTCAACTGAGATCACACTGGCATAGATCCTGTAGCCTTTGGGAGGTTTTTTTTTTTTTCATCGTATACCCTCTCTGCTTTACAAGATTTTGCCTAGAAACTGCATTTACAAATTGCAGACCTTTTCTGAGCATAAATTGACATTATTATTGAGTCACAATGCCAACTTATCTAATGACATAAGCAAAGCTCTCACAGCATACAATAAGATGTTGTGAGAATTTGTCTTCGATAGCTCTATTCAACCCTTTAAAGCAGCCTACCTAGTCCTCAAGGCATTTACTATCCCTGAGAACTCCCTGCGGGCATATATGCCAATAGCAAGAAGGAAGCATCTGGTCACCTCACTGCTTGCAAACATAGACTGCTGAAGCTTCGGTCATGGAAAAGCCTGGAGAAACTCTCCACCAGAGAGACTGAAGGAGGGAGAAACTGACGTAGAGGGAAGGTGCAGGTAGTCAAGTTATTGTCATACAAGCAATGAGGCCCTAAGTTCAATTCCCAGAACCAGAACGTACCTAAAATGCCACCTAAAATGCGGTAGCGTGCTATAGAGATTTGCATTGGTATAAGTATTGGTTTATTGATACAAATTTAAGATCAATTTTGTTATATGTATATTTCTGCTCTTGATTAAGGTATTGTGTTTGTGTAGCTCATTTAAAAATGTAATGTGTAATTAAGAAATATAGGTTAATAGATAATCATCTATAATAGTCAACCTTGTAGTCATGCTAGTTAGATTTTCTAGATGTACAGAGATGTATTTCAGATGAATAGGCATTCTTCAAACCTTTCAAAGACTAAATAGTATGACATTTAAAATGTTTTAAAAACTTAGGACTTTTCATGACAATGAGACACATCTGCTCCTAGCAGCACCAATCTACTTCAAGAGGATGATGGGCATCAAAGAGGCTTTCTATGGAGTTTGCTAGCAATTTGGGCAAGAAACTGCTCTTGCCTGGACTGCTTGATGGTATGCTGTGTGAGCTGGACATGTGGGACCCACAGAAGAGAGATGACTGCTGAACTTGCCTAAAGATGAGATGGTCCTTTGGGGGTTCCTCTTTCATGAAAGAGTCTACCAGACATTCTGCAGAACACAGAAGAAAGTGACTGACAAACTGCCAATATAGGTGGAACTGTATTTGAAATTTCCTGCTTCATGAAAAAGTCTGCTGAATACTATGGGCCTGCAGGTTGAATATGAATGCCCCAATGTACAGAAGAATTTTGGGTGACTGTCCAGGCTGCAAGATGTCTCTGTCAATTCTAGAGTTTTGGAAGTTGCTGACAATGCATTTCCTGTTTACTTAGGTAATATTATACCTTTCTGGAGTCTTTGATGGAGTTGAAGAATATATAGCTATAATTATAGCTTTCCTTAGTTATGATAAAAGATAAAGTAGATATAAATATTGTAACTATAATTTTACTTGATATCTGTAATTATTATATGTAATTTTGCTATGTTAAAGTTAAAACCTTCCTTTTTATTTAAAGAGAGTTAACCAGAAATACGCTTAAGCTATTGGCCAATCAGTGTTGCAAGTAATATGGTTTCTGTGTGATTATTTCAGGGCTGAGCAACCAGGAATAAATAAGTGGCTTCCTACTACAGTAGTGTTTGCTTGTTATGCCAGTTACGGGAAAATGAAGACAGAAAAGTCCTTCATGGGGACTCATGGCCACCCAGACTAACCTGTTTGGTGAGTTCTAGGCTAGTGAGAGACATTGTCTCAAAAAACAAGGTGGAGAGCTAGTGATGTAGCTCAGTGGTTGGAGGTGCCTCTACTAATGACCTGAATTCAGTTCCTGGAATCCACACAGTGGAAGGAGAGAACCAACTCCCACAAGCTGTCCTCTGACTTCTAAATGTATTCTGTGGAACATGCGCATCTAATCCATACATCCACAAAATAACAAATAAATAAATGTAAGAGAATCTTTTAAAAGGAGCAATGGACACTGACACACTTATTCACCCACATATGTGTGAATAATGAATGAATGAATACATAGATAAATAAATAAACACACAACACCTATGTCTACGGTCTGTTCCAGAATCTATTGCTTCCAGCCCTTTTGATACCCAGGTGAAGGCAATGGAAGCTGAAATGCCATGGACTCTGCCCAAATGAAGCCAAATTCTGTTTTCCCATCTGAGACTTTGACCAGACCTGCAGCAGCCAGTGCCTTTCTGTCCTTCTGTGGCTATGTAGTGTCTGGGGCAGATGCTATGCTCTCTTTCCTCCAAATTGCAGGTGCCCCCTACCCCACCCCACCCCAGCTTCTCCTCTCTGCTCTGACTTCCCAGCCTGCCTGAGAGGAGTCCCTCTGGGTCTTGGGTCTCCCGGTGCACACAGCTGACTATTTTCTGAGAGCAGAAGTCCTCCACTGCTCTCAGAGACAGTTCATCTTCATCTCATTGTTCCTTTCCACACAGCTGAAGCCTTAACAGGTCAGCAGTCCTTTAGTCTAAGGGGCAGGAATGTAAAGAAGAGACTGTAGTTAGAGAGAGAGAGAGAGGGAGAGAGAGAGAGAGAGAGAGAGAGAGAGAGAGAGAGAGAGAAAGAGAAAGAGAGAGAAATTCCCCTCCCTATATCCATTCCTCCCTTCCCCAGCTCTCTATTCCACCCTTGTCCCTCCATCCCTACTTCCTTTCCATCCATACCTCCTTCCCTCTATCCCAACTCTCCCCTTTCATCCCTTTGTCCTTCTATCCATCCATCCATCCACCTATCCATCCATCCATCCATCCATCCATCCATCCATTCATCCATCCACCTATCCATCTATCCACCCATCTATCTATCCATCCATCCATCCATCCATCCATCCATCCACCTATCCATCCATCCACCTATCTATTCATCCATCCACCTATCCATCTATTCATCCATCTATCTATCCATCCATCCATCCGTCCATCTGTCCATCCACCTATCCATCCATTATTCCTTCCTTCCATCCGTCCTATTTTTCTGCCTTTTGTGTGCATAGCTGTTCTTCTTCTGTGAAGCCCTATCCATCTCAGAGACAAGGTGACATATATCAGCACAATAAACCAGCAAAGCCCTGAGACAAGGCTAAATGAAGCACCTGGGCAGGAGGACACTTGTGCAGAGGCCCTCTCACCAGCCCAGGAGTGACAACTTTTCAGAGAAAAATTAGTCTGATGTGGAAAAATGGAGGATGAGTACTGGCCAAATATTTAAAATAATAACCAAAACAGTGTGCAATTTTAACAGCTGTGTGACTGTTTCTCTCTGCGGCTTTACTTGGCATTTAACTAAGGACATGATGGTGACGGTGCCCAACCGCTTGCCAGGGATCAATTCCACATCATCAGATATTAAGGATCAGAGTTACAAATGAAGCCCTTTGACCTAGAACTCAACATTGAAACCATGGGGTCATTCACCTCCGTGTGGGAGATGAAAGATGAATGGGTTTCCAGCAGGATGGGAATGAGTGTCTGTTTGAAGGTCCTCCTAATTGTCATTTTAGACTAGCAGGGGCTGGCTCCTGAGAAGCTGGGAATGCACATGCAATGTGACAATTGATGGACACAGGACTAATCACAGCAGGGCTTCCTAATAGAGGTTATTGCCCTCCATGTTCAGAGGCAAACACTGCATGGTAGGGGGATGGGCCACCGGGAGAGGAGGCTCCTAGCTGTCATGTGTCTGCCTGGCTGGGCAATGACCAATGAGTTCTTTCTAGACCCCAGGGAGAGGAAGAAAGTGATGGGGAAAGATCCCTCTCCCCACAGAGTGTAGAGTGTTGCTGCATATATGGTCCTCAAGGGTGCTATGCAAATCAGAGGGGCTTTTTTCTTTTCTTTTTTTTAAAATTGATTTTTATTAAACTCTACATTTTT
>JAQHUG010000116.1:5449327-5471843 GCA_028555095.1 Dicrostonyx torquatus | reverse complement strand
AAAAAAAAAGAGGGAAAATTGGATGATGGGATTAATAGCAACACATCCAAGCTTCTCTCCAACACAAGGACTGACGGAGGAGCCCTGCTCTCTGTGTGTCTCTTAATGGCCAATGTCATGCAGAAGGGAAGCTGCTGGGCACAAGGTTCTCATCTTTCGGAGAACTAATTTGTGACTCAAGATTATAACAGCTCATTCACTTTTTCGTTGCTACCGTATGCAAGAACTTGTCTGGTCAGACAAGGCCAAGCCAATCTGGCTCTTATCTTGTCAGTAAGCATTTGCTGTTGGAGCATCTTCCCGCCACATCTGTAGGTTGGATGTGTTGCTTTTCTCATTGCAGTGACAAAAATATGTGACAGAAGCAATGCAAAGAAGGGAAAGTTGATTTTGTCTCCCAGGTTAAGGGGATTTGCGGAGGAATGGTGACTATAGCATGAGACAGTTGGCCACATTGCATCTGCAGTAAGGAAACAGAAAAAAGTTTTTTTTTATTGATTTTTATTGAACTCTACATTTTTCTCTGCTCTACTCCCTGCCTCTCCTCTTTCCCCTCCAAGCCTCCCCCAAGGTCCCCATGCTCCCAATTTACTCAGGAGATCTTTTTCTACTTCCCATGAACATTAGATCTATGTAAGTATCTTTTAGTGCCCTCATTGTTGTCTAAGTTCTCTGGGATTGTGGTTTGTAGACTGGTTTTCTTTTCTTATTTTTAAAGACCACCTATGAGTGAGTACATGTGATAATTGTCTCTCTGTGTCTGGGTTACCTCACTCAAAATAATGTATTCTAGCTCCATCCATTTTCCTGCAAATAATGTTTTCTAGTTCCATCCATTTTCCTGCAAAATTTAAGATGTCGCTATTTTTTCTGCTGTGTAGCAGCACTCTGTAAATGTATCACATTTTCCTTATCCATTTTTCAGTCGAGGGGCATTTAGGTAGGAAACAGAAAAATGAATACCAGTGCTTGGCACACTTTTTGTTTGTTTGTTTTTGTTGTTGTTATTTTGTTTTGCTTTTTAAATTCATTCCTGGATCTCATCCCAGGGAATAGTGCCATCCACATTCAGAGTGGCTCTTCCAAGTTCAGGTAATGGCCAGTATGTTTCCATAGTGACTCAAGATCTCATCAAGCTGACAGTGAAGATGAACCATCAAGTTGCTCAGTGATTGTGGATGTTTAAATTAGCTTTCTGGGACCATTGCTTTATCAAATAATTACATAATTGACCCAAGACTGCAGGGCTGCAGGCTGGCTTGAGTGCATTTTAATCTTACATCTGCCTCATATTTGCTCTTTGACCACTTAACACCTCAATCTTTCCATCTGTTAATTGGGGATTATAAAACCCATGTGTCCTTGTTTTGGTTTCTATTGCTGCAATGAAATATCATGACTGAAAAGCAAGTTGGGGAGGAAAAGGTTGTTTGGCTTACACATTTCTATATCGCTGTTCATCTTCAAAGAAGGTCGGGACAGGAACTCAAACAGGGCAGGAACCTGGAGGCAGGAGTCAATGAAGAGGCCATGGGGGGTTGTTGCTTACTAGATTGCTTCCCCTGGCTTGCTCAAGCTGCTTTCTTTTAGAACCCAGGACCAATAGCCCAGAGATGACCCCACCCATGATGGGCTGGGCCCTCCTGCATCAATCACTAATTGAGAAAATGCCTTATAACTGGGGAAGCATTTTCTCAACTGAGTTTCCCTCCGTTAAGAAAACTCAAACTTGTGTCAAGTTGACATAAGACTAGCCAGTACAACATGTAACCCATAGCTAAAGAACTCAATTCGGTCAGATGTTTTCAAACCTGAGTATGCATTAGAATTTACTAAGAGCAGGTTTACATGGTCTTGGCAACAGCCTGAACCTTGGAGGCTTAAAAATCTCTCCCAGTGATTCTGAAAACAAACTGAACCAGGAAGCCAACAAATAAGGTAATTCATAGGAAGTTGCACTCTTACATCATCAGCCTTGCTCAGACTCATGGGGCACATTTTTAAGAGAGATGACCAGGCTCACCCAAGAGCCTTGGATTCAGTAGGATGCTCTGTGTGCTCAAGATTTCCCAGGGCTGCTGCTAACCCAGGGACCTCACTTGGAGGAAGGCTGAAAAGACACAATGTAAGAGGAAACATCTTTTTGAGATGTAATCAAAATTCACGGTTTTCAAATGCCAATCTCCTGGGGATAGACTCTAAAACACAAATAAAAGCTTCTTGACTCATGTCATTGGCTGGCAAGAGGCCATTTAGGAGCTTTGGCTAAAGAATTAATTCCTCATAGACCACTGAGTCTATGCTTACCTTTTGCATTCTGGTGTCTAACTCTTTAGTAGAACTTTTGATTCTATGAACTTGCCCGAAGCACTCTTTCTCTTCTCTTCTCTTCTCTTCTCTTCTCTTCTCTTCTCTTCTCTTCTCTCTCTCTCCTCTCTCTCTTTTCTCTCTGTCTGTCTGTCTGTCTGTCTCTCTTCTCTCTCTTCTCTCTCTTCTCTCTCTCTTCTCTCTCTCTTCTCTCTCTTCTCTCTCTCTTCTCTCTCTCTCTCTCAATCTGTGCATGTACACAAGCATGTATAAATTAGTTATGACCAATCTGCTCAAGGATTTCAGCCCCATATTTACCAAAGGAAATAAGCACAGATCTATTAGCAAATATAAATATAAATATTAAAGTCTTTATTTTAAAAGAAAAAAATAAAAATAAATAAAAATCTATAGTGTCCCTATGATTGTGTTTGAATTTCCTTCTAATGTTTAAAACATTGCTTGAAAAAAGAAAACTAAATCTGGGTTCTAGAAAAAGCACACATGGTTTGAACACATGCAGATACAGGTTTTGCTGACAAAGGTCAGTTAGAGGCTGTGACACATTGTCTGCTTCAGTTGTACAATTCTCTGTGGGTGACAAGGGAGGGGATTTGGTGAGGCAAAAAGAATGTGCCCCATTTTAGACTGGAGGGAAAAACTCCAAAGTGAAGAGCACAAATGCCCTTGTAGAGGATCACAATTTGGTTTCCATCACCAAGTCAGGTGACTCCCAGCAGCCTCTAAATCCAGAGGATCTGGTGCTTACTCAAAATTTCTGCAGGATCCTGTATATATGAGGAACACATAGAGAAGAAAAATATAGAGACAGACGGACAAACAGAGACAGAGAAACACAGAGGAACACATGCGCATAGATGAAAACAATATTTTAAGAAAAAATATATAGCATGAATCCAAATAACCACACAATAACAAAATCCCTTTGACTCCACATTCCTCTACCATCATCTTTCGTTACAAATAGGTTGATCAATCTTGGTTTTGTTTGTTTGACACAGGTCTCTATGTAGTCCTGGCCATCTTGGAACTTGCTCTGTAGACCGGGCTGGCTTTGAACTCACAGGGATCCTTCTGAGAAGGATAGAGATTCAAGTGTGGTCCAACATCCAATGAGAAATATGGAGTTGAGGCCATGATGACGTGAACTTTCCCCTGTGTGAGGCTAAGGAGTGACCACCTCTGATGTAGGTGGTCATGAGCCAGCATCAGAAAGGTTTCCTGTGGCCTCATGCAAGAGGGCGCACATTAGTTACTATCTCGTTACTGTAATAAAATGTCCTAATGAAGGCAACTATGGAAGCAAGTGTTTATTTTGGCTCACAGTTTGAGAGTATAGTCCTTCACTGGGTCAGGGAGGGAGCCATGGCAGCAAGTGAGGCAGCTGGTCACATTGTATGTTTAGGGTGGGTCTTCCCGCCTCCGCTAGTGGAATCAGTACCTAGAGACTCGTCTCTGGGTGATTCTATCAAGCTGACCACATTAAATACACGGGGAGCCAGGCCCACTCAGAAACCCCCAGACATAGCACATACCTATCCACTGGCCAGATAAATGTCAGTGAACAGGAAAATCAATTTCATGGTTTTTGTGCCATACAAATTATTTCCAAACAACCTGAGGCAGATAATTAGGTTAAATTTTCAATCTCTCTCCAGTCAATGTGGGCTACATTTGAGCACATTCAGATGGCTTCTGGAAGGCAGAGGTGTGTTGATTTTCATAACAACATAATAACAAAAGACTATTTCTTTTCGTGCCCCTTTTCCTTCCCTTCCAGACTAAATAGGTCTTTATTTTCTTTTTTTTTCCACTTTCAGTACCCACCTTTTCCAAATCTTACCTCAAGCACACAATGTATGATTGAAGAAAAAGGTGTATAGAATCTATGACATTTTTATGTTACAAATCTAAGAGCCAGAACCAAGTCAATTTGTGAGTATTTTATATTCAAGATTTATGAAAGTGATATTGAGGGGAAAAGTTTGATTCATAGCTCAGATGAAACAGTTATGCTCCAAGGACATTTAATTTCAACCATCTGCTGGCACAAGAAAAAAAAGTCATATTCTCATCACAGCTGATGAAAGGTACCAGAGGAATTGGGCTATTTCTTGACTCTTTATTCTCAGTCTGATAACGAAAGTTTGAAGCTTTGGTGGTTGGAAGTTATAAAAATAATAGTATCTAGCATGTTTTAACTGCCAGCTAAGTATCAGACACAAACCATACCGGGCAGCCCATAGGCCGTCACCCCATCATGAATGTGCTCCTTCACTTCCTGGATGCGTATGTGGATGGATACCTTTGCATTCCAACTTTTTCTCTTTATAACATCATGGTCCTTAATTCCCACATCTGTTGCCATAGAGTGTGAGCCACTGTCTCCTACTCAAGGGCCTTTGGATTTGGGACTTGTGGTTGGTCTTGATTGTCAGCTTGAGGGGATTGAAAATGCCAAGGCCTAGTAACGTGTACTTTTGGAGGTATCAATGAAGTGTTTTCAGAGATGACTGACACATCGGGCAGTAGCTGAGGAGGGAAATCATATCTTGAATGTGAGTGTCCCTAGTAGTCTGAGATACTGGATAGTCAAGTGTTGGGAGAAAAGGAAGAAATGATGTTCCATGCACACCAAGTGAGCGCACTCCCGCCTGCTGCCTTCCCCGGGACTTCCCTAGGGAAGTTTTGACATTTTACTCTGGACTTAACACAAGTGACTCTCCTGGAAGCTTCCAAGCCTTCATTGTGGGGCTGGTGCTGCTGACGCTTGTGGTTTCTTGGACAGAAGAGTTTCTGGGTTCTGTATCTCTCTCTCTCGTGTGCAGAAAGCCATTGTGTCTGTTGTGTGAGCCTTCAGGTTACAGGTTCATGCTCCAGTTTAAGTACTTCCTAGGTGTGAGCTCATGAAAGAACTTTTACTCTGTTTACTCACTTGAAAAATGGCACTGAAGGGGACCAGGAAGGAAGGGGATTGGGAGCCTTAGAAAGCTGCCTGCCTCCATCTGAAGTCTTTGTAGTAAAGGCAGTACTATGGTTAGCCTCAACACTCCTCATCAGGCCAGTGTCCCCAAGAAGGCAGGACAAGAAAACACTAAATTCATCTACCAGGCACTCTGATATTTAATACAGTTCTAAAAATGGTTAAGTTGGATGTCTGTGAAAATAATCCTTATTTGAAGTTTATCTAAAAAGATGATCTGTGAGTTGTTTCTGTTATGTGGTTAGAGGAGGCTCATTTTCTGATTGTATCAGCTTCTCATTAAAGACAAAATATTAGTCTGAGGCATGTGTGCTAAAGTTGTCATTTAATACTTTGATTTATATGACCTAAGTAAATAGGTTTCAGTATGTTCCTTTCAGTCACACAATAAAAACCCATTTTAGGTTAAAGAAAGCTCATTTAATTTTCATTGCTTTTTATAAGTTCATTTATAAGAAAATAAACTTATGACAAAAGGCTATGAATTTGAAAGAGAGAAAGGATGAGTATATAGGAGAGTTCAGAGGGGAAATGGAATAATGTAAGTACATTATATTTTCAAAATTAAAAGAAATGATTAAAGAAATAAACATAGTAATCACAAATGCTTACATTTTATGTATTTATTTTTATTTACATAGTTTGCATTTAGTCCCTACCACTTTTCCAACCATTTGTTAGTTCAATAGCAAGATGAAATGTTCTAGGTATTTCCTAATATCCCCTTTTCTTGTGGTAAAGAAGGGAACCCAGATGCCAAGCAACCTAGCTCTTCTCTGCATCTCTTAGCTTTTATTATTTATTATGAGCTCAACAGAGAACAAGAAAGCAATAAGGACACCTTGATGCACATATGCAGGGCGTAAGAAACCTTATTCCCATATTATAGCTGCATTGCTTCTAATAATGTTGTGAAGTGATGTGATACATTTATGGATATGTATGTATGTATGTATGTATGTATGATAGATAGATAGATAGATAGATAGATAGATAGATAGATAGATAGATATGTACATACATATATACATTCATACATACATAGAAACATAGATAAATACATATAAAGATGCATAGATATGTAGATGCATGGATACATGATAAACAAATGATAGATAAATATGTGATAGATAACTAGATAGATGCATAGATGCATATGTACATACATATATACATCCATCCACACATAGAAACATAGATCCATATAAAGATGCACAGATATGTAGATGCATGGATAGATGATTCACAAATGATAGATAAATATTGTAATAGATGACAGATAGATAGAGACAGATAGTAGATGATGAATAAACAGAAAACAGATTAATCCATAGACAGAAAATAGAAGACAGGTAGGTAGATAGATACATAGATGGGTGAATATATAGATACATGATAGATAGATGATAGATAGATTGATAGATAGATAGATAGATAGATAGATAGATAGATGACAGACAGACAGGATTGAGCATATCAGGGGTTCAGTTTTAAAAGCTGAAGCTGCTCTTTGTCCATGAGATGGCACTCTAAAATAGGGATCCAATTCTTCTGGTGCTCATTCTGCCATCGTGAACAAGACAGGGAGAGATGATCATTTCTCTACATTGCACCTCTATCTCAGCTGTGGGCCTGTCCATGCACCTCTGCAGTAGCCACAAAATAGCACAGAATAATAGGATGTGGTAATATTGAGCATGTGTCTGGCACCAATGACACAGCAATGAAAAGAGTAAAAATGCCTACACTATTATCTTCTAATGAAGTGAGGTGGACCACACTGAAATCAATACCCAACATGTCAGATGGAAACACATGCCAAGAAGCCAAGTGGAGAGTGAGGGACAGACAGCAAAGGTGGGTGATGTTTTAAAGAAGGATGCACAGGGGGCAGGGAGGTCTTTTCTGAGGTGGCATTTATGATGCTTTTTCTCTGGTTAACTGGACTGAGAAACACCTGGGTGGTTTGGTCAGTCCTTCTGTCTATGTGTTGCTTTTATTCATTAATGAAAAAAGCTGTTTCAGCCAGTGGGTTAGCAGAACAGGGCAGTCGGAAATGAACGAGGAGCCGCCGACTACACCTGGGAGGTAACTTATGCAGACCTCCAGGTGTGTCTGTGAGGGTGCATGCACTGGTTAGTCTGTCTTGTCAGTTTGACATGACCTAGGCCACCTGGGAAAGAGGAACCTCAAATGGGAAATTGCCTCCATCAGATTGGCCTGTCAGCATATCCATGGGGGCATTCTCTGGATTGCTGAGTGATATGGGAGGGCCTAGCCCACTGTAGGCAGCATCACTCCTGGCCAGTTGGTCCTGGACAATATAAAAAAACTGACTGACAAGGAGTCGTGGAAACCAGGCCATTAAGTATACACACACACACACACACACACACACACACACACACACACACACACACACACCTTTCTGCTTCCAGCTCCTGTCTTCAGTTTCTGCCTTTGTTTTCCTCAGTTAAGAACTGTAACCGTAAGCCAAACAATCTCTTTCTTCTTTTCCAGCTTGTTTTTGGTTGGCATTTTGTTGCAGTAATAGAGAAATGAAACAAAGACAACGTTTAATATGAATATATAAAATAGTATGTATGTAATAATTCAGAGTTCAAAAAATAACCTGAGTGTTGAGACATGTCTGCATACTTTCACCTGTTTCTGTTTTCCTTGCACCCACAATAGTCATGACTTACTGAGTCAATGGACCTACTCAGTAAGTGAATGACCTACTTGTTTTATACATAAGCCAGCTGGAGGCAGAGTGATGTGTGTTCATTGTCAAAAGCCATGTAAATACTGTGGGACGAACCTTGGACCTGCTAAGGATCATTACCCTGTTGAATTCTGTTTTCTGATCCAGGTCAGGAAAGTTATGGTATCTGGATGCATAGTGGCCAACATTACTCTGAACACTCATGTTTTGGTCATGTGGTTAGATGAGAAAAACATAAATCCAATATGTCTGTCTTGTGTGGCCAGCCTAGCTTTGTCATCCAGGAAGAGCCCTTCTCCTCCAGAAGGAGCTTTGGTGATGTTTTCTCATTTCAGGGGATAAAAATAATTTAGGAAGTTGGTAGAAAAAAAGGTGCTTCCTGTCTGTACTGATAAGTCTCATTAAGAAAGCATGTGAAATCTGAAAATCCAAAATTATATCTCACAGGAAAAAATTATTGTGATGGAAACAAAACATGTCTGTGTTATTTAGAGAAAGGAGCAATCCTACAATGCTCAGGGGCTTTGCTAATCTGGTACTTTGAGTGGATATTAATCCTGCTTCTTCTGGAATTGAATTTGATTACCATATGTCCAAGCCCAAGACCAGGACAACAGAGTATAACAGACACACACACACACACACACACACGCACGCACGCGCGCACGCACGCACGCACACACACACACACACACACGCACGCACGCACACACGTGCATGCTTATATATAACCTCAGTAACCTGTCTTTAGAGTTGAGCCAAATGCAGCAAATAAATGTGAATCACACACAAGATGCCATTAACTCAACAGATATTGAGTAATATCCATGTCCACTTCACGTAAGGAATAGGAAAGACCCATGTCCCACAGTAGAATTTACTAAATGTCGATATCACTAAGAAACAAAATGCAATCTTGAAGCCAGTATCAAATACACTATCACAACTGTTAATTTATATTGCAATATTTAGACCAAATGTGGCACACCCAGGGAAGTCATATTTACCTCTTCTAGAAATGTTTATTTAAAAAGAGAGTCTGGCTGAGGATGTAGAAGATCTGGGACCTTGCAAAAAATAAAAAAAAGAAAAAAATTCATATATTTTGGAGATCAGTCCTCTGTTGATGTGGGGTTGGTAAAGATCTTTTCCCATTCTGTAGGCTGCCATTTTGTCTTGTTGACCATGTTCTTTGCTTTACAGAAGCTTTTCAGTTTTAGGAGGTCCCATTTATTAATTGTTTCTCTCAGTATCTGTGCTACTGGGGTTATACTTAGGAAATGATCTCCTGTGCCAATGCGTTCAAGTGTACTTCCCACTTTCTCTTCTATGAAGTTCAGTGTGGTTGGCTTTATGTTGAGGCTTTTGATCCATTTGGACTTCAGTTTTGTGAATGGTGGTAGACATGGATCTATAAAAAATGGAGTAAAGACATAAACAGAGAACTTTCAACAAAGGAATCTAAAATAGCTGAAAGACACTTAAGGAAATGCTCAACATTCTTAGCCATCAGAGAAATGCAAATCAAAACAACTCTGAGATTCCATCTTACACCTGTAAGAATGGCCAAGATCAAAAACACTGATGACAACTTATGCTGGAGAGGTTGTGGGGAAAAGGGAACACTTCTGCATTGCTGGTGAGAATGCAAGCTGGTACAACCCCTTTGGATATCAGTGGGGAGATTTCTCAGAAAATTAGGAAACAACCTACCTCAAGACCCAGCAATACCACTTTGGGGTATATACCATAAAGGATGCTCAATTGTACCACAAAGACATGTGCTCAACTATGTTCATAACTGCGTTGTTTATCTTAGCCAGAACCTGGAAACAACCCAAATACCCCTTGACCGAAGAATGGATAAGGAAAATGTGGTACATTTACACAATGGAGTACTACACAGCAGAAAAAAAAATGACATCTTGAAATTTTCAGGCAAATGGATGGATCTAGAAAACATCATTTTTAGTGAGATAACCCAAGACCCAGAAAGACAAATATCATATGTACTCACTCATAAGTGATTTTTAAACATAAAGCAAAGAAAAACAGCTTACAATTCACAACCCCAGAGAACCTAGACAACAATAAGGACCCTGAGAGAAGCATACATGGCTCTAATTTACATGGGAAATAGAAAAGGACAAGATCTCCTGGGTAAATTGGAAGCATGGGGACCATGAGAGAGGATTAAAGGGAAGGAGCGAGGAAGGGAGGGGAGCAGAGAAAACTGTATAGCTCAATAAAATCTATTTTATAAAAGGGAAAAAAGATTCAGACTCAATCCCAACCCCCAACTTCTGTTGTTTCTTTCCAAGGCTTTCTGTTCCACAAGGATGAATTCTGAGAGAAGGAGATCAGAGGTTTCTGATTTCTCAGGAGTATGGAAACAACTTGTCAGTAGTGAAGGCTGAGAATGCTTTTTTGAGACTAGAGGAAAATGAAAAAAAGTCAGCTAACACTCCCATCCCATCTACCTCAATTCCCTGAAGCAAAGCAGAGTCTAAGTCTCATTATGACTGTCTCCTTTTCCAACACGCTGGAGTAGATTTCCAAAGAACATCGTTCTCATATTAATTTTCTTATATTTACTGAGTTATGGATTTCTCCAGTACAGACAATCGCTATTATGTAAAGAATGTTGTTTTCAAAAGCTACAAGAAAGGAAAGTACTCAGATGGGAGAGGGCACTGGGTTATTAGCTGGAGAGGTGGCTCAGCAGTTAAGAGCAATGGCTGCTCTTCCAGAAGACCTGGGTTCAATTCTAGCATCTACATGGTGGCTCACCAAAACCTACAACTCCTGTTCTAAGGGATATGACACCCTCTTCTGGCTTCTGGGGGCACCAGGCCTATATATAATACATAGGCATGCAGGCAAAATACACATACAAATATAATTTAAAGGTGTCTTTATCATTAAAAAGAGCAAAGAACATAATCCTGAAATGGTTGTCATTATGTGAACACATTCCATTCCTACTAATTCTTACTATAATCTTTGATGTTTCACCCAGACTACAATGTTAATACTGGTAGTCTATTATTATGTATTTAAATAATATTCTTGAATATATTGAAATAGGTGGGGTATGACATTCACATGATCAAAGTAAAAGAATTTCAATCACGTGAGAAGCAATGTGGGATTGAACTTTTAAAGGAAAATTCAGATTTTCAACACAAATTCAACTCTAACAAAGGGTTTGAGGTCTTGGGAAAGAAGTTGGAGGCTGCCTCCACATCCTGGGGAAGGAAGAGCAGCAGGAACATGAAGCTGACCTAACAGTCAGGAAGCAGAGAGATCAGGTTTTCATCCACACATAGGAAGCAGAGAGAACGGGAAGTGGGGTGAGACTACAAACCCTCAGAGCCCACCCTCAGTGGCATACTACCTTCAGCTGGCTTCCATCTGCTAAAGTTTCTTTTTTTTTTTTTTTCTGAAGCAGGCATGGGCAGCCGGTATGTGGCGGTTCTGTTGAACTTGTCCATATTGGGTTTTATGGTCTAAGTTGATGAGGATGACTGACAAGGTCTCTTCCTCAAAAGGGCACCAGATCTCATTACAGAGAGGTGGAAATTAAACTCAAGAGTGGTTGAACCACTATTACCAGCTCAAACAGCGCCACCTTCTGGAAACCAAGTGTTCAAATCCCTATTCCAATTGGGACAGTCTTAAACCACCATTCTAGAGAAACTGATGTTATAGCTACAATATTCAAGATTCCTCTGTGCTATGCTCTAGAGTGGCCTTTGTTACAGGCCACGCCTGCTTCATTCTCTACTTCTTTATAGCTTCAGATTTAGTCTCAGAATGTTAAATAGTCCCATCCATGCCTCTACAGGTGTTGACCTAACACAACCAAGATGCAACAATTGACACCAAGAATTAACATTGCTATGTTGTTATAAATTACAAATCTTAGTAGAATTGTATCAGTTTGTGTTTATTTTTAAGATTTTCTTTTTAATTGTGTGTGTGTGTGTGTGTGTGTGTGTTGGGGAGGGGGATGCTCAGAGAGATAAGGGGCTCGGATTCAGATGCCCCCGAGATGGATTGTGAGCCTCCTGATGTGAACTCTGAGAACTAAACTCAGGTCTGCTGGGAAGAGCAGCAAGCGCTCCTCACGTCTGAGCCATCTCTCCAGCTACCATAAACACTCCAGTATATGATGTCACGCACTTGTTTGTCCATCTGATTTAATTATTTTCCACAGTAAATACGGATAAAAACATAACACACTGTAAAGAACTATTTTTAACTAACATAAAATTCAGAAAAGTAAACCCGAAAAATAAATCTTGTAGTAATGCCTTCTATTTATAAATTACTCTAGTTTTGAATGCTTGGAATACAGTTTATATTGTTTTGATTTTCGGAAGGCATTGCCTGGGTAGAATTCTGTGTGCCAAGTTTATTTAGTTTACACTTTGGCTTTCAGTACTGTTGGATTGTGTTGCAGTGGATTTTTGTTTGCAACATTTCAGTGATTAGTCTGCTGTCGCTGTGTCCAGGGAAGGCAACACGAGGACACCAGCCAGTGGCTTCCGTGTTCCTTTCTTTCTTATCACTGCTTCAGACTTCATTATGATGAGTCTTAGAAAGATTTCATGCTGTTTGAACCTACGTACATTAGTCTTTTTAGATTTAGAATGTATTATTTCTGTTCAATTTGAACATATTCTGTGTACTATTCTTTCAAATACCCCAGTTTCCATTTCTTCTGAGTCACTCACCCCCTGGAGCAGTTGCTCATTTACTCATGTGTATCTCTGTCTGTAAACTTCCTTGCCTTTCATGTTGGAAGATGTATGTTGTTATATGTTCAAGTTTATTCTCCTTTCTTCTTCTTTCTTTCTTTCTTTCTTTCTTTCTTTCTTTATTTTTAGTTTTTTTTTTTCGAGACAGGGTTTCTCTGTAGCTTGGAGCCTGTCCTGGAACAAGCTCTTGTAAACCAGGCTGGACTCGAACTCACAGAGATCCACCTGCCTCTGCCTCCCAAGTGCTGGAATTAAAAGCATGCACCACCACTGCCTGGCAAGTTTATTCTCTTTAATTCTGTCATATGTATGCATCCATTAACTGCAACTACTGTATATTTCATCTCATTCATTAATTTTCATAATCAGAAATTAGAATTAAGATGTTTAAATGGCTTCCATCCCTTTAATTAGATTCGACATGCATAGGATGGTAAATATTTATCCGCCCATTAGAACATCCATGTTATTTCCTGCTTGTTTCTCCACCAGGTTTACATGGGGCAAAAAGATACTGGAGAAAGTAGAGATCAAGATTTGTTCACGAATGAGCAGCTGCTGGGTAACCCATCACTCCAAGTAGAATTGCACAAGTCATTAGCCTGTTTCGAGGCCTGCAGGTCTTGATGTAAAGCTAGAGTCGCCTTTCTGACTGCAGGCTGAGGCATCTGGGGGTCAGCTCTGTGCGCTCTCACACCATTCTGAAACAAACAACCTGAAATAGCAAATGGAAAAGGCGATTATGCGGATCACACATCTACCCATCATATTTTTCAGAATCCAATTAGCCAATGCAAATCACACAGAGAAAAGCAAATCAAGACTATACCGCCCATCAGATGGTCCACTAGAGATGCGTGGATAAATCCGAACATCGATTCAGCGAGGAGATGTCTACTTTTTATTCCAGATAGGAGCAGGAAACCATGAAATGGCTTAATACTTGAAAAGCAACACTAATTCATAGAAATGTGTGTCGCAAGGGACGTTAAAATTGGGCTGATATTTATGAAATAGGTGAGATATTAAGATGGGTAGAAAGAAAGCGTGAATGAGTATGTTATTTTTTTTTAAAAAAAAAGTGCTATGAAAACCTTCAAAATGCGCAAAGAGACGTTTCGCCAGATCACAACAGACTGGAATGATTCCTGGCTCCTTTACACTTCTTTTCCTACAACGTAAATAAGCAGATTTCTCTGTGACTAAAATATTTTAGTTCCTGAGCTGTGAATGAGATGTTTTCATTTCAAACTCCTTTATTGGAAATGACGGTATGAGAAAAACTTAATTAATTGACACACAGTATTGGGGGCTGGCCCACGGCCATTAGCTCGTATTCCCAGGGTGGCGGGGGAGGGGGATGACGGCGGGAATACCTCGTGTAGATTTTCCCGCCTTCTTTTGTTGTATGTTTGCATAAATAGTGGCCATCTGTGGGAGCAGATACAGCGAACCCACCTGGAGTCTCTTGTGATGTTTAATATTACATACTGGGCCAAGATCTATTTTTGTATATATGTATGTATGTATTATTGCATATTTTTGCATGTATGTATGATTTGATGCACATATATGGCATCCAGAGGTTGATGACACTGCCTTCTAGGGTATTCTCTGAGGCAAGGTCTCTTAATCAAACTCAGAGATCCTCAAAATATCTGCACTTCTATTCAGCTTGCTCTTGGGATCTCCCAGCTGACTCTGCCTTCTGAGGCTGGAGTTTCAAGCTGGACACCAGGCACATGCACACCTGGCAGGTATGTGGGTTTCTGGGGTCTGAACATGGATCCTCTCATATGCTCAGCAAGTGCTTTAGCCACCGAGTCATCTCCTCACATCCCCAAAGAGGCTTCTTAGAACCATCTAGTAACTATGGCTTCACTGTCTACTCTTTTGTTGTTGTCGTTGTTGTTTTGGTTTTGGTTTTTCGAGACAGGGTTTCTCTGTGGCTTTGGAGCCTGCGCTGGAACTAGCTCTTGTAGACCAAGCTGGTCTCGAACTCACAAAGATCCGCCTGCCTCTGCCTCCCGAGTGCTGGGATTAAAGGTGTGCGCCACCACCGCCCGGCTTCACTGTCTGCTCTTGAGTCTTTGCACTCAACCTTCTCTGGGTGGGTTTGGGCTAAGCTGGAGTCATAAGAGTGGACCTTAGTCAAAGTTCCACTCATCTCTCTAGAGCAGTGGTTCTCAGCCTTCCTAATGCTGCGCCCCTTTAATACAGTTCCCCTGGTTGAGGTGACCCCCAACCATAAAATTATTTTCATGTTACTTCATAACTATAATCTTGCTACTGTTATGGATCATGATGTAAATATCTGATATATAGGATATCTGATATGCAGCCCTTGTGAAAGGGTCGAGGGGCGTTACCCACAGGTTGAGAACCACTGCTCTAGAGCCTGTCATAGATCACTCAGTGTCCTCTGCAGGGCTCACTCGCTGTTTTTACAGGGCACATGGCTGGGGACAGCACAAGTAGTCATAGGAACTGGTGATTGACAGGTGTCCGACAACGATAGTAACTTGTGCTTTTGTTAAGGGCTGATGTCAGTCACCTACAAGAGGTCATTTTTACTCCAGTCCTTACTTTTATTACACCCAAATGGCAGCCTCTACCTCAGCCCACCCAGAGGGTTTTCCACAACAGGACATTGAAGAATTGCATTGATCTCTGTATTCGTGGACAGAATTATTATTCAAGTACAAAAAAACCAATTCACATATACACTAGTTATAATTAATATTGGCTGAGAGCCTATTTTATGGCAGCTGGAGGGCTCGAAAGATGATTTAAAGTGTTTACTCCACAGGGAGGACCAGAGTTCAAATCCCCAGACACCTAGGTAAATGCCAAAGGGTGTGGTGGTTCATCTGTTATCCAGCCTGGAAAGGTGGAGACTGGTGATTCCCAGAACAAGATAACTAGCGAGGCTGACCATATCAGTGAGTTCTGGGTTTGATTAAGAGACCTTGACTACTTGAGTAAGATGGAAGAATGATTGACAAAGATCCCTTATATTAACCTCAGGCCTCAGTGCATACACAAATAAACACGCACACAGGTACCTGCTAACATGCATATGTCACACACATGCTAGATGCATGCAACATACACACACTAAAACACAGTTTTCGGAGTCAAGTCATCTTGGAGGTAGGTTCTGCTTTCATCCTACACACTCCACAAATACAAGAATTAGGTGGACAGAAACAAGGTTCCCACAGGGAAGCAGCTCACTAAAGCAGTGAATACCCAGGCCACGGTTCAGGGATCTCATAGTCCTGTCTGCCCGCATATCCCAGCACCACCAGCAAAGTGTGAAAAACAATTGCCTTCTGGAAAAGGAAAGGATCAATCAAGAGCAGAAATGAAAATCACATACTGTTCTAACCTATGAAATTAGAAAAAAAAATACAGATAAAACAAACCAGTGAAGCCACAGGGTAAAGACCACAGTGCCATATTTCTGTGCTTCAATATACGTGAGATGCGAGCGGCAGAGAGGCGAGCGGCAGAGAAGCGTCCAGATGCCGTTGCTGGTGAGTAGCTGCACTCCAATGATGCCGAGCTTCACCTGACCCACGCCCCTCCTACAAAGCTCTCTTTGCATCCCCTTTCCAATCCTTTGGCTTACTATAAAAGTAGTAATTAAAAAATGCTTCAGGCTCTGTCCACATTTTCTCACGGCCGCTGTGTGACACTTTCACTGGATTGTTACAGAGAGAAATACAGTTCCCCTGTCTCTGCTTCTTCATCTCTTGGGTGAATAATGAGATCAGAATCAATTATCCACTGCCCTGAGACCCCGAATCTAGGCAGACACAATAATAAGCACTCCTTCCCCCACTGAGTGAAAAGAGACTAGTCAGGGGGGCTATGTGTTCTCCCTAAGTGTCTCCTCTTCCCTCCCGAGGTCCACTGTCTGACCTCACTGTCTTGTCTCTGACAGAGTCAGATGAGTAAGACCAGTGTTTTTGTATATTAGATTCTTTTTGCCTTCAGTAAGTGTTGAATCCTAAAAACCCATCACTCTATTGTGACGTCTCTGTTACTTACAATTGCAAAAATTAAAAACAGAGGAAGGGGAGAGAGAGGGGAGGAGAGAGGAGGATCAGAGAGAGACAGAGAGGGAAAGAAAGAGAGCAAAGACCCCACAACTGTTTTTCTTTAAGAGCAGAAAATAAATAGAACTGTCTTTGGTTGTGTGGCTCCTGTCAGACACAACACAGTGAATGTCACCAGGGACTCTTTGGGACCAGCTAGAATATCGCCTCCACAAATAAGAAGCCTTCCTTCCATCTGAGAAGCATGATTGGATATTAATTTCCGAGTCTACATTTGACCATAACGATTTATAGAAACGATCTCTCTGTCTGACCTGTGTATGGAGGAGAGCCAGCTCCTCAAAAGGCCGTCTGTCTATGTTGGTTTTTGTGACAGGGTCTCTCACTGCGCTGGAACTTGCCGGTTTACATAGGATGGAGGACAAGTGAGCCCCAGGGATCCACCTGTCTCCAGTGCTGGCTTTACAAAGGCACAGCACGGGACCTGGAGTTTTCACAAGGGTCTGGAGCTGAAGTACAAGTCCTCAAGGCAAGCATCTCTCCCCTAAGCCTCCTGACTTGTTGGCCCCAAGGAGCCCATCTCTTGTCTCTTCAAAATCTCTAGATGCTGGCCATTGTGGAGAGATGCAAGAAGATCTAAGAAGACCCAGGCACTTCCTTGATCTACAGGTTGTTGTATTTCCCCCAAAAAACACCCCCAGCTTTTAAATACATGGAGACTTTTATACAAAATACTCATTATCATTTGTCAGAAACTATGTCCACATTTCTCAGCATGAAAGATTTAAAGATGCTTCTACATTTGTTGATCAAAGCGGACAACAAAGAGAAGCCTGTGTTTTTATCCAGCTCGAGTGGGGTGGAGTCCCTTAGGAGCTGCACTGAGATTAGGAGGATATTAGTAACTTCTGCACAGCAACTGGCCTTTAATGTTTCATTTTATCTCTTTAAAGACCATTAATTAGGTATCTTTTCCCTCTTTAGACTCCACATTAAACCCTTAAAATACGTGATCATAATTTAAAATGTACGTGTGTGCGTGCATGTATACTCCTGTGCGCGCCACGACCTGTGGAGGTCTGAACACATCCCCTCACTGTTACTTCTCACCATACAGCTTGGTTGAGACAGGGTCTCTTCTCTGCAAGACCCAGGAGCCTGGGGTTATTCTCCTGTCTCCATCTGTCACCTCACAACAGGAGCACTGTAATTATGGGGGTTTGCTCGGCTGTCTGGCTTTACACAGGTGCTGGGGATCTGAGCTCAGGTCCTCATGATTCATGCTGAGTGCTTTACCCACTGGGCCTTCACCCCTGCCTTACAAGGTCATTTTTAATAACTACAGCAGATTCTATAGGTCTCTGAGACTCATCAGTGTTGGCACCCAGTGTCACATGAACAGGATTTGAACCAGCTGAATCTGAATGTGGCCTTCTTGGTTTCTCAGGTGTGTGTCACCTTCTAGGACTGTGGACAAGTCTGCAACATACTTGGAACTTGTACAGCTGGGATTTCTTCCCAGTTATGAATTATGAGTAGTCTCTATTTGGAATGAATCATGTACACCACACACACACACATACACACCAGGGTTTTTTTCTCACAATTAGTTTGTAAATCAATGTGAATGGGGACAACCTTTCTATTCCACTCCAAAAACATATTTGTCTTTCTTATTCAGTGGCTAAGGGAAACATCACAGTTCGCAGCCAGTATCCCCAATTCTGGAAGAGCAGCCAGCCTCACCTGCCACTGTCTCCCTGTTGAGACATCACCAAGGTTATGGCCATTCTTGGTGTCAACAGTCAGTGCAAACAGGAGAGAGTTTCAGATGTCAAACTGTCATCCCCTTCTCTGGACAGCCTACCTTCCCCCCTTTCCCCGACTCTCGGCAAGTTCAATGGCTCTGCCTGATTTTCCTCTTAGAAATAGCAGCTTGAAATTTGTGTGTTCAGATCAAGAGTTCGAGATGAGACTAATCAACAAAGGTAATTTTTTAAAGGTTATCCTTGGTCTCAAATTTCAGAAAGCTATGTCGGCTACACAGCCATTTGCCTAGACAAAGATTGTTTTTTAAGGGGGGAATTTTAACTTCCTTTTCTGTGACTTCAGCGTCTCCCCCTTACTTGGGGAAATACATTTGAGAAGCGGAGAAATAGTCACAAACATTGCATTTGATCAATAGTCCCCAGGGCTGGAGTCTAATAGTCCCAGCTCACCTTGAAGAATTCACTTTCACTTCTCTGGAATTCTTTGCTGGTCTCATCTATCTGGGGAACACCAGACACCTAGAGTCTCCAGCATTTGAATGAATCATGGCCCAAGTTAGATGGGAACTGGCTGGTTTTTTGATGTGCTATTCACCAAAGGAATTGTAAATATATAAAACCAAGGAGTCGGACAAATGTCACTTTGCCTGTGAGAATGTCCCATAGCGCCTAGCACACTAGAAAATAGCCAGATCTGAAAATGTGACCTGCGGATTATAGGGAATGTGAGTGAAAGCTTCTAGAAAAATCTTCACCTTACACTGCACTGCCTGCAAGGCCGATTGACTGATAAGAAGGCATGGTGACTTGGTGGGGAAAGGAGCTTACTACAAGGTTGAAAACCTGAGTTCCATCTCCTCATCCCACACCAAAGTGAAAGGAGGGAACCAAGCCTGCAGGACTGTTCTCTGACCCCCATATGCATGCCATAGCATGTCCACATGCTTACAGGCATGTGGATGCATGTGCAATACACATGCACACACAATAATAATAGTAATAATGATGCTGATGATGCTGATGATTAATGATAAACACAAAACTAAGGAAAAGTAACTTCAGGGATGGAGATTGGAACACTGCATGTACACCGCCTAATTGGAAACTACCGTGGGTTCCCTTTGCCCCTCCCGCAAATAGTCATTCTTTGCCCACCTGTGTGTTATCTTGGGACTAAGAATAAAATCTTTGGGATGTGTTAACTAAGCAAACCACCAGCTTCTATCAGTCGGAAGTCTGAGTCTCATCAGAGAGCATCTGAGGCCTAAAGAGAGATCTCTCCTCTTGGCTGTAACTGCCTTTGACACTTCCATCAACGTCTTTGTCTTCTTCTTTTTTAACTTTTTACTTCATTTCATTTCTATTTTTCTTTCTTTTTATTGCTACAAAAACATCATGAAACTGAAAACTGTTTATACATTGGAACACGGAATTGAGGGTAACCTGCATCCGTGTTCCCCAGTTGTGGTCACTGATACTTGGCTCCAGAATAAACCCTCCCTTGTTCTGTTTGTGGTGAGAACTGTTTTGTGTGTGGATAAGAAGAACCAAAAACTTTTACTTTTTGAACCATATACAGAGAATGTCTGGCAACATCTGACTGAGCTGAAGGTACACACGTGCTTTGACTCGGAAGCCCACTTGTAGATACATTTAAGCGTGCACAAGGAGACATATAAACATGACTGCTTAAGAAGTTACCTATGGAAAAGAAAAAGAAAGTAAGGGGACGGTGGGTGGGGTATTGGGGTGCGGGAGGGCCTGGGACAAGGGGAGTAAATGTAAATTTTTCTTTTAACAATAAAAAAAGAAAAAAAAAAGAAGTTATCTATGTCACCTGCCTGGGAATAACAGTGGCCCTGCTAGGATCTCAGCAGCTAACTGATGCTTGCCTGGCTTTTGAGTTTGCTTATTTTCCCAGTTTCTTCCCTCCTCCTCCTAATCACATGGCTCTCATCTTTATTTTGCACATTTCCTACTAATGAGCATTTAAAACGCTTTAAATTAAGACCCTCTCTGCCCTTCTGGCCCAGTGCACTGGGTCCTTACATTCAACAGCCTTCAGAATTCTTATCAGAGAGTTCCAGGCAGCTTGTACATTATATTCTATTAGAGCAAACCCGCCCAAAGTTGTCAGAATTCAGAGACCGCAGGATCTGTGGGACACTTTTGTTAGGAATATATTCATAGATTCGCTTTACTAGTCATCAGACACGTCCCACGAGGCTATGTTTAACATCTCATTTGGTAACATAATTCAACAAAAAATGGTAAAAATAGGTAATATTTATTCATACAGCAGGGAGAATTTTGTGGGGGATATTAGATAGACACATGCTGGCTTTTCCACATTTGAACATACACACAAGGTCAAACGGAGAAATGGAAATAACAAAAGAAGGGTGAGACAGAAATGCGAAGATTCCTAACTATGTGAGTTTCTTACATAAAAGTGTACTTTTTTCTTATGCAATCATTCTTATCCCTTCTAAAAATAATGAGAATGTTATTCCCATAAAATAAAACAACCACCATCTGTGCTCTTCGTACAAATTTAAAATCTCATCCCTTGATCCAAAAGTTTGAAAAATGTGCATCCCCTTAGATCCACAGATGTTTGTGAGAGACCCAGGCTATGATTTCTGCAGAGGCCAAGAGTCGCAGTGGGTTCCCCTATGATACTGAGGCCTAGAAGAAATGGATGTCTAGGGTGGCCCACCCTGACCCTGTCCCCATCAGCATCCACCCGCCACCTACCTTCAGCTTCTCTCCACACCTCATCTTCTGTGTTCACAAGCCTGCTGGACTCTGGTAACTAAGGCCCTATGGGGCATGGTAAAGAATATAAAACACGGCACCAGAAGGCGCTCCCAGAGGAGGAGCCACGTACAGTTGAAAGCTGTTCGTGGGGGGGGGAGGGACCCATGTTCTGCTCACAGCACACACATCAGTGGCTCACAACAACCTGCAACTCCAACTGCAGGGGATTCCATACCCTCTCGTCTCTGCAAAAACATACATTTGCATGGCATAAACACACACACACACACACATTTCAAAGAAAGAAAATACATCGGATTCATAAGACAAGTTCACAGTTGAGTTGGAACCCAGAGAGTTTATCCTTGGATTCACATTGTAAACACAATAAAAAGAAAGGCTATACCCACAGTGACAGAGACAGGTGTCAAGCTAGATAAGACATGCCACTGGCCTTGGGGTACCACGGCTGTGCCTTTTTGTTGCTGTTATTTTTGTTAGTGAAAGTAACAATGATCCAATTCACCGTGTTACCACAAACTGTCAACTGTCATTGCAAGGCAATGGTCCCATATGTGTTGTGCATTACATTTCCATTACTGTGAAAATGTGGCATTACATTTTCATCTCCGTGAAAACAGAAGATACAAGACAAAAAAACAAACAAGAAAACAAAACAAAACACCTCCAGCTAGTGTGTTGTAGGAGATTAGAAGATGACACATAGAGATACAACTATTTAGAAAGGCTGGCTGAGAGAAATGAAAATAAAAATTGCCTTTGTTTTGAGAGGGATGTGAGACACAGGCACTGCCACCTTCATGCTGCATTCACCAGCAGATGGTGCCAGGGAGGTGGGAAGAGTAAGCACCAAACAGAGAAATGAGGGGCAGAAAATTCCTGTGTTTTGTTACTGGAAATGTGACAGGGAACCAGATCTTCAAGAAGTTATTCAACTAAAAAAATAGTTTATGCATTCAAGTGCAGTGCCCACAGGGCCCAAAAGAGGGCGTCGAGTGCCCTAGAACTGGTTGTGAGTTGCTCAATATGGGTATGAGATCCAAACTCCAGTCCTCTGCACTGAGCCCTAAGAAATTCCCTAGCTTTTTAAAAGTTTTTTAATT
>JAQHUG010000116.1:5422748-5439757 GCA_028555095.1 Dicrostonyx torquatus | reverse complement strand
AGAGAGAGAGAGAGAAGTTCACAGGAGAAGGAACCAACTTGTGGAGAACCTCGGAGGATTTCTCTATCCAGAGAGAGAAGAGCTGCGTGATTTTTCCACAGTGAAGCCGTGATGAATTCCTGTCTTGATGTGAATTGAAAACTGAACTTTAGGTCAGTTCCAAAGGATTTTCTCTCGCAATGAAGGCTTTCGGTTTCCAAGTTAGCTTAATGGCTGGTTCTATATCATCTGAGGTTACTTCAGTAAGTGTGGCGGAGTGCTATTTTATGTGATAACAGCCTACG
The DNA here is from genome assembly GCA_028555095.1 of Dicrostonyx torquatus. Lineage (NCBI taxonomy): Eukaryota > Metazoa > Chordata > Mammalia > Rodentia > Cricetidae > Dicrostonyx > Dicrostonyx torquatus. The sequence goes on along the minus strand of JAQHUG010000116.1, from coordinate 5,439,473 downwards.
GCCAGCGTGTAATATTGGGGAACCTCGCGGCTTGTATTTGAAGACTGGCTTGATCCTGAGGCTTCCTTATGGAAAATGGGATCTCTGCAGGTCCCCTATGACAGCTCTCAGATAGACAAGGTCCTGGCAAGGCACATCTCTATATGCTGACGATGGTCCCTTGGCACTCAATCACCAAAGCAGACAGAAAGGCAGAATTGTGAATGGGACCCCTGGAAACTGCTTAGGTCACCAAGCCGTCGACAAACGAGCAATATAAAATCTGAACTGTGTTGAGCTTCATTTAGCTTGAAATGTCATACCAACAGTGAAAGACTCTGCGTGACCCATAATTAACCCTGAGAAAAGTTGCCAAGTTACAAATGGGTTTAACGTGTTAGCTGCCTAAATAATCGTGGGCAGTGTGCTGAAATACGGTTTTACTTCTTGTCTGTCTCTGGTTGTCATGGTGGGCAGCCATGGCCCAAGCCTGGTTCTTAACTCTTCCATCTTTTTAAAGATAGGGTATCATGAAGCCCAGAATGGCCTCAAACTCTCTGTGTAAAGGGATGACCATGAATCTCCAATCCCACAATGGGCAGCGGTTTATGCCCCAGGCTTCGTGCCATGCGGTTGTTCTAACACCTGAGCTTGACTCCAGCCCCTACCTTCAGTCCCCTCTGTGGGGAAAGTGGGACAGGTTTCTGAACCTTCGCCTGCCTCGGGGCCTTGATTACCTTTGGCTGTGGATCCAGCATCCACACGAACCTGAGGGCAGAAAGGCTTGGTGAGGGGTGGAGGCGGCAGTGTTCCCACAGATAATTATTTCCAGGTCTCCAGAAAAGGTTTCAAGAGATGAATAGCTGAGGGCTGAAATGATGGCTCCACAAGCCAAGAGCATTTGCCGGTCTGGCAGACAACCAGTTCTACTCCCAGTACCCACATGGTGGCTCATGGTAATCTGTAATGCCCAGTGCATCTGTGGCACACATAAAATCATGAAAGCAAACACACCCACACGCTCATAAATAAAATAGTCTTTTCCAAAAAGATAAATATTTACTGTGAAGCAGAACAGGGATCTGGGAGCAACCCAACCTATCTACTGACAGCCATAGAGCATCAGGACAGGGAGGAGTCGCCTCGGGACTGCTGGCTTGCTCACGGGTCTCAGAGCCCACACAGGTTTTCCCTAGACAGTCCTGCTGTTGCAACAATCTTGGTGAGGAGGAGCTATGTGTAGTTGAGAAGCTTCTCCAGAAACCCCTGTGTGGAATTCACACCTGCGTCTCATTGGGCAGGCTCATCAGGTGCCCAGACAGCCTGCTGGGACATGTTTGCTTTTTGTTAAGTTTGCTGTGCTGGTGCAGGAACACAACCAGGGCTGTGTCCTCAACGATAATGTACAGGGACAAACACACAGCATTATGTTGGCCAGTTTGCTGCCCACTTAATTCCGCAACTGGAATTTACCAGAAGGATGGAAGCGCAGACTACACACACAAAAACTTAAACAACGAAGAGTTATAGCAATTTTAATCATAACACCCAAACCTGGAAACAATCTAAATGCTTATGAAGACATGAAGGATCAAGAAACAACCTTCAATAACAACCCAACAATAAAATGCTAGTCAGCTGAAAAGGGGAGCGAATTTCCAATTCACCCCATGATTTTGGTCTGGTGGTTAATATTGATTGACAGCTTGACAGGATGCAGAATGGTTTAGGAGACAAACCTCTAGCAGCCTGTAAAAGATTGCCTAGATGAGGTTAACTGAGACAGTAAAGCCCACCCTGATGTTGTGTGTCACCATCTAAGAGTCTGGGGTCCTGAACCAAATAAAACAGAGAAAGCCAGCCGGGCACCAGCACCCATTTCCCTCTGCCTCCTTACTGTGGATGCCATATGACCAGCTGCCTCATGCTCCTGCTGCACTGACCTCCATGGCATGATGGGAGCCCAAATCAGATCTTCCAGGCTGGAGAGATGGCTCTGGAGAGATGGCTCAGTGGCTAAGAGCACTGGCTGCTCTTCCAGAGGTCGTGAGTTCAATTCCCAGCAGCCACATGGTGGCTCACAGCTATCTGTAATGAGAGAGCTTCCTGTCTGTTCTTTCTGAGAACCAGAACTTGGTTCCCAGCCCCGACATGGGCGCCTCACAAATGCCTGTTACTCTAGCTCTCTGTCCAATGCTCTCTTCTGACCTCTACAGGCATCAGAGCCTCCACAGGCAAATGTGTGTACACATGTGTATGAACACACATGCACATAGCTTAAAATAATAAATCTTTTAAAATAAAAAAGAAACCCTCATTATTCCTTAATTTGCCTTTGCTGGGAGATGTTATCACGGCAGCAGGAAAAGAGACTAAGGTGCGTGGATAAGCCTAAAATTGTTTTCAACAGATATTTGCTTATTTGTTCATTATTTTTCATGCAATTTAAAAGTCAGTACACAAAGTGTCAGGTTTCATTACGGCCTGCCCATGCATCTTCCTCACTATATTTGACTTACTTACCCCCTCCATCATCCACCCCTTCCCTCCTCATGTTGGTCTCCTTCCTCCTCAACACCAAATAGTCCCTCCTTCTGTGCCATGTCACCTGAATTCCACAGCTCCTCTCCTCCGCACACACTTCCCTCTCATACTCCTGCTTCCCCCAGTCTCTCTTCCCCAGTCTCTGTCTCTGCCCCCCATAGACCTCAAGATTCTGCATAAGAGAAAACAGCTAGTTTCCCAGTTGACATCATTTGCACACTAAAAGAACTTAGACAGCTCTATTATGATCCTAGCAAGAAAGGAAAAAAATCTAATTCAGATGGCCAGAAACCAAACCAAATGTTTCTGTGGGAGGTGAGGCTGTGTCATGCGTGCGAGAACGTTGATGGGTGATGGGAGGCCCTATGTTTTGCTGTGACGGTAGCTTTGCTGGAGGAAAGACTACATATCCACATGCATTTAACCTCTACAAAGTTGATTTTTAAGTATACCTATGATTTGACAAACACAAAATACACCCATCCTTTCCAAATAGAACTCTCCCTGCCCCCGCCCCCTGCTCTTCTCAGAGAGCAGTTAGAGCCTTCACTCTTGGTTTCTCAATGTAGCTAAACCCTTTAAAAGGGGACCTAGGGGCTGGAGAGATGGCTCAGTTGTTAAGAGCACCGGCTGTTTTAACAAAGAATCCAAGTTCAATGCCTGGCTCCCACATGACAGTTTACAATCATCTGTAATCTGTTTCAGGGGATCATCTGGTGCCCTCTTCTGGCCTATCCAGGTACCAGGAATACATGTGGTGCACAGACATATACACTCATACACATAAAACACTCATACACGTACAATTAATTCATTAATTATACTTAAAAATAAAAATAAGTTATGTTCCAAAATCACCTCATGGTCTAAGAGTCCATAACTCCAGCCATTACATCCACCCCCTAGCTACTAAGAAATAATGAAGTCTGCATAGACCACCCCACACACACATGCATTAAGAACACACCAAGAAAATTTGAGCAACCAGGAGCCACACCCTACAGAAGAAAAAGGAGGGGGCAGAGGAGAAGAAGAAAGAAGGAGGGGAAAGGAGGAGGAGAAGGAGGAGGAGGAGCGGGAGGAGGAAGTATGAAAGAGGAGGAGAAGGAGGAGAAAGAGGAAGAAGGAGGAGGAGGAGGAGGAAGAAGCTAGGACTTTCAGTCATATTCTGAGACTAAAATGAAAGTGTCTGTACCTGAGGCAGGCCAGAGATAATGGTCCCAGGGGGTGAGGTGGGGGCAGTGCCAGCTCCGTGTCACACTGGCCTGTCACTGTATGCCCTAGCCGATCTCCCTTTTCCTTCTTTCTAACTCTCCTCCAGTATGCTAGGGTTTTCCCAGTTGCCCCACCCCTACCCCTTACGTCTTGTCTCTCCACCTGGGTGGATTTCCTGACCTTCAGTCTTGTCTCTCTGCTCCATCTTCAGCCTTGCGTGCTCAGACCTTGCGTGCTATCCACTCATATCGCTTTATTTTTCATGAGCTCAGAGAAATTTTTCTTCGAAAAAGGGGAAGAAAGGAAGGAAGACAGGCAGGAAGGAAGGAAGGAAAAGGGAGGGAGGGAGAAAGAGAGAGAAGAGAGGAGAGAAAAGGAGGGGAGGGGAGGAGAGGAGAGGAGAGGAGAGAAGAGAGAAGAGAGAAGAGAGAAGAGAGAAGAGAAGAGAAGGGAAGAGAAGAGAAGAGAAGGGAGGAGTCCAATCTGCAAACCTAAAGCTCTATCTAGCTGGGTGTTGTGAAAACCTTCCACCTAAAGGAGGAGTCTCAGGCGTGCCTATGACTTTACTGAGTCAAAGCAACTTTTCAGCATGACTCAGCTTTTCAAGGCATTTCGAACTTTTCTTCAGGAATCGACACAGAATGATTTGGAAGGCAGAGAATGTGGTTCTCTGTCCTGAACCTAACAGGATCATGTGTGGGACAGAAAAGAGTTCCCAAGGCCACCTGCCCGGGATACCAGCCCCTGCTTGTTAGAGTCGCCTGCTTACCTCATAAAGACTAGAATGACATTGACAGCCGGTCTAGTTTAGAAAGTGCCAGTGTCCCCAGTCAGACCCTTAATTTCCCATAACAGTCCGGTACGGAGGTGGGATGAAGTGACAGGATTCCAGGAATAGGACTGTGTGGGAAGTTCAGTTCCTTCTTCATCCGCCCAGGTGGACAGAGATGGGTGGGGCCAGGACCCAGGTGCAGAGAATAGGAGCCTGGGGTTAGACCCCTTCCCCTTCCCAGGGTTACAGTGCGACTGGCTGACTTTGGGTCAGGAAGCAAATGAATAAAATGGATAAAAGAGGCTTTTCCTTAGCCACACCTCACACACCTCATGATGCTGAAGCAGCCACGTTGCGCAGGGACTCACCGCTGAGTGAAACATCCCAGTAAGGAGAAAGGATGCGACCAGCTTCCCCTGCTGCTGTACCCCTCCCCCGAACCCGTCCATCTCCAGTCTGCACCTAGGACACATCTGTAGAGCCCGAAACATTTCCAAAACTGAGGCAACCATCTTGTTGTTTTCTTTTTGCAGAAAGAAAGACATCCCTAAGGTCCTGAGCCGACCCTGTCCCCGCACTCACCCCGCCTGAACCATGTACTGCTGTTCCCTGGGCAGCCTCGGCTCCAGGATGCACCCAGACAACTTTCCAAGCCTCTTCTGAGCTTTTGCTCTTGGGTTTTGTCCTTTCCAGCCCTCTCACCCTGTGTCCTCCCTGAGGTTCACTGCTTCTTGTGGTTTCAGCAACCGGTTCTGGAGACCCAGTCCCCCCACTCCACCCTCTGCCGCCCGCCACACACACACACACACACACACACACACACACACACACACACAAAACAAAAAACCAAAAAGCCCCCCACACACAATAACTTGCTGTGCATAAAGTATAACTGGACTGAGTATCTTTCCAGGTGAAGCAGAAGGCTCCCACAGTCAGGAGGATATCCCCGCCTCCCAATAAAAAAAAAAAAAAAAACCGGCAATGACAGGCAGGCTAGAGACTCTCTTACATCATCTACACTTTCAGCAGCCAGGATCCCTAAGGGTCTGAGGTCCGCACTATAGACCCATTTTTAGACCACATGCTGCTAGGAACAGGAGAAGAAACGAGCCAAGCAACTTCATATGGAGAGATCTAACTTCATTTTAAAGTGGGGGAAATGGGCCGGGCGGTGGTGGCGGACGCCTTTAATCCCAGCACTCGGGAGGCAGAGGCAGGCGGATCTTTGTGAGTTCGATACCAGCCTGGTCTACAAGAGCTAGTTCCAGGACAGGCTCCAAAGCCACAGAGAAACCCTATCTCGAAAAACCAAAAAATAAAATAAAATAAAGTGGGGGAAATGGGACTGGGAAAAATAAACACTGGTTCATATTCTGTATTAAAAGTTATCATCGATGCCCTTGGGAAAACTAGACCATAAAACAGGCAGTTTTGTTTATTTTTGCTATGGTGTTATTCTTATTTATCAATCCACGAGCATTCTGTCCTGTCTCATTTCTTGGTATGTATGCACAGCATAGTCAGGAAAGTTAAGCATCACACTAGCAGGTTGGTCCCCTTTCTGTGAAGAATCAGACAGGAAAAACCCACTGTCCTTCCCACCCACCACCAATCCCTGACTTTCCCAGCACTCCCTCTGATGTCCTCCTGCCACCCACTGATAGTTCTAAGCTCTCTGTCCTTAGAGTTGGCTGTCTCTTCTCCTGGGTGGGATTCTGGCTCCTACCTTCCAGAATTCCCTGTGTGGCATTGTAATTGTGGGAATCTAGAACCCTGCAGGGAAGGGAACCCTCAGACTGACCTGAATTCCTTCCCTCGGCATAAACCAAAACAGTATGTCTCACACGGTGTCTCCCATAGGACTGGACAGCGGTGCGCTTTTGATTCTGGAAAGGACCCTCAATATAAGTATTCCAGTTCGTCACTTCCTTTGGCTGGTGTGGACTTGGTTTGAGGGATCAGATCAGAGTAAAGATCCGTCCAGACTGGCTTTGTTCTCTTAAATAATTGTGTAGCAGTTTTCTCCAAGATGTAAACCCTACAGGGAAGTTTCTTCCCCCCAGGAGATAAACAACTCAAAGCCTTTAGGAAGTTCCTGAAATCAGATTCACTAACCTCTTCCGTCCCCAGGTATATATGGAGTAAAGATTGATGAGAGCCAGTCTTAGGCAAGCTATGCCACCTGGAAGAAATAGACATCAGCTGAGCTACCTGGAAGAGCCTCAGCAACTGAGCCTTCTAGAAAGGATACTTGTCAACTTGTCAAGCTGCCTGCAGGCTGTGCACTGTGCTCCAGGTTCCTGGGTTTTGTGAGCTGTCACCCATGCTGGGGTGGACTATGATGATGTAGCTGTCTTTGAGTCATTTCTGTTCCTATAAGCAACCCCTCACCAATATTCTTGTAAATAACCTTGATAAACTCATTGGCTCACTTAGGTAGATTTGGGTGGTATCCATGCTTGGGTCTGTCACTGTTCCCTGTCTGAGGTGAGTATTTGTTCATGTGACCATGGAAAATGTCACATAACAAAAAGAATAGTCTCTTCCTTTGGAAGCCCCTGAGCAGTTGCTGTATTAATTACTTGACCTTATCTCCTGATCAGTCTGACAATAAAACATGCCTTGACCAGTGTCCCTATGAAGGAGAGAGGAAGGAAAGCTGGATATGGGCTGAGACAGCCCACAAATGCATTCCAAGATGAAAGAGCCAAGGAATAAAGGTAACCTGAAGGACCCTGAGGAGTTCAGGAAGCCACCAGAAAGGCCAATCCTGCTGACCTCTGGGACAGTAAGGCGCCACTTAGGATGGTAATCATAATAAATTCTCCTTGTTTTACGTCACTTAGCTTGAAAGCGCAGCAAGAGGAAAGCAATTGCATTGAATAGCCATGTCACCCCACTTCTCTCAGTGTCTACCATCGAGAGGGCTAACAGTGGTCTCATTGCTAGGCCCACTGTCCCTGTCTACACTTTTGCTACTCTGTGATCGTTGGTTTTAAAGGACGGTACACCTCAGTGAAGAGTGGCTGCTCATGAATCTCTTCCCACTTCATGTTAGTGTTAACTGACCTTATGCAGGCAGCCACAGATACTGCCATGTTCCAAAGATACTGTTTTACTCTGGTCACCCCAACCTTTGGCTTGGTCAGATTTGCACCTCCTTCCTCTGTGCTGTTCCCTGAACCATGTTTCTGTGGTGTGTGTGTGTGTGTGTGTGTGTGTGTGTATGACTTTCCACCTCTTCTGTGCTGTTCCCTGAGCTGTGATGTGTGTGCATGCACGTGCATGCGTGTGTATGTGTGTGTGTGCGTGTGCACATGCATGTGTGTGTGAGAGATATGTGTTTGTATGGTGTGGGGAGGATGTGGCTTATTTGTGTGATGTGTGTGCTCATGCATGTGTAATACAGATACCCTATTTAGGGCGAAACTCTCCACATACATCTATTCTCTGCACTTTGGCCAGTTGTTCCTGTGTTAACCATTGTCCACTGCACAAAGAAACTTCTCTGATAAGCTCTGTGTAAGCAGGCACAGCAGGAAACCACAGAACAAGGCCACGCCGTGGAGAGAAAAGTAGTTTATCAAAGATAAACTGCTGGGATGTCTCAGAGAATGGGGAACAGCAACTGGGCACAGAAGCCTGCTGGGTTTTATATGGGTAAAGGACAGGGGGCAGCTAGAGGGCTGGAACAGCCAAGGGGTTAGCATGGTGACTTTCGGGAGAAGGGGTGACATTTGTGGTTAGAAACAGATAGCCACCTGTTATGGGCTTCTGAGAAATGTTGAGGTTTAGGTTTTTGGTTTTGAACTAAGAGCAGCCCAGGTGGAACACAAGCCACCATCTTCAAACATTACCATTCTGGAGCCTGTTTTGTGATGGAAGTCTGACAGTTGTACTACAAGTAGAGATACAAATTTTTTTGTTTGCTTTTGTTTTCTTGAGACAGAGTTTCTCTGTGTAACAGCCCTGGCTGTCCCAAAACTAACTCTTATAGATTAGGCTGGCCTTGAACTCACAGAGATCCACCTGCCTTTGCCTCCCAAGTGGTGGGATTTAAGGTGTGTGCCACCGTTGCCCAGCTAGAGATACAAATTTAAAGTAGTTTGATACAATACACATTTAGCAAAATAATAGTAATAGATTTAGCCTTGGTGCTTGTGAACATTTCAGCCTTGGATTCTTGGCCAGATTTATGGAACCTGGTGTGTTTTTCTTCCTGTGTAGAAAGCCTTAAATCCAGTTAGAGAACTATGGACAGTTGATGTATTCTGTGGGAGGGAGGGTCAGTTTCAGTAAGGGTGTGGTTCCTGCTAACTCAATTATGCTGTAGTTGCATGACCTCATACTGAGGGAGGGCACAAATTGGAGATTGTAGGACGTTAAATTTAAGTGTGTGTGTGTGTGTGTGTGTGTGTGTGTGTGTGAAGAGATGGCTCAGGGGTTAAAATCAGAGGCTACTCTTGCAGAGGACCTCAGTTCAATTCCAAGCATCCATGTGACAGTTCACAGCCATCTGTAACTCCAGCTTCAAGGAGTTACACCAACACTAACACCTCTTCTGGCTTCTGAGGGCACAAGGCACACACATGGTGCACAGATAGATACACATGCAAGCAAACTATCCATACGCACAAAATAAAAATTAATCCACAAAAATAGTGACTCTTACATATATAAAAAAAAGGAGAGGATGTGAGGTGAGGGGGTAGAAGAGTGGGGGGTTATCTGAGTGGAGTTACGAGGAAGAGTTGGGAGAAACACCAAAATACATTGTGTGGAATTCTCAAGGAATTATCTTAAAATTAAGAATTTAAAAATACTCACTTAAAGGGAGCTACACAAGGAAATTTTGATCAAACTGTGTGGTTTGGCACTTACCATGAGATAATGGTGTTCTCCTTCCCACCACCTGAGGTAACTGCTCCATGTAGCTGCATCACGGTGGGCAAACACATCTCCTTAAACTCTGTCTCTGGGTTAAGCACTAGAAGTTACCACAAAGAAAATAAAGAACAGTTCAGGTCCCCTGGTAAAGGCTATGTCCTATGCTAAAGCTACAAGCAAATCAAAGTGGTAGCGTGAAGTCCAGCAGCCACGAGGACTTTTGGGGATCACTGGGAAGAAATACTCAGCTGCTGCTGGCCTCTTTGCCACTGACTTGCTTGAATTAAGAACTGTGACATCCTTAAGTGATTTTTCTCCAGCATTGCTTTAATAAGTGGGGTTAAAACAGTGTCCTAAGGAGCCTGGGAGGTGGCCCTTTGCTCTTCATGGCACAGGGAATGGCTGGGAATGTTCAAATCTCTGCAGCCTGAGCCAGCTGGGTCTGGAGGAGAGGTGACTAGTGGTGGCATCGGGGTTCTGTGTACTTGGGTCCCTTGCAGAATGGATTGAGGGGATAGTGGCAGTGCCATCATGTTGCTTGGGTTGGACCAGCAGAGCAGCTATGGATAATGCAGACTAAGATCATCATGGCAGGAGTTAAAGTTCTACTATGATGAGGAACTCCAATGGTGAAGATGGCAGAGCAGAGAAGACTTGGGGAAAGTTCTAGCAAAGCCTCTGGAGCAGTTAGGCTGCACTGCTGCAGGGCTAAGAATGGCGGGAGAGGTGGTAGATGTCTCTTCTCTGTGGGTACCATTTTGAAGGTCTGCAGCCAGGTAACCAGTGTTAAGAAGACAACAGGCTGAAGAACTGACTGAACACCCCACTGAGAATGAGGTCAAGCTGGAACCCACTGCCATTTGTCTGTTGCTACTGTAGCCCGGTGAACTTCAGAGATGAGGCGGCTTGACCTCAGTCTGTCTTATTAAGCATTCGCGGCATCCTCTTAGCTTGAACATCACAGGGAAGGGAATTTTGGGAAATAAAATCTCATCTTCTCCAAACTGGCACAGGGCAAACAGCTGCCATCTCCATAAATTAATGTTTAGAGATGTGAGATACAGAGACCATCCAAAGGAATACCTGGCTTTAAAAACTAACATAAATAAAGATTTATTATTATAAAAAAAAGAGATGGGTTAATGATAAAGAACCCAGGCTGCTCTTCCAGAGGGCCAGAGTTCGATTCTCAGCAGCCACGTGATACCTCACAACCATTTGTAACTCCAGTTCCAGGTGATCTGACTCCCTCTCCTGGCCTCTGTGGGCATCAGACATGCACAGGGTGCACAGACATACATCCAGCTAAAACACACACGTTAATTTAAAGTAGCATAAATCTACGATGGATAACTTTGTAGTGGTGGAGTCATGGTTCTGTGTGTAACTGTGTTTCTGTTGAGCTCTCAAATGCTCTTGAAGAGTGACATGAAATTCAGCCTTACCTGGCCAGTCCCAGGAAGATAGAACCAACAAGAGAACAAAGCAAAAATCCAGCCAGGATATAAAAATCATCGCAGTGGCTGAGGGATGGACACTCCAATGAAAACCCTTTTAACCAGCTCTACTAGTTCATGCTCTCTTTAGAAGTGGTAGCCAGCACCAGGTGGTGGTGGAGCATGTCTTCAATCCCAGTACTTGGGAGGCAGAGATAGCCGAATTTCTGTAAGTTCCTAAGCAGCCTGGTCTACAGAGTGAGTTCCAGGACAGCCAGGGCTGCACAGAAAAAACCTGTCTCAAAAAACAAAAATAAAACAAACAGAAACAACAACAAAAAGCCCCAAAATTAAAAATGTAAATAAAAGGAGAAGAAGAGGAGGAGGTAGTCAAATAATGGGTTATTGGGATAGAGTGTAATGGATGTGTGGGTGGGAGGGAGCAGAGAGAAGAGAGACAGGGTGATGGGAGCCAACACCTAAGAGAGACCAGGAGCGGAGAGCCTTTGGCAGGAATAGTCTCAGTTAAACGGGTAGAGAAGCCTTGCTTTACAACATGAATGATACCAGGTGTCCCTAAACCCTCACATATGAGGATTTGCATTTACCTCTGAGAGACAGCTGACACTCTATGAATATGAGTCTGGGTGCAAACCATTTTAAAATAATTTGATTGGGTCTCTGGGTACCACGTGGTCAGCCTCAGAGAACTGAAAGAATAGAGTTCGCCTTTGCAATATTGTGAGGGAGAGGTGACAGCTGCCTGATGGATGCACTGTGCCAGCCAGCAATAAGCAGCAGAGTCGCTCTGTATTTTAAAATGCCATCAAGAGTTCTAGCAAGAGGCCGAGTGTGAGATTTCCTGAGCTAGATTGTACAATGCGTCATCCGAAAGGTCAGCAGACGTTCAGACCATCTGACAGAAAAGGAAACTGGGGGAAATGAGCAAAGACAGAGGAGAGTGGGTGATAGCCGAGCAAAGATGTAAATAAAAGTGCTCGGGGGCTGTGGTGAAAGTGCTGGCTGCAGTCCTCAGACCCCAAGTAAGCTAGGAGTGTTGGCACCCGTCTGCAATGTCAATGTTCCTACTGCCGGACGAAAGGAAAAGACAGGAGAATCTCCAAATGCAGCTAACAAGAGACCCTGTTTCAGGCATGGCGAGGACCAGTGCCCACCACTGTACTTTTACCTCCAGACACGTGCTATGGCGTATGTGCCTGTCATCCCTCCCCCTGCCCTATAGTACACCTGCTTGTATAAACACTCAGGGTGAAGAAACTGATTTTGTATTTTGTTGTTGTTGTTGTTTTTCGAGACAAGGTTTCTCTGTGGCTTTGGAGCCTGTCCTGGAACTAGCTCTTGTAGACCAGGCTGGTCTCGAACTCACAAAGATCCGCCTGTCTCTGCCTCCAGTGCTGGGATTAAAGGCGTGCGCCACCACCGCCCGGCTGATTTTGTATTTTTAATAAAATGGATGTTTTAAAGTGATTTGTTTAAATAACGAATTCTGAGTTTCCCTAACATATTTATTGAGAGGTGGCAAGAGATCTCAGTGGGTAGAAGAGCTTGCTGGGCAAGCCTGTAGCCTTGCGTGTGCTCCCCAGAATCCACTGTGGAAGGATTGACCCCAGAAAGTTGCTCACTGAATTCCAAATGCTGTTGTATGCTTGTGCCCACACTCCACTCACATACGCATATTGCATGCATATACTCATGATAATGGCAAATGCAATTAAATACATTTATTGAAAAAAATAAATAAATAAAATTGTGTGTTTAAAAAATCACAACAGATTTGTTCTTCCATAGGTTTTTATCATCTGTGCAGTGTTGGGAAAGACACCTTTACGCTTTATGATTTTATTTATGTGTTTACTTATGTATGTTTTGTTGTGTGTGTCTGTGTCTGTGTGTCAGGGGTCAGGTGTCTGCAGAAGTCAAAAGAGGTCATTAGATCCATGGAGCTGGAGATACTGGTAGTTGTAGACCACCTGACATGGCCTCTCATCGTTCTCTGTCCACGCCCCCAGTTGGAATGATTCTGTTGACTCAATGCAGTCTTGGCAAATTCCATGAGAAACTCAGGACATGAGAATATCTTTAGACTGTGGGATGCATTACCCCACCCCAAGCCAATACTATAAATGAGTATAGTTGTCTATTTTACCTGATGACAAAAACATGTGTGTATGCATGTGTGTGTGTGGACACACATGTGTATTTCCAGCCATGTACCTGTTCTACATGTAAAACCAATGAGTGTCTGGTACAGTTGGAAGTGTGATACTGCAATCCCTGCCTAGGAAGGAATGCCTCCCTGGGGAACCTTCAAGTTTCTCTGTTGCCAAATTTCTATGTCACTTGCTTGTTATACCTGCTTAGGAAGTTTCTCAACTTCTTGCAACCCAAGGATAGTCTAGCAGCAATACGCCCTTGTGTGTCTTAGTTAGGGGTGACACGGTCTGCCTGGGTTTTATAGCTCTGCAGTTGGTGTCTTGCTTTTCAGAGTAACTCCCCTCTTTATGGCCCACTGTTTAATTTCCCTGCTGTCAAAAGGCAGGATTAAGTTATCCCTCTCTTCTAAAGAATGATGTAAGTGGGGAATAATGAATGCAAAGCACTGCAGTTAAACATCAGCAGATGAACTGATGGATCGGCTGTCACTCAGGTTATGCTATAATGGAAAGAGAGTGATATTTAATCATTTGCAAAAAATAAAAACAGCGTTGATGGATTTGGTGAGCTTGGACTCTGAGTGACTCGTTATTGCAAATTGTTATTTTCCAGTTAATAGAGAGAATAAAAAGGGCAGAGCAGGGCAAAGTCATCGCTTTCGGGAGCATGGCAAGCCTCCCGCAAGGCTGAGATGTAGGAAGTGGTGCCAGCCACATGAACTGCCAGCCTCAAACAGCCTGGAATGGCACTGAATTTGGAGAAGAGTTCAAGGAGGTAATTAAAGTTAAATAAGGCCAATATGGTAGTCACAACCCAATCTTGATAGTCCTTATAGAAAGAAGGAGGTTAGGACATGACTACTATACACACAAACGCAAGCACACAAACACACACATCATGCACATACACAGACAACACAATTCACACATACCATATGCAGACACACACACAATGTAGATACACACATGCCACACCCACACAGAGATTTTACATATGCCATATATATGTATATATACACACATGGTATTCACATACTTCACAGGCAAACACATAAAAATGTGTATAGTACCATAAACATACACATACAGCACATCATACATATATGCACATATTCATATACATATACCACTCATGTTCATATGTGCATACACCATACACACATAAAGCATGCATACACATCATACACACACACCATATACAAATATAAATGTATACACATACTATACACACATGCACACACAATACACATACAATCCCACACACATACACATGGAAACATGTAGCAAGCATGTACATATACACAAATCATTCATCACATGCCCCCCACACATACATAGACATATACACATACTAAACATTCACACACCACACACAACCACATAACATACTCCTATATACATACCAGCATATCAACACATATACACATATGCATGTATTTACCATATATGCATATTCCATGTTCATGCACACATACACCATGTACATACATGCTCATGCATACATACACATGCCAATTCCACTTACCACACTTATACACAATACACATATATACATGCATACGCAAGTATATGGACCATATACTACACATATATACATATGGTGCACACATACAATTACATACCCTCATATGTACTGCGCACATATACATATTGTATAGACATAATTACATATACTCATAAATGCACATGCACAAATGTATATACTCATACTACTCATATAAATGTGCATACACACATGCATTCCACACATACATCATCAACTCATATACACAACATGCACACATACATATATACATGCTTACATACCCACACATTGGGCACATTTGAGGACACCGGGAAGGTAGCCATCTACATGCCAAGGATAGAGGCTTCAAAAGAAAGCAGCCTAAGGACAACCTGACTGATGCTTTGTTTCTGGAGCTGTGCAGCAGTGACATCATCTTCTCTCCCCTTTCTCCCTGGCAGTGGAAGCGTTTGCTGGTAGAACTGGCCATCTTATTCAGCAGATGAGTTGGAAGCTGTGAACCTGTTGCAGCTTGCCTACCCACTGCTATTGTGGTCAGGCCCAACGTTTGGAAGCCAGGAGGCTGGAATCATGTACACGCCTGAAGTGCTAAGACTTGAGAGGGTCCAGAACAGGGTGAGTGTCTGTGATCACCATGACTTTGGAGCTACATGCAGCCATGTGAGATGGATACAACCCTTGCCACACCCATAGCCTCCTCCAACCCACTGACCCTTCAACAACAGAGTGGGCATTTGTTGACTGTTACCTTGAAGTGGAAGGGATCTGTATGTTATATTTATAGTGTTCTTTGTGACAACCACTTTACCTGTGTGTTCTTGTGTGCGTGTCTGTGTATGTTATATGCTGATAGCACTACATTCAGCTTCTGAGGCCACACTACCTCCTTTTCTGTCTACTCTCTCTATGCCCCTTCCTAAAGACATGTGTGATAGCATCAAGAACTGTATGTTGCCCTGCGACTGAGTTAGCTTTCTATTGTTGTAATAAAACACCTAAAATAACAGACTTTAAAAGAATAAGAGAGTATTGTGGCCCTCAGTCTTGGAAGTTTTGGGCCATGGGTGGTCCTGTTCATTGCCCCTGTGACAGGCTAATACACTGTACAGGGAGAGCATTGTATATAGTTTTTCACCTCTCTGTGAATGGGAAGCAAATAAAATGATAGTGACGAGGCTCCCAGAAGCCCCTTCAAGGGCATGTTCCCAATGACCAGCTTCCAACAGCACCATGGGCACCCTACCAAGGCTTTGTAGGGTGTTCCAAATCCAAGAACAGGTGGCTGTCAATCAAAATGTCAGAAACATGGATGCTTAAGCAAAGTGAATTTGTTCCCTTAAAGTTCCAATGGCCAGAAGTGTAAAGTCAGGCTGTTGACGGGTCATGCTTTCACAAAAGTCTCTACGGAGGATCTTTCTTTGCCTCTCCTGATTCTGACAGCTGTCCAAAGCCTCCATAGCTGTATTACTCTGATCTCTACCTGCACCTTCCTGGGGCTGGCCCTCCCTTCACAGCCTTCTCCTTTCATTATGAGCCTGCTCACTGGGTTGAGGCTTCACCTAGTAAATAATCTCATAGGAAAACATCCCTAGGGCCTATTCCTAAAGAAAGGTGCACTGACCTTTCTGGGATTAGGATACTGGGGGCCCTCTCTGGGCCTACCATGCTTCTTGATAGAGTTACTGTAGGGATCACACTTGTTCATCTTTGTGTGCGCTCAGTGATGTCTGGGAAAGAATAAGTAAATCATGTGTGTTGAGTAACTCAGTGTTATCTTCCACACCTGTATCATTTGCTTTTTTGTTGTGATGAAAACAAAGCCAAAACCAAAACAAACAAAAACCAGGCAGACAAACAAATGAGATGTCCAAAAGCAACTTGTATAGGAAAGAGTTTGCTTGGGTTTACAGTTTCAAAGGGATAAAAGTCCATATGGCAGCCCAGATCAGGCAGTCAAGAACTCACACCTTCAATCACCAGCAGAAGGCAGAGAAGTGAACAGGAATTGGGGCAAGGCTTCAAATCCTCAAAGCACACCCCCAGTTGTAGGAGGAGGCCGTTTGTTCGTCCCGGCTACCCAGGACCAAAATAACCACACAGAAACCTTATTAATTAAATCACTGCTTGGCCCATTAGCTCTAACTTCTTATTGGCTAACTCTTACATCTTTTTTTGTTTGTTTGTTTGTTT
>JAQHUG010000116.1:5318914-5381712 GCA_028555095.1 Dicrostonyx torquatus | reverse complement strand
CCACCCAGCATTTACATGGGTTCTGGGGATCTGAATGCTGGTCCTCATGTTGCCAGCAAAAGTTCTGTGAAGCTGTGTTACCCGCCTCACCCCCCACCACCTAATGCTGGCTTGCATGTGGTTTTACATCACCATCTCCGGAATGAGGATTCTTGCTGCAGCCTCTTCTACAAAAACCTCTGCATCTCCAGGTCTCTGTCTTATCGCTTCCTCTGGCTGGAAACACTCTTCGCTTGCTCTCCAGGTGTTGGTGCTACCTCTTCACTCATGATTAAATTCAGCTCTTAGGAGACCTTCTCCAGTCCATGTCCCTCTCATGCTAGCTGCCTTCCTACCCAGCACCCCGTCTCTATCTGTCGGCATACGTTCCATCATCGACTGATATTCTGGTGTCTCCATCTTATTTCTTCATCAAAGGATGAAGGACAACTGAGGACTTAGTGACATTTGTCTTTCCAGCTGTGAAAATATTCAACTTTTACAAATGACATGAGAAAACCATCTTTAGGAACTAAGGTAGGGAAAGGAATATCAGATTACACACCAAATAAATGAGTTTGGCCTGGATGTTATCAAAATTAAAGCCTTTTTAAGGTCAATATATATATTTACTTATGTGTTTGTATAGGTTTTCTGTGTGGATACCTGCATGTGAGTGCAATGCCCACAGAGTCCAGAAGAGGGCATCAGATCCCCTGGAGCCGGAGTTATAGGATGTTGTGAGCCATCTGATGTGGGTGCTGGAAACTGAACCCTAGTCCTCTGAGAGGGGAAAAGAGACCCATCTGAGCAAGTTTGGGGGAGAAAGGGATGGTGTCTATCAAAGGAATGAAGTGGTAGAAGTCTGGGTGTTTCTGTGACACAGGTGCAACATGACACGTTTGTCAGCATGTTATTATTTATGACCCATTCCACCAAAACAGCCGGCAGAGCAGCCAATCCATCAAAGATGTCTTCCCTCAGATTGTTCTGTTTCGTTGGGTGATCAGCTCCCAGAGACAAAATCGAGAACAATTGCTGAAGAATTTGATGCTCCGGGCTTGCATATCTTTATAGCTGGTGAAGCAACCAGGATTCGGTATTTGTTTTCTTTAAGGAGTCACTGAGCTGCTGACAGGTGAGCCAGGCCATTAATCATGGAGCATTCGTTTATACTCACAGCCTGAGCCTCGGGAGATGTCCAGCTGCTCCCAGATTCCATGTTGTCTTTTAAAACTCTGAGATTCTGCCTAGAAATATCAGACCTGGACCCTGAACTCCAGAGAACTTTGACTTGCTGCTTTTTCACAGAGAACAACATTTTCTTCAGAACTGGGTAACTATAGAAATGGTTGTGGCTAAGGGAGTGAACCTCACTCAATGGTTGGTTTGGGAGGTCTCGGTGTTCCTCAGCCCTGTGCAGGTCTGACTTCCTTTTCTGCTAAGAAGGGACCCTAATTCCTTCTAGAACAACCTTCTCAGTTACTTTTGAGGATTGGAGAAGGAAAGGACTGATGTACACTCTTGTCACATTGTGTGATGGCCAACGAGCTCATTTTATTGTATCAGAATATTCCAGCATGTTTGAAAGGGAAGGTTTGAATAGTGCTGAAATAGAAATCATCTAACCACAGGGTGGAGGAGTTAGAATTGACAATCCCTCTCCACCCGGCCCCCCAACCCCACCCTAGGTGCATCCCTTGCATGCCAGCCTCACCTGAAGCTAACATGATCTTCCAGCATAGCGTTTTGATCCGGATAGTGTTTTACTGCAGAGCCCATGATACCGAGTCCTAACTGGCTTTCATTTGTCAAACAGTCAAAGCGATGCGCCTTTGTTCTTTGTCTCGTTGTTTTTATTAGCACGTATTAATTCTCATAGTGTCTTCTTATATTCACACCTCATTCCTTCTCTCTTGTCCCCCCTCCTCTGCCCACTCCTGTTCCTCCTTCCACCTTCATCCCTCTCCCCTCCCCCCTTGCACCTAATGAGTTTCAATAGGAACTGCTAAGAGGAGCACAGGGGAGGGGACTATTTACAGGAGAATGTATGTGCACCAACTCCCCCAGTGTCCGTCCCCCATTACAAATCCTTAGGAGTGGGCGGAGCCTCCTGAGCTCCTCCCTATCCCATGATGAGACAATGTTGACAGCCCCAGTTTTAGTCAGGTAACCTTGGCTGTTGGTAACACTGATGTGCAAAGCCCAGTCAAGCCAGACGGCAGTGTCCCCACACCTCCTCCCTTCAGCTCTGATGTTCTCTTGGCCTCTTCTTCATGTTCAGAATGACATTTTCAAATTTCATTTTAGTTTTTTAAATGACTAATCAAGGCATTAGATGCCATTAGTCATTTAAACAAGGTGTGCTTCAGTAGGGTCCCCTTCCCACGCACCTCCCACACCACTTACGCTGCTGCCCGCCACCTCCGTAAGTTCCCATTCGAGCGACACATGTCCTTCCTTGGCACCAATTTTTCACTCTCACTTGGTCTCTTCCCAGACATTTAGGGTTTACTCATAATCAGGCACAAATACACACACACGTGCACACAGCACGCACGCACACACTCATGTTATGGTAGAAGGGAGGGCGGTTAGGATCCTCGTATGAGAAAAAGCATGCTCTCTTGTCTTTCTGAGTTTGGATCATGGCATTTAATAGTATAAACTTTCCAGGTCCGTCCATTTTCTTGAAAAATTGACTCAGTCTTCCCCAAGGGAGTCATAGATGACAGTCCCCAATATGTCCACTAGGTGGCGCTAGCAGACCAGCTTGTGACACTTGTTCGCCCTGCCCCCTCCCAAGAGGTTCCTGGGCACCTGCCCCGCAGCCTTTCCCTTCTGGGGCTTTCTGGGACCTTTGCTTTTTAGCCTTGCTTCCTTCCTTTCACCTTAGCAGCTCCTGGCTTCAGCGTGGTCCAAGGCTGCCCCCTTCTCAGCAGGGCTCCTGGCTGCTTAGATAAAAAGCACCTCCTTGCCCAACCCAGTGCCCTTGCTCTGGTCTTCCTTGTTAGTTGGATAGAAGGCATTGCTTCTTAAGTCCCATTGCCTTTATATAAAATAACATAAACCCATTATAAATTTATAAACATAGGAAGAAAAAAATTTCAAATCTCAGCTCCCTCCCACATCACCACCAGCTATATTGGAGAGCATGATTCTGTCTATATATTCCATAGCCTCACATATGCAGAGATTAATGGCAGGATGAGCAGATAAACACAGAGCAGATGGGCATGGCACTTTATGGCCATGAAATCTGACTTCTATAAATACAATTTATAGCACATTCTATTTGTGAAAATCACAAATTCCTTTTTATTTATAGTTAGGGCATTAAGAATTCAAAATATAGTTGCTGTATTTCATAACATAAACAACCAGTGTGTGTGTAATGTGTGTGGTGTGTGTGTGTGTGTGTGTGTGTGTGTGTGTGTGTGTGTGTGGTGTGTGAGGTATGCCTTTGTTCATCCATCCATCCATCCATGGACCATTAGGTTCCTTCCATATTGCTATTGTCAATAACGCTGCAGGGCATGTGGGAACACACATATCTTGTTTACCCAGTAATTTCATTTCTTTGGATATATATGTTCAGACGTGAGAATGTTAGCTTGTGTGATCGTTCTATTTTTAATGTCTCAAGAAGCCTCCATATGCTTCCCATCATGGCTGGGCTAATTTACATCATTCAACCCTAACATCAAAAGGAAATCCTGACACTGGAGACAAAATGGATGATGTGTGAATTAAGTCAGACGCAGAGAGATGCACTTCGGTGTGGTGTATCATAGAAATGTGGTGTAGAGAATATGGTCCACGGGCCCTGGATGGGAATGAAGTGACATTCACTAAAGCTAAAGCAAGAGGAAGAAAAAAACAAACATTTATAGTCTGCAGAAAGGGGCACGGGTAACCAGGAGGCTCCAGGGATGAGCCTCTAGTTCTAAGTTGTCAGCCCTAAACACATAAACATACATGTACACACTAAACAGATGCAGCAACTTTTGTATGTGCACATGTGTGTGTAACAATAATAATTAGAAAACACGACCTCTGGTAATACTGGGCTGTCTGGTATTGTGGTATCTGCAACCAGAAACCAGAGAGATGGGTTGAAGCAATGGCTCAGTGGTTAAGAGCCCTGGATGGCTACTCTAGTTAGAGAACCCAGGTTGGATTCCCAGATCCACATGGCTGCCACAGCCATCTGTAGCTTCATTTCCATGTAATCCGCTGTTCTAGGGCTTCTGGTCTCTTCGGACACAGACATGCATAGAGGCAAAACACACACACACACACACACACACACACACACACATATATATATATATATATATATATATATATAATTTTTAAAAGAAACAGGAAAGAACCGAGAACATGTCTCTTCACTAAATGCCTGAGGCCTGCTAAGTCATTAACATGAGAATAGTTTTGTTTTTGCTTTTGAGAAATGCACTATTCCGGAAGCTGTGTGGAGCTGGGGAACCAACTCAAGCCACACTGCGTTCCCTGGCTGGTGGGACTGTGGCAGGATGGGAATGTCTGTAGCCTTCCTTCACAGGCACAGCTTCGGATTCTGGCGGGCTGCTTCACACATCTGTGTGGTCTCAGCAAGACTGGTCAGTTGCTCCGCATTCAGAGCTACCCAGCTCTATAATGAACTTGTGATTTACTTGGCGGTGTTTCTGAGCCGCTGGAGGCAGCAGGCGCTGGTTTATGTTCAGCAAGAAACCAAGGAGCTGCAAGAGAGCAAACGATGAAATCGGAAGCCACGGTGTTTCCTGCATGGAAAATGCAACAGCGCAGGGCTAAATACGCAGCGATGACTTAGCCTTCAGAAGAAACAAACCAACAAACATCAGTAACTGGAGAAAGAGTAATGTATGATCAGAACTGGAATTTCTTTGAACATTTTAAAATTATGTTCATTTGTTTGTGCGTGTATGTGGATATATGTGTCATGACATGCGTGTGAGGTGAGGAAACAACTGTGGGAGTCAGTGCCCGTCTTCTGCATGTGGATCCTGAGGTTCACACTCAGGTGGTCAGATCTGGGCTTGGCAGCAAGTACCATCCACCACTCAGCCATCTTGCAGGCCCCAAAACTTGAGTTTCAGTTTATTGTCGATGTTGACCAATGGGCTTAGTGACTCACAAACTTTAAACTTGGGCTTGACTGATGACAGAAAGAAACCAAATTTCCAGTGGCCGCACATCTCAAGCCATAGGCATCAATGACCAGGAGGGGAGACTCAGGAGGGTGACCTCACAACTCGATGCCACATTAGAAGTTGTGTGTGTGGCCTGCTGTCCAAGGGCAATTAGTGGGGGTGTAGATAAGTTGCCTCAGAGACTACTAAACACACTTTACACTAGCCCAGGGCCTTGTGCATGCACACACACCCCACTGTATTGTTAAAAAAGACTGTCACTGAAATGCTTTTCCTTACATCTGATGTAATATCTGGGACCAAGAGAATGCAGGAACAGATTGGTGAGCTGGCTCAGCAGGTGCCCAAGTCTGAAGACCAGAGTTCCATCCCTGGGCCCAACATGGTGGAGAGTGAGAACAGATTCCTATATGCTGTCCTCCATCCTTCACAAGTGCCGTGGTGTGTGCCCGCTCCCTAAATAAATAACAGAATGCATGGGTCATGTTAGGAGAAGCCATCACGGTTGAGCTTATGTCCTCTCCCACTACAGCCAGCAGCACACAGGGTGACATCCCCTCCCCAGGGTTATAAGTCCTGTGGTCATAGCGGCATAGCACCCCAACTCTCCTTGGGGAAACCATCTTTGCATTTCTGCTTGGCCATCATATCATGAGGGTTCATCGACAAAGATGCCATCCCAGGGTGGGTGCTGGAGAGAGGGCTAGGTTGTTGAGAACACCAGCTGATCTTGCATAGGACCCAGGTTCAGTTCCCACGGTGGCTCACTACTATCTGTAACTCTAGTTCTAGGGGACGTGGATGGCCTGTTCTTGACTAACAGAGGCAGCACAGATGCACGTGACATACACACAGAAAAGCAGACATGCATAAGAAAATTAAAATAAAAGGTACCATCCAGTCTTATCCAGTCAGCATACACCATCCTCCTGAACACTGGCTCCTACCACCTGGATGGAGATGAATCCTGACTGCCAATCAGACATGTGGCGCTTCCTGGTGCTGATAACTTTTGAAAATCTGCACCATTGCTATTTAAAAACATGCGGCCGTGCTGGTATAATGATGCATCATAAGGAACCTCTAGATGCAATGCTTTCAAAGTGACAGTCATTTGCCATCACCCAGCTGGTGTCAGGTCAGCTGCCATGGTGACCAAGCTGTGAGCCCATCTGGGTGACTCTGCTGGGCTCCTCTGTGCCCTGGGTCTCATTCTTCTCCTGGAAACAAGGCTCATCCTGCCGTGTCCTTATCCCTCAAGGGTGTTGTGAGCAGTGTCCTCTATGCATAACAGTCATCCTGCTGTGTCCTTATCCCTCAAGGGTGTTGTGAGCAGTGTCCTCTATGCATAACAGTCATCCTGCTGTGTCCTTATCCCTCAAGGGTGTTGTGAGCANCTGCTCACAACACCCTTGAGGGATAAGGACACAGCAGGATGACTGTTATGCATAGAGGACACTGCTCACAACACCCTTGAGGGATAAGGACACGGCAGGATGAGCCTTGTTTCCAGGAGAAGAATGAGACCCAGGGCACAGAGGAGCCCAGCAGAGTCACCCAGATGGGCTCACAGCTTGGTCACCATGGCAGCTGACCTGACACCAGCTGGGTGATGGCAAATGACTGTCACTTTGAAAGCATTGCATCTAGAGGTTCCTTATGATGCATCATTATACCAGCACGGCCGCATGTTTTTAAATAGCAATGGTGCAGATTTTCAAAAGTTATCAGCACCAGAAAGCGCCACATGTCTGATTGGCAGTCAGGATTCATCTCCATCCAGGTGGTAGGAGCCAGTATTCAGGATGGTGTATGCTGACTGGATAAGACTGGATGGTACCTTTTATTTTAATTTTCTTATGCATGTCTGCTTTTCTGTGTGTATGTCACGTGCATCTGTGCTGCCTCTGTTAGTCAAGAACAGGCCATCCACGTCCCCTAGAACTAGAGTTACAGATAGTAGTGAGCCACCATGGGAACTGAACCTGGGTCCTATGCAAGATCAGCTGGTGTCGCCCCTTTCTGGGTTTCAGCTGTATGTACTTCTGTTCCAGCTGCGTATGGTTTCTGGGGTGCCAGAGTCAAGGAAGTCTTTCTCCGCCTGTGTGGCTGTGGGGGACGTTGTCTCTGGCGTGGAAGTGCTTTCCAGTGCTCATTCATGCTCTTGTTAGTAAGTAACCCCTCATCTGTGCTCCTATAATGAACCCCTAAATCACGCACGTTCCTGTGTGTGACCCCTTGATCATGCTCCTTTCAAGAAGCCCAAAGAAGTCCATTTCTTCACTAAACTGAACTTGGATGAAACTTTTACTTTGGTTTGTCACTGGAATCCTGTCTGGAGTGAGCTGACACTTTGTTCACATGGCCCCCAGAAAAAGTCACTGTGGTGGTCTGGATAAGACTGACCCCAATAGGCTAATATATTTGAATGCTAAAGTCATCCCTGAATGGTACTGCTTAGAAGGAGTAGGATGTATGTCCTTGTTGGGATAGGTATGGCCTTGTTGGAGGAAGTGTGTCACTGGGGGTGGGCTTTGAGATTCCCAAGAGCCCAAACCAGATGGAGTAGCTCTCTCTCTTCCTGCTGTCTGCAGACTCACCATAGAACTCAGCTTACCTCTCCAGCACCAAGTCTGCCTGCATGCCACCATGCTCCCAGCCTTCACACACTGGACTAAAGCTCTGAAGTTAGCCAGCCCAGCTAAATGCTGTCCTTTATAAGAGTTGCTGTGGTCAGGCTGTCTCTTCACAGCAATAGAACACTGACCAGGACAGTCATGCAGCAGAGAGTGAACAGAAAATCTTCAGGGCTGTTAGAGGGAGGGCCCAGAGAGCACAGATCCCCACTACCAAGCAAGCTATGTGGGCGAGCCAAAAGCTGAAGGGTGGGACCGAGGGATGGAGAACTGAGGTTAACTCTGACTACCAGGACCTTTTGCAAGAAGCTTCCTCCACATTTCCATGATCAATCTAAGGCAGATTTTCAGGGCGGCTCAGGGGTTCTTTTTATTCCACTGAGACATTTGTTGCCTAGCTGACTCTTATTGGAATTCAGGAAGCAACAGGGATGCCTCAGTGAATATCCATTTTGTTTTTGCCCATGTCTGCTTACTTCCTGGGGTGATTTATTAAGGGAGGTTGCAAGACCATGGTACACATACAATGCTAAGCCATCTGCTCAATGAACGTCTATACAGAAAGTATGTGCGGGCTCTCTTCGAAACAGGGACAGAGATGTTCACCTCAGTGCCCCCTCACTGATAGAGGGTTATCACTCTTTATATATATATATATATATATATATATATATATATGTATATGTATGTATATATATGTATATGAAAAAAACCCACTTTATCAACTGTGTAGATACAAGATGATATGGAATTTAAAATTTTAATTTGTTGATTTCTGGAGAAACAAGGATATGCTTCTTCTCTTGGAAATAAGCCATATGTTAAAATCACCTTAAGATTATGTATAATGGCTTCATGGTTGATGGTGCTGTTCACCCATTTATCCAACAGCTAACTCCACTCTGGGATCCAGAAAAGATAACAACATGGACACAAATCCCCACATCTGTGTAATTTACATGCTAATGGAAGGTGAGAGACAATAAAAGCAACCAATAAATAACTTATGTAGACAGCAAGAGTGATGAATGGCTGAGGAGGGAAATAAAGTAGGAAAAAGGGAAGTAACCTTTTGATGGGAGAAGAGGGGGCCTTCAGGGAAGTTTTCCTGAGAAAATGGCAAACCTAAAGGCACACATAAAGGACCAAACTGTGTACCCAGAGGGAGGTGCGGTAGCAGGGTGTGTGGGAACTCTTCAGCTCTGTGACCTAACACTTGACATAACAACCTAAGGGAGAAAGGATTGATTGTTTTATGCAGATTAGCCCATTGTGGGAGAAGGAGCATGTTGGCACAGAACAATCCATCTCAGCAGCCGGGAATGAGAAAGTGGCCTTTCTTAGTCTTTTGCTGCTGTGATATACACCATGATCAAAAGCAACCGGAGTCAGGGAGGGGCTGACAATTACATCATACATGTCATTACTGAGTGAAGTTGGGGCGGGAACTCAAGGCATGAACCTGGAGTCAGGAAACTGAAGCAGAGGTCATGGAGGAGGACTGGTTACATAGCCTGCTTTGTTACGCCACCCAGGTCACCTGCCCAGGGGTGACACCACCCACAGTAAGTCAGAACCTCCTTCATCGATTGCTAATCAAGAAAATGCTCTATAGGCTTGTCAACCTGATGGAGAGGCATTTTCTCAGCTGAGGTTCCCTCTTCCCAAAGGACCGTAGCTTGTGTCAAACCAACATAGAAGAAACCAGCACAGAGGGCAAGACAGGAAGAAGCCAGCAAAAGATATACATCCAGAACATTCTCCCCTTCCGTACACACCCAGAGACCTCCCAAGAGCTAGGCCTCACCTCCTGCCTTCATCAATGCCCAATAAAGGGATCATATTATGAATCCATGAGGGGTTGATCGCCTCTTTGAGGCAGAGCTTCATGATTTAATTCCTGATAGGAACTCTCTCATAGACGAACTCAAGAGGCAGGCCATACAAATCTCCCAGGTGCTTCCTAATCCAGTCAGGTTGACAGGTGAGATGACCTATTGCACAGGGTAAATGTGTGTCAAAATCCTGAAGTGTGGCTGTATCTGGTTTGTTGTAAAAATAGCAAGAAGTCCAGTAAGGGGCTGGAGAGGAATCATGAAGAGAAGGGGGGACTGTTGGTCAGTGAAGACCGCATTGTAGTCCCTATTCCGTAAAACACTTGCCTTCATGTGAAATGGGGCTGAAGAGGAACAAAGTCCGATAGCTCACTGGGTTAGCTCTGACTGTGGTGGCAAGCAAAGGCTACAGGGAAATGATAGGGAAACATGGAAATGGAGACAATGATGCTGATAGCTGGGGCCAGGCTCTAAGCTTTAGAGGTAGGATGGTAGGATGTTGCCACATTCTGGAGTGTAGATGCGAGGTTGGCTCGGGTGTATTATAAATAAGGAGTCAGGAAGAAGACGATGGGTTTTGTTGTTTTTCTGTTCTGGAAAGTGAACCCAGACAAGCCAGACAAACTCCCTACCACTCACTGACACCCCTAACTCTCTTTCTACTTTTTATTTTGAGAAAGGGTTTCCCTAAATAGCCAAGGTTGGCCTGGAACTCACTCTGAAGCCAAGGTTAGACGTGAACTTGGAAAGCCCCTCCCTCAGTTTCTCAAGTACCTGAGATTACAAGCTTGTGTCACCAGACTTAGTGACACCAAGATTTCTGGCATGAGAAACAAAAACGGTAAAGTTCGGTTGAATGTCCCCAGAATACCCACAGTTCAATTCAGGTAGCCATCCACAGCAGGGGTCAGCCAACAAAGGCTCATAGACTAAATCCAGCCTACTTTCTGTTCCTGACCTATCATTTCATTGGGCCACAGCTACGCCTGTCCCATCAATCACTGGCTATAGCTGACTTCAGCTATAAGGGAAGAACTGAGCAGTTGCTGCAAGGAATATTCACTTTGGGTATTTATTATTTATTATTTTAGTTCTTGATTTGCAAGTTAAACTGTATTTATGAGCTAGTGATTTAAAATAAAACAAACATTATTTATAAACACCAGAAACAGGAGCTGGATTAATGGCTTAATTAATTGCTGCTTGAGGTGGTTTGAGTGAGAAGTGTCCTGTTAGGCTCAGGTGTTTGAATCCTTGGCCCCAGTAGGTGGCGCTGTTTGGGAAGGTCAACCTTCCCGGAGGAGGTAAGTTACTGGGAGCTGACTTGGAGGGTTTATAGCCTTGCCCCACTTCCTGTTTTCTCTCTGTTTCCTGTGTGCGGATGAAATGTGACCTATTTTTCTCTGCCATGCTTTCCCAACCATAATGGACTTTCCCCCTCTGGAACTGTGAGTCAAAGCAACCCTTTTTATCTATAAGTTGATTTTATCAGGGTATTTATCATTGCAACAGAAAATTGATGAATAGCAGCTCTTCCAAACAACCTGAGTTTGTTTCCCAGCCCCTACATCGAGAGGGGTCACAATTTTCTGTAATTCCAGATACTCCCAGGAGTCTGATGGCCTCTTGTAGCCTCTTCAGCCACTGCACACACGTGGTGTACACTTGGAGAGCTACACACATACATATAAATAAAATGAATCTTAAAAAAAACTAGACGTATACAGCATTTTTTGAAATTTCTAAATCTAACTGCACATGAACTGCTGCTGTGCGGCACCTTTTCAGGGGAGACGCAGACAGATGTCTACTCATCCCAGAGAGGAAACAACTACAGACCAAAGTGCAGATGCCACCCGAGTCCACCTTGCTGGACCAATGTGGTCTATTGGGGTTCCTTTCAGGAGCAGACATGACTCAAGGCTGTATCACCAAATCTCACCCCAGCATAGGTGACAGCTCACAAAATCTGGGAACCTGGAGCTCACTGTGCAGCCTGGCAGCTCAAGAGGCTAGGGAGTGAGTTTCCGACACAGGTGGGTCAGTTAGCCTTAGAGTGATTCTCAGCTGTCTTTACAGGGGAGGGGGAGCTTGCATATCCGGTCAATTTCGGGGACTTCCTGCAGCTATCTTGAGTAGTTTACTTCCTGTCTTAAGAAGCTTCCCTGTGGGATGGTGTGGTTCATCTTTCAATAAACATCCTTAAAATAGCCTTTGGGTTCCCCTTTCACGATCTATGTTTTAAGAAGTTTCCCTCCAAGCCAGAAGAAACTACGATACAACAACTGTGAAAACTGTTTTCAAACAACATTCATAAAAATTCAAATTCAGAGGATTAGAGAGATAGAGGCTAAGAACACACGCGGTTCTTGCAGAGAGCCAGGGTTCAATTCTTAGTAGCCACAGGTCAGCTCAGGACCACCTGTGCCTCTGGTGCCAGGGGACCTAACACCTTCTTCTGGCCTCTCAGGGCACCACGCTTACAAACAGTGTGTAGAGATACTCATGCATATAAAATAATTCTTTTTAATAAAAACTTCAAATTCAATATGGCCACATATGACCCAACCTCGGTTCAATATATACCCAGGAGGTTTATGTCCCACGTGAGAGAAAAGACAGCTTTGTCTAGAAGAAAATGGATCCTATTTTTCTCTGGGCCCTCAGATCCCCATATGAGAAATAATACCTCAATTTTCTCTTCTTTTCTTTCAGTCATAATCCCTGCCACTTTGTGTTATATATTAATATAGGCTCCTATAGAGGTTTGTCTGATAAAATAATCTGTATACATGGAAATGGGTAGACATAGTAACCACAGGACGAGATAACAGCACCCATCTAAAGCTGGCTGTGACTTGCCGCTAAAACGCAGGTGCCTTCATCACCCGGCTCAGGTCCTCCTCCATCTCTGAAGTTTCATTAGTTGCTGGATTCATTCTCGGCAGAGCACAGTGAGGATGACCCATGCCTGGAGGCTTTTCGTAGGGGAGGAAGGTGAGTCCCTGTAATCTAATGGGACAGGAACACAATGCCAGAAGACTTGGTAACTCTTTGGTTGTATGTGTGATCGTGACAAGGGCTATTCCAGGCAGCACGGGGCATCATGGTCCAAATAGTGGGGCAGGAGCAAGGTTTCTGGGGGCAGGGGTTGGATGGTCAGTTTTCTCTGAAATGGGAACATTCCCTATTGGAGAAGGGGAGGCACCTGTGACTCAGGAGGAAACAAATCGCACACACCTGCAAAAGATGAAACTTGCAAGGTTCCTCTTTCTCAGCCTTGCAGAAGCAATGAAGCACTGCTCGGGGAGCAGACTGACCACCATGCTTCAGGGAGGGGATTCTCAGAACCTCAGAGCTGCCTGTGAGGGTGAAGAGCTCCAGGGTTGTAGCCTTTGAGGGCAATCACTCAGAGTGGGGTGGGCTTTACAGCGATGCTGCTGCCCCTATCAGTAACCCCAGTAATAACTCATTGATTCACCAAGTTGTACTTTGCTGGAATCATTCATTACTTTGGTCTGATCTGGTGTGTGTGTGTGTGTGTGTGTGTGTGTGTGTGTGTGTGTTAGGATATAGAGTCATTTTGTTATTTTGTGCACCAGGACATACGTGTTTTAAACTCCCAGCCACCTCCAAGGGAAGGATCACACAGGTACCCTGACTGACTTGCTCACAAGGGACTGGGCAGCAAAACCGGGTAAGAATGTCTAGGCTCCTTTTACACCAGTAGCTGTGTACATGATTGAAAATAAGACGCTTTATGCACCGTTTCTTCCCACGAAGGGTTGTGTTTCCTAGTCCTCAAAGGCTCTGTCCTATCCAGAAGGGAGGAACAGTTTGACCCCTGTGGTAGTTTTTCAGGATGACAAACAGCTTGGAGTCTGGAACAGTCATCCTATGAGGAAGACAGCAGGCCTGGCCTGAAGCTCATTTTCCTAAGTGCAGAGATGAGTCACCTGGGTTTCAGGATGTTGCATCATCATCAAATGAATATGAAAGTCTTGGCCAGGCCCTCTTCCTGTGTGGATTCATATGACATTTAGGGACTGAGTACATTTTGGTTTCAGGATGTTACATCATCATCAAATGATCATGGAAGTCTTGGCTGGGTGTTCTCCCATGTGGACATGTGACATTTAGGGACTGAGCACACCTGGCTTTCAGGATGTAGCATCATCATCAATGAACATGAAAGTCTTGGCCAGATCTTCCTATGTGGATACATGTGACAGTTAGGGATTAGGCAGGGAGGTGGCAGAGCACAGGACCATGCGTGTCTGTTGGGGCCTTGGTGACACAAGTTGCCAGCTACAAGTCAAAGGCATCTTGAGAACTCATGACTGTGTCTGTGCCCCAGGGTGTGCAAACTGGAAATCTCCAAGTTCCTCTGGCGCACGAAGTCTGGCCCCAACAGAACAGCCTCAGCTAGGTTTGGTTATATACTAACGTGGTGCTCGGTTGGGCCAGGGTAGCCAACTCACTGAGAACCAACCAGAGTAGCCTCTGCTGCAGACATGTAAGCTACATCTACAAGGAAGATCTTTAATTGAGTCTGTCTGATTAATTTACAAACAAAAAAGAATGCAGCAATTCAACATGGAACCAATTCACTAAACTAACAGACCTCCAGACTGGGGCAGGCTCAAAAAACTCCAACCAATAACAGGATCTGACAGCAGTTATAGAAAAAGGAAGTGGCAACTTAATTGGTTACAAAATAATTGGTTAAATGGTTACAGGGCCTCCTGCAATCAGTCAGAGCTCAGCCTCTGTGGGAAAACAAGATATTGCTTTGGTCAGCTGAGTCCAACAGATAGGACCAAATTAGAGCCCTCCCTCAAATTTTAGTTAATAGGAAACAAGAAGTGTTTTACTCCAGGGGGTTCCTGGATATTTGACCTAGGAGGAAGAGGCAGAGTGATATTGTCATTTGTAATGACAACTATTAATACCCACTCAATATTTAAGCCAGGGTCAGGGGTCAGGAATAGTAGGTGCTAAGCAACCCACCTGCTCCACATTAGCTCCCGACTTTCTGCATTTAACCAGACTTTTCCAAGCATTGTCTATGTGCCAAATGTGAGTTAAGTTTCAGGAGTCCAATCGTAGACAAAAGGAAGGTGGCCATGACGTTGTGGGCCTCACAGTTGTTGGAGGAGATACTGAGATGTTGAGTTAGTGATGTGTCAGGATAGGAAGACCAAGATAAGGCAGAAAGGGGAGAGGATGGTGGTGGGGTAGAGGATGCTACAGAGGGAGGCTGAGGGAGGGTGCTGCAGCTGAGACTTACCCAAAAAGAATCCTGGTGAATTAGAACTGACTAAAGTGCCAAGGCTCGAGGACCTCAGGGACCTTAACTGCATAGTTAAGATTCTGAGTCTGTCAGCCCAGCGTGTATGCCTTTATACTTAAGAGCCCAGGTCTCCTCACTCCAGAAGGGCTTCATCAAGCCTTCCATTTGGGAAGAGCACAAGGACCCCAGCCAACTTGTTAGCAAGGGCGGCCTTGTTCACCTCTCTGGGACTCCCTGTGACTTCCGATGCAGAGGTGAAGTGTGTTTCAGGGACAGGACCACAGTTGTTTTCAGAAGAGGGAAGAAAGGGGCAGGTGCTGGTAGGTGTAATTAGGAGAGCAAGTTGTTAAAGGCAATTATGGAAACAGGTGCGGTGGCTCCTCGTTCTGCTACGTACGTGTTGGCTTCGTCTCTAATTGAGGCTGACACCCTAAATGATGATTCCACTTTAAGTCAGGCAGTAGCTGGATTTGGCCCACTGCATGTTAAGATGGGTACCCAGCATCCCGAAGAGCAGAGGAGAGACAGAGAGACACAAGGTCATTTCCAACTGTGAGGAGCCCATTGCAGCCCACTGTGAACCATGTCTCACTCCAGTCTTCGAAGTTCTCTGGGACTTAGCTTCTTAAACACATGCACAGCTGGAGTCCAAAGCCATGCACACCTGGTTGGCTGTGTGACACTTGCAGGAGTAAAGGGCTCCGGGCTAGGTGAGGGAAGAGGTTGCTGATTGTCCATTGCAGAAAGCCAGAATCTGATTGGGTGAACTGGGTCATGTGTTGGGCTTTAAACCTATCACTGGGGGCCAGAGAATTCCAGGTGCTCATTGGCTGTTGGGTTGCATTTGTAGATAGACTTTGGGAGCTTTGGGTGTGAATATATATATTTACATATTCTACTATATATATTTACATATTCTACTATATATTTACATATTCTACTATATATTTACATATTCTACTATATATATTTACATATTCTACTATATATTTACATATTCTACTATATATATAAACTTTACTATTTGTTCACAGAGAAAAGCACATTTGCAAACTAATAAAACAAACATGCTTATTTATATATACATAAAGAATGAACTCTTACCCAAATATTTAATTCTGTGGTATGTTGAGACCCTTCAACATTTTTCAGAGTTGTCTGATATTTTTGATTTTATAAATCACAAACGCTGATTTTGCATAAACAGTAGAATATCAAGTTTAGGGCCTCTTCAAAAACTGTTGGAATTCTTTCCTAATCTCAAACTAAAATTCATTTAGTGGTTTTGGAGGTTTTTTTTTTTTTCTTGTGAAACTCAAGCCAGCAACACAGACAGTAATTTTTAAGATCACACAGTCTGAAATAAAAAGGATCCAACCCAGAAACATAGTAATTTGAAACTTATATGCTGAGGGATGATGGGAGGGTAATATTAAAAAGTTTGTTCTTTGCAAACCTGATTCTGTAAGAACTAAATGCTGTGTACATACGGAGTAACACTGCATGGGTTGTGCACAGCAGTTAGAATCTGAGCCGGGTGCTTCTGACCGGGTTTGATAGTGTTGTAGGAGTGGTGGCAAGCACAGTGCCAAGTGCTGAGTGATGTGATCAGAAACAAGACTGGAAAGAACAGTTCACAGAAACATGAGCCGAAACATCAGCTGCATGGCTGCAGGGCAGATGCATTGCCAGCAGCATTACTAACAATGGCAGTAGGTGGCTGAGGAGTTCCAGACCGTGACCAAGAACAGGGCTGTGAGAGAACAGACTGGAACCTGGGCTCCTCGTGTATTGGATTTTAAATTGATGTTTGCCTGTTACACATTCAGAAACCCTTACTGTTGGTTAACCTTCTGCAACCCCCACGTTCAGTCACAGGATCCCACATACGGTCACGAGCATCCCTTTAGAAAGTGGTACCTTACCACATCCTGCTCAGGCCATTTGGTGGTGAGGTGGCTGGCAGTTCTGCGACTACTGATATGGAAGAAAATTGAGGAGGTTTATGGTTCCCGAGGAGCAGGAAGCTGGTGTAACTTGGTGATCCCAGGCCATCATTCACAGAAGCAGCCTGGGGACTCTGTGCTGGGAATTTTATGTGATGCTTTGGTTTAAGGAGTCGCTTTGGGTCCTGGGAGGCTGGCAGAGTGTGGCAAAGATGCAGAATTATCAACTGTGATGACTTTCTGACAGCCTGCCAACACATTAGAATCACTTGTAACTTAACAAAGTGACCTTTTGCAACCTTAGTAAATTTAGTTATGTTAAGTTGAGAATATGAATACTTTACCAAAACAAAAAATAGTGTTATACTGTCTCTCAGAGTAGTTTTACAAATATCTCTGTAGAATATCTTAGGCTGGGCGCAGCAGTGCTCACCTTTAATCCCATAATTTGTGAGGCAGAGGCAGGTAGGTCCCTGTAAGTTCAAGGTTAGCCTGGCCTACATAATGAGACCTTATCTCAAAATAATGGAAGACCAACCAACCAACCAACAAAAAACTGAAACAAAGCCCAAAAGAATGCTTTTAAAAGGTTTATTTAATTTACTTTTAATTATGCATCTCTCTCTATGTACATGTGTACCACATAAGTGCAGTGCCTACAGAGGCAGGAAAAGAGAGTTTGATCCCTAGAACTGAAGTTAAAGAAGGTTCTGAACCATCATGTGTGCACTGGGAACCAAACCTGTATCCTCTGTTAGAGTAGTGCTCTTAACCACGGAGCCATCTCTTCAATCCTTCCTACAATGGCTTAAAGGAAGACATTGGGACTGTGGTTCTTTATTGCCTATGTTTCTTAATATACTAGTGTTCCTAATGACAAAAAGAGACTAAAATCTTTGAAAGAAAATGTGGAGTTTTCAGTCAGATATGCCCATAAGAACATGCAGCCATCTTTAGCTGATTTATGTGCATGTGTGTTACATATCAGTTGGTATACATATATATATATGTATATGTATATATTTAAATGGCTGAGCTGGTATCTAATTTCTGCTATGTATGGGAACTCACAGAATGTCCAGAATCAAGGGCCCAATGTGAACGGTCAGATTAGTCTCTACAATAAACTGTTGTTATGATTTAACACCCCCACTTCATGTGATCCAGTCTAGTTAATAAGAATGATCATAATCCTACAGTTATTGTTTGTGGCTTTAGACCACTCAGAACCAAGTGTATATATACGTACGTAGCATAGATAGTTTCATGTGAAAAGTTGTCATCTCTTAGGTAAGTATTGAGGAGTTAGCCTGTAAAAAAAAAAAAGTTGTTCTTTGTATTTCCTTTCTCCTTCAGTAGTTTTTAAAACTATTTTTGGGAGACAGAGAAAAAGAGCATAAGGGAATGAAATGCAGGCCTTCTGTTCTCACAGATACATACCCTCTCTCACATCAATATCCCTTACCAGAGAGTCACCTGAGTAATAAGTGACAACCTACATGCATGTGTAATTAATATCAGCAGTTCACAGTGAGGTTAGTGTAGGTTGTGATATAGATGATGATATGTGCCCAGCATTTCACTATCAGACAGCAGCATGTTTCTATTACCATGAAGTGCTCCGTCTCTGTCTGTCTGTTCTCTCTCTCTCTCTCTCTCTCTCTCTCTCTCTCTCTCTCTCTCTCCTCTCGTTTATACAGTCGCTCACACACTTCTGTGTGCATACAATGGAGAATTGGATGGTTTGAATAGGAATGGTCCCCATAGGCTCATATATTGGAATGCTTGGTCATTAGGAGATGTGACCTCGTGGGATTAGGTGTGACCTTATTAGAGGAAGTATGTCACTGGGGGTGGGCTTTGAGGCAGGCACAGAGGTTTGCTCTCTCCCCCTGCTACCTGTGGACCAGGTCTCAGACCCTCTCCAATACCATGTCTGCCTGCACACTACCACGCTTCCCACCATGATGATAAATGTCTGAAATGCAGGTCATCCTCAAATAAATACTTTCCTTTACAAGAGTTGCCATGGCCATGGTGTCTCTTCACAGCAATAGTACAGCGACCAAGACAGAGACCATAGGTCACTCTTGGTTACTATTTCTTCAAAGCCAGCCCCAGGCATTTGCCTGTTTTCGCCTCCCTGGTGCTGCAGTTATGGGCTCACACCACCATGTCCGGCTTTCTCCGTGTGGCCGTTAGGGTGCACCCCAGGCCCTCATGTTTGCCCAGCAGACCCCACCATAAAGTTTTCTGTGTGAGGTATAACCCTTCCTGCCATATCTCCTTGAACGGCACCCATCTATTTACCATTCCCCCTGCCTTGTCTTCTCCAGATGCACGCTGAAGCCATAGTCTTTCAGATTGGCCTCTTTTACTAAATAACACTCCTTCAGGTTTCTTCCATGCTTGGCCTTGACAGCTCATTTCCTTTCGGCATTCAGTACTCCATCGTCTGGAGTCAATCTCCTTTCACCTCCCGAAAGACATCACTGCTGTTTCCAAGTTCCGATGGTTATGAATAAAACAGCTACAAATACCCCCTTTGCGGGTTTTCATGTGGACATAAATGTTGAACTCCTTTGTGTAAATTCTGTAATCGCATTTACTGGGCAGCGCCAAAGGTGGTGTTTAGTTTTTTAAGAAGTTGCAGCACTGTCTATGGCATCGACTGTGCCATGTGGTCACCAACAGACACCGAGTGGGGTGTCCTTCAGGGCATACCCCCTCCAGATCTTGGGGTTTTCAGAATTCTCCATTTTTGCTCTTTGATGGGTGTGTAGCCACATTTCATTGAGTCCCCAATGGCAGGTGACATGAAGCACCTCTTCACGAGCTCATTAACATGTTCATCTTGGAAAGTTCGGGGGCGAGTTGTGCATTAATTAAGCCTCATTTGAATGATGAACACATGCTATTTATTTTCTTGGAGAGCCGCTCTGAGGGAAGCAGCAAGACTGCTGCTGCAGGAAGCCTGGAGGCTGTGGGCCTACATCCCACCGCTTGGATGAGGCAAGGGTTCTATTTTAGACTCCCCATTAATGCAAGAAACACCCATACTTAGAACATTGTGAGGTGGTTGTCAGCTGTTCCTTTGAGAAAAGGTCTGGGGTCAGCCAACATCTTTTCCATCCTTCTCAACATGGCTCTTTACTGTGCATATGATATGGTTGAAATGTCTGCCCAAATCATATGTTCTTGGACTGTCATGGGGCCAAGCGGAATGGTGACCATATGGCTGTGTGGCTACCTTGCTGGGTGAAGAGGGGACTCCACAGTGGGTGGTGCCCTGACTCACAAAACACCTAGACCTGCCTGATGTCACCCTGGGTGTTGAAAATTTTTGTACTGACCATTAATTGTAGGGATTTGGATCATAGGAGGGTTCCTGGACCAGGCTGAAGGAAGTCTGCGTGTGTATTTTCCCTGTGAGCTTCTGCAGATGACTGTGCAGAATGACTGTGTCTCTCACATAAAACATGAAGAAATCTGTCAGATTCCCACAGGTCTCCATCACCACACACACAAGGCTTTCTTCAACAAAAGAAACATGTACCAGGATCCAGATCAGAGCTCTGCTGCTTAAAAGGCATATAGGAAGGTGCTTATCCATTTTGCTGGGTTTAAGCCCCAAGAAAATTCACCAATACTGATTTTTAAAAAATCAGACAAGATAGAGCAATTACAAACCTTCCCTGGGAAAAGAGAGTTACCATTTGGTTCTCCTTTGTCGCTGTTCTCAGTTTTGAATTTTAATGGCTCCTGAATTTGATATATAATCAAGCACTCTTTCACACAGTGGCTGGAATTTCACTCCAGAATCCACCTCTTTGGGACCCTTCATGCTACCTGGTGTTAACCAGCAAGTATCAACTATCCAACCAGAAAAATGTAACAAGGGTACTATGCTACAAGTCAAAGAGTCACACACCAGGCTGCCTTGGGGTTGGCACAGGATTCTCTCAGGTCTCTATGAACCCAGACCTTTCCCCTCTCACTGCCTGAGCTCCTGAGGTGACCTCCATCCCTTGACCCTGACAGACTCCCACTGTTCCCTGTTCTCTGAAAGATACAGCTCTGGCTGGTGGGAAGGAAAGTACTGGTATGGAGGAGGAGGCTGAGGTGTTGACCTTCTGTCTCTGGTCCAGAGGGAAAGAGTTCTTCCAACAGAATCAAGGAAAATGACGTATGACCCCTGCATCTCTGTGAGATAAGTCCTGTGATTCTCATGGCCCTGTGAAGTGGGTTCTCGTGAGTGCCATTTACAGATGAGAAGACTGGGGTGTGTAAAGGCTGAGTCACATACATACAGGCAAAACACCCATGCACATAAAATAAAATAGATCTTTAAAAAAGGGTAAGAAAATGGCAACATCTTAACAGAAAAAAAAATTCAAAGAAACATAAAAAACACAACCCTGTTTATATTAACTCTAAAGGATAATGAGAACAAACTATTACCTAATATTTGAAAGGGTGACATTTCAATGTACAACCTTGTTTCACTTTATTATTATTTCTACAGTAAAATCATGTTCATTTCATAATTTAATTTAAGCTTGACAGTCTTCAATTCTTCTTAATTAGTCGGCATTGAAAAGATTTAGCTGAATCTGAGAATTCAGTGATGTTTTCTTTGTAAAGTAGATGTGTGGGACTTTGCAAAGAGAAGTGATGTGTCTGTCATTACGAACTGACCTGCACCTGTCACCTGGCTCAGAAAGACACTGTGTATCCCTCTTCTGTAGGAAATCTTTGATGCTAAAACAGCAGAAGGAACTTGCTGTCATAGTCTGTTCAGACTGCTGCAATGAAATGCTGTCCTAGTTATGTTGCTGTTGCTGTGATAATCACCAGGATCAAAAGCAACTGGGGGGAGGGGAGTTTCAGCTTATAGTCCATCACTGAGGGAAGCCAGGGCAGGAACTCAAATCAAGGCAGGAACTGAAATAGAGGCCATAAGGGAATGCTACTTGCTGGCTTTCTCCCCATGACTTGCTCAACATGCTCTCTCAAAGAACCCAGGACCACCAGCCCAGTGTTGGTACCACCTATAATGTGCTGGGCTCACCCACATCAGCAGTTATTAATCAAGAAAATACACCACAGGACTATCTGATAGAGGAATTTTCTCAACTGATATTCCTTCTTCCCAAATGACTCTAGCTTGTGTCAAGTTGGCAAAACAAAGCAAAACACAAAATTAACCAGCACACCCACCATTAATAAAGTAGCTTATATACAAGAGAATACACCCACTGTGCATGTCAAGGGAATACACTGGACATTGCTGCGGGAGATTAAGCCCTCTTGCTTTCAGCCAATGGCTTCTAAGATAACCGCCCAATGTGGGGCATGGTTTTCATTTTAAAAAAGAGCCGCAGCTGCTCTCCGAGCTAACTTGCTTCCCGCTTTCATGCTGACTACTAGACTCGGTTTCCTGTTTGCGACCAGAGGAACGTGGTTTGGGACATTGATCTGTAAGTTTTATCCCCTCCAATAAAATACCCCTTTTTTAATCAAATTGGTGTAATATTGTCCTGTGACAATAGGACATCCCAGATGTAGCCAATTCTAGGGTTGGTGAGAGCTATTTCCCATCCATGGGTGTCAATTTCTTCACTATAGCCTCATGAAGTAGAAGGGATTCTCCAGTGTCTCTTTTAAACCACTGAAATCATCGGGCTTTTTTTTTTTTGTATGCCACCCAGAACCAGGATTTCTTAAATTCTCATTTCCACCCAGGGTTCTAGGTAGAAAGTCAGTTCTGTCCAGTTCAAAGAGAATCTACCAAATGTGTGAGAGGAAACACTTTGTCTTCAAAACAAGATGTCCCCCTTGCTATAACGGGAACGATTGGAAAATAATTGAAAAGGGATATAGTCTCTCACTCTGTGATTGTGGGTACTAATGTCCTGTCTGGGATAGCCTAAAATCACACCAAGCCCCTGTCCAAAGATGCCTACACTTGGGAAAGCACTGCTAGAGTATAGAGAGCAGAACTGACATTTTCATGGTAGCTGAAGAAGAAGACTTCATGAGGATGTACAGGGCTTTAGTTAGAGAGAGAATACATATGGATCACATGCACAAGCTTACACTACTCATGGTGCCAATGGCCATGGCAGAAGAACAGCAGGGTACAATTAAATTCATGGTGTTGGCCAACTAGGAGGCAACTTCTGATGAGTTAATCCCCCTTAGGCAAGGCTATGGTGTTGGTTGAGACAGCTCATTTGTTTCCCAGCTGTCCAGACCTGAATAGTAACACAGAAACTGTATTAATTACAACACTCTTTGGCCAATAGTTTAGGCATATTTTAGGTAACTCTTACATCTTAAATTAACCCATAATTCTTGTCTGTGCTAGCCATGTGGCTTGGTACCTTTTATCAGTGAGGCATTCTCATCTTGATTCCTCTGCATCTGGGTGACGACTGCAGACTGAGCCTTTCGTCTTTCCAGAATTCTCCTCTTCTGGTTGCCCCACCTATACTTCCTGCCTGGCTACTGGCAAATCATCATTTTATTAAACCAATTTAAGTGACAAATATTTACAGGCTACAAAACCATTGTCCCATGGTACTCTATGGGACTACAGCCCCCAGAATGTGTTTTGCTTCTGTTGTGCCTTTACATGTTTGTTACTGCAATAGTCCTCTGGTATCTAGTGTGGTGTGGGTGGATGTGGGGAGATCTCTGCTGCCTGTAACATAGTGTGTTTATCTCTTGGAAAAATCCCATTCTACTGAGCATTTTTATCTATAGGTTATCTAGAAGATGACCCCTCCCTAAGCTGTAATATAAAAATTGATAATAATAATAATAACCTATACAGAGTTTTGATGAATAAAAATAAACACAAGGATATTTTTTCACAACAAGGGTCTGTGATTTTCACCTAAAGAGCCACATAGATTGTAGTCAAGTTAATGATTAACAATTGAGTCTTAGTAGCCCAGCTAGTTTAAATTCTTTTAACATTAATGTTGGGAGATGGGTTTGCAGGTTTTGGAGTGCATCACAGCTGAAACAAAGCTTTGAAAATAACAAAGTTAGACTAAGTTGTTTTGTTAAATAGTTTCGAGGTGAAAAAATCCAAGAAGGAAATCTAAAGTTTTAGAAAGACACATAGTTGAAAACAGAACTTGTTAAGGTCAGGGAGCAAGAACAAAGCAGCCCAATTATCATTGGCTGGCATATCTTTCTTGCTAGGATTGGTTGATGACCAAAGGTGGTGATTAGTTCCTTATACCCAATTCTGCCATCAATATCATGATAT
This sequence comes from Dicrostonyx torquatus, assembly GCA_028555095.1. NCBI lineage: Eukaryota > Metazoa > Chordata > Mammalia > Rodentia > Cricetidae > Dicrostonyx > Dicrostonyx torquatus. The sequence continues at coordinate 5,357,564 of JAQHUG010000116.1, read as the reverse complement.
TAAGAAAAAAAACTATTAGTGAGTTGGTATGCACCCTAAAGATTTAAAGTAGAATTGGCTGATTCCTTTTCACATATAAAAGTTTAGGTTTGTGATTCCTTTAAGATTGCTCATACGCTAACCTTTCAAGATAAGTAATAAAGTGATTGTTCCTTTCTTTGTAACTGCAAAATGCACTCTGCCAGTAAAAGACCTAACTGACAAGAATACCTTGCTGGTCCACAGGGTTAATCTATAGCAAGATGCTTGGGTGTGAATGAATGTGCATAGGTTCTTGGGATAATTTATTTTTCACTTGTATTACATAAAATGTTTAATCATGTAAGGAATATGGAAAACATGCTGGTTGCTGCTCTTTGTTTTGTATTCGTTGTCAACTTTCACTTGAAAAAACAGAATGTAACCACACTGTAATTCCTATATCGCCTGAAAAACTTTATGAAAGAACACAGAAAGAACATGAGAGAACAGAAAATAAAAAAGAAAACTATCAAGAGAGTGTGTGAGCACTTTTTTCCCCTTAAACCTCTTCAGATAGAAAAGTCCTAGCTTATGCCAACTCTTTGGATTTTCAATGCCATGTACTCCTGGAGGTTGCCCCTCAAGACAGCAGTATCACAGCTTCCTAGTAGTTTAATGTCTTTTAATACATATATTTATTTACTTGCTTTGTGTGTGTAAGGCTGTGAGAGGACCACTTGCAGGAGTTGGTTCTCTTATTCCACCAAGTGAATTCTGGGGCTTGAACTCAAGCCATCAAGCTTGCCACAAGCACCTTCATTCCCTGAGTCATCTTACCACCACTCTTCTGTTCTTTTTAATGTCCAATTTTAAGTCATGAAATAGTTCTGTCATAATATCTAGTATCTTTGCTTAATTTCAAAAACCAAGGTAACATGGCACCAATCAGCTGGAGTCTATGAACAATGCCAAGTTTGTATTACAAGAATGATGAACAATTAATATTAACCAAAAAAAACCCATCACAGCTGTGGATTTTGTTGGCCCAGCTATGGTAGAAATATCTTTGTATTAATAAGGCATTGTTTAGTCTCTCACAGTGATTCAATGCTGATATTTTCCCTCCTTGTCATAAAGTTTATTATATTATCATTGAAATGTTTCTTTTAATTGAACGTAAGAACATGTGTTTTAAAATGAGATCAAAATAACACTCTCAGGAGAAGAAATGTTTTGTCTGCCCCTGAGCGAAAAGTCAGCATGGAGCTTGTCATGTGTTTGCTTCTCTGCTTCTGTGATGAAACACAGACACCAACAACTCACAATCCATCATTCAGTGAGTCAGGGCAGGAACTTGAGGCAGGAACCTGGAGGCAGGAACTGAAGCAGAGCCCGTGGAGGAGTGCTGCTTACTGGCTTGTTCAACCTGCTTTCCAGAGGTGGTTCCACCCATAGTGGGCTGGTCCCCCTCATCAATCATTAACCAAGTAATGCCCCACAGACTGATTTGATAGAAACATTTTCTTAATTGACATTCCTTCTTCCCTGATAACTCTAGTTCGTGTTGACTTGAGGAAAATTAACCAGCACACCATGCAAGCCTGAAGACCTGAGTTTAATCCCCAGAACTCATGTTAGACAATGTGAACAATGGGCATGGTGATGCACACTTGTAACCACAGTGCTGAAGAGACAGAGACAGAAAGGTATGGGGAGATCATAGGCCAACAGCCTAACCTAATCAGTAAGTTCCAGGACAATGAGAGACCTTGTCTCAAAAAACAAGGTAGATGGTGTCTGAGGAACAATAGGTAAGGTTTGCTTTGACTTCCAAAGGTACTTACATACACCTATGGACACAACACATATACACACATTTGTACTTGCACACACAACAGGATAAGACATACAAGTGCACTCACATACAGAAATGAAATAAACTTGACAAAAGGAGACTGCCACCCTTGTACCTGGTGCCTGCTTCCTGCTTCCTATTGGTTAAGAAGAAGGCTAAGAAGCATCAGGGAAATGATATTGGAGGTAACAACGCTTCTGTTTGGTGTCCCTGAAGATGTCCGATGGGCTTCAGAAGGTAGCTACCCTTGACTCCATTAGATGTTAGTCCAGCTGCAGCTACATCATTCTGAAGATTGTCCAAGAAATTCTAGAATCATGCACCATGGCTCAGCAGCCACTGGATCCTAGCAGAGGTGGGCAACTTCAGTTCCAAGGACTCGGGAGGGATGGAACTGAGAACATTGCCCTCCAGTTGTATCTACTGTACCTGCTCATCCACCCCATGGGTGGCTATACATGTTTCCACAATGGAAATGGCGTGGGCAAGCCTGTGGTGCTTACAGCACAGAAAGACACTGTCCTGTATTTCTTCCATCTCTGCTACGGTCCTTCCCACTCTTAGGTTTAATGATTGATCCATTCTCCTGAGACAGTGGTTAGTCTAGGAATGAGACAAGGACCTGTTTCTGATGATTTCTGACCAACTCTCCTCTTGCTATGCATGGTAAGTGCTCGAGTGGTGGCCTTGCTGCTACCAGAGGCACATGCTTCTTGGGTAAATCAATGTGCTGAAGATGGAGGACAGGGAAGAAAGGAAGATTCTTTTTAGCAGCTACACAATTTATAGTTCATTTTTTCAAGATACCTCTGTATCTTTTCTTTCTTCATATTTATTTTATTATATGTATGAGTGTTCACCTCTGTGTGTATCTATCTTTGCATTACATGAATACAGTGCCTTTGGGTGCCAGAAAGGGCATAAAATACCCTAGAGGTGGAGTTACAGATGGTTGTAAGCCACCATGTGGGTGCTGTGAACTGAACCCAGGTCCTCTGGAAGAATAGCCAGTGCTTGTAACCTTTGAGCCATCTCTCCAACCCCATCTGTGTCTTTTCTTAAAATCTGTTGACTTAAATATCAAACATTAGTAACATTAGTAACACTGCTAGCCTCCAGGAGCCTCATGCATCATTGTCAGCGTGCTATCAAAATAGTCTACATTCTGGTGTGCTTTGGCTTTGGAAGGAATGGGTTCTCCTCCACAGGCTCCTGATGGTAACATCCTGGTTGCCAGGCACCCATCTATATGTGAAAGAGAGCACTCCGTGGGGTTCTGTCCCATCTGGTCTACCCAGAAGGGCATTGACAGCTAGGAACATTTTCTGACAGCAGAGATTTGGGCCCCATGGTGGGCTTGTTTCCTGCCACACACACTTAAGAGCCTGATTTTTTCTGAGGAAGGTCTTCCATGGTGTCTGAGGGTTTCATACAGGCCTGGGCTACCGGGGTGTCTCTCTAGGAGATTGGTGAAGTGTTGCTGTGAGAGTTGTCAGAGTAAGCCAGTTAGAATAGGAGAGAAAAATGGAATTAACATTTCCTAATAATTATTATTATTTAAACAATACAGTCCATGACAAACACGGTCAACTGCAAATATCTAAAGAAGATTAAAATGACCCCTGGTCTTTTTAACAACATGAATATAGTAAAATAGCAGCAAACAACCGGGCCATCATAAGTCTATTTCTTCTTGTAAGAATAAAAAGACCAAGCTGTATGCCATGGTGCTCACTCATAATTCTAGTCTCGGGAGGCAGAGACAGGAGCATCAGGGGTTCAAGGCCAGCCTTCACTGCGTGGGTTCAACAAACCATCCTGCAACATGTGAGATCCTGTTTTAAACAAACAGAGAAAACAAACAAAAATACTGAGATGGAGAAACAGACAAAGAGAACGTCATGGGCTTTCACTCAAGGTATGTTTGTGGCTCACAGGCAACCAAGGTAATGGCCACCAGAAAGAGTCAAAAATCCTTGTTCTGTACCTGCATGAGCCAAACACAGCAGTCCTTTAACTCAGTTTGACAGAGTGACGAACCTGAAGCTGATGGAGGAGGTGAAACTGCAGCTCCGTAACAGCTGGAGCGCGTGCCAAACATTCATTCCCAGACAGAAGGAAAACTCATCAGCTGAGAGCAGCCATGTCCACAGGCCTGGGACACAACCCACTGACAGACAATGGTAGCCCCAGTCCTGGCCAGCTGCTTGCAGAGTGTGATGCCCTCCTCTGACCTCCTCGGTGACAGTGGTATGGCTTTGTATACAGAGGGTATGGATTCAGAAAACAGGGCTGACCTAGATGTGCAATTCCAAATGAGCAAGCATTCCACAGTTGGAGCTTAGCTGGGCAGGGAACAATGGGATTCATGGGTTCTGAAGGCAGAAGGGGAGAGCACTGGAGAAGGGAAGGGTACCAGGAAACGAGAGAGTAGGGAGGTAGCAGAGGGCGGTGTGGGGAGATGAATAAGAACAACCAAATACAATGGCACAGATATGTAAAAATGGCATAACAAAGTCCTTTACATTTTTTACCAACTTAAAAAGAATTCACAATAAAATGCAGAGCCTGAGCCAGGCAGGCGGTACGAGTCTGTTTTGCCTGCACTTGGGTTGTGAGGGCAGGGAGTGCGCAGGCATGAAGCAAGTTCTAGCTCCAGGACAAGAGACTATATTGAGAGCAAAATAGAGATAAATAAAGGAAGAAAAGAAAATGCATAGCAGGACCCCAGTGTTCAGCAGAATCTCCACATGCCTCCTGCACCAGCTCGAGGCTCCCTATGGTGACAATCACAAGTTTGAGTTTGCTCTAATCCACGTTCTTTACCAAGGGATTTCCCTGTGTGAAATCCTGCAGCCTTAACACGACCTTTGTGCAGAGGGACCGCCGTCGATGAGGAAGCCAAGGGGCTGATAGACACAGGGAGGAGTGGAGCAGAGGGTGTGCGGGATGAAGACATAGACTCACATCTGTACAGGAGTGCACAGGGGGATACTCTGCTACTGAGCTGACTGGAAGCTGGCCAAGAGGTAGACCCTACTGTACAGAGGAGAGGCCCTGCAAGCTATAGGGGCCCGAAGACCTCTTGCATTCTGAATTCTTAGATGGGAGTGTTGGGAGCAAGATAGTAGTCTGAGACACACATAATGAGAAAGTCAGATGGAACTGGTTCTGCCTGTAAAGTATTAGTGATGTAAGCAGGAGGCCCGGAGTTGAAGCCCCAGCACCCAGGGTCTTTGTTACTTTTCTGCTGCTGCAATAAGACATCTCCATTAAGGCAACTTATAGAATGAAGAGGTTATTTGAGCATGTGGTTCCAGATGGCAGATGTGGTCCATCATGGCAGGAAGGCATGACCAGAGGCAGTAGGCATGGTGACTGGAGTAGGAAGCTGAGAGCTACATCCTCAACTGAAAACATGAAGCAGAGAATGAATTGGAAGTGATGTGAGGCTTTAAACTTTCTTTTTCTTTTCTTTTTTTTCCGAGACAAGGTTTCTCTGTAGTCTTGGTGCCTGTCCTGGAACTAGCTCTTGTAGACGAGACTGGCCTCAAACTCACAGTGATCCACCTGCCTCTGCCTCCCATGTGTTGGGATTAAAGGTGTGCACCACCACCGCCTGGCTGAGGCTTTAAACTTTCATAACCCAACTCCAGTGATGTACTTCCTCCAGAAAGGCCACCCCTCCCTATAACCTCTCTGATCAGCCCCATCAACTGGGGATCCAATATTTAAATGTCCAAACATTTCTCATTCAAACTGCCACCCCTAAGTAAACAAACAAAACTTTAAAAAGCCAACAAACAAACAAACAAATAAAAAACCCAAGTGTAATGGCTTGATTATAACCCTAGCTCTTGAGATGAAGAAACAGTGCTTAGACCTCATTGTCCAGCCCAGTTAATCTAATTGGCAAGTCTTAGGTGTGAGCGAGAGACCCTGGCTTCAGAGGAATGACACCTGTCTTCACATGAGCGCACATGTATGTGTGCATGTGTATGTGTGTGAATGTGAGTGCATGCATATGCGTGTGTGCGCGCGCGCGCACACACACACACACACACACACACACACACGAGTGTAAAAGTCTGAGCCTCAGCCTAAAAAATGTCAAGTTGTAGCCACAGCACCCAGAAGCATCTTCCCAGAGTTGCCTGCTGGCTGTTTTATTGGTGAAACCATCAGTCTTGTTAGCTTTGGCAACGCGGTACTGATGACCGGGCGTGTTTTCAGTGTTGTTATTACGCTAACATAATCACTATTGGAAGCATCTGTTGTTAAACACAGTACTGTGTGCACAGTCTTGGTTGATTGGTTTCTGTTAATTGCATCCATAAATTATGCATTAAAGTGGAGGCTGAAGCAGAGGGAGTGTAGCAGGCACTGGGAAATACTGAGCCAGCTATCTCCCTAGGAAGTGGTTGGGACCCAGACCCTTCATTGTTTCTTTCTTTGACTGATTCCCTCTCTTTTCATGTGTGTATTCTTCACATCCATAACTGACAGAAGTCACAGAGAACCAATAACCTCTTAGGGATCCAGGAAATCATTTTCTGGACGTTCCCTGTGGCTTATCCTCTGGGTTCTTAATCCAGGACAAGGTAGGACCACCTGCTTACACTGAACTTAGAGACTTGATTGTCTCTAAGAGCAGACCACACTGGTGAGTTTTGGCTCATTCTCATGATCCTGCTGGGAGGGAAAGTCAGTCCCAAATCAACAGCCACAAATACTTCCTTCTTATTGACTAAGATCAATGATGGTCTTTCTTGCCCGGACAAGGCCAATCTCTGCTGTGTCCTCCATGAAAAACATCTTCCGAGACTTGGAAGTGGACTCACTAAAGCTCTCCTCTCCCTTCTCCGACAAGTGTCTCCATTCTTCTCTCTTGAACATCTTCACCTTAGTCGTTCCTCCTTCAGCACCTTGGGTCCAAAGCTGACGTCAATAGGTAGTCAAGAACCTTGACATCTTCACACCCAATGTACAATTCACCCGTTCTGAAAGAGCATCCATTGAAGTGGCCATTCCTCTTCTGGAATCTTCATTTCTTGTGGCTTTGGATTCTCCTGTCATGAAGTCACTTCTGCGCTCATCACAAGGACATAGACCGTGGTTCCCCGAGTCTTCATTCTTCTTGCTCTGTCCTCCTGTATTATCCAGCACTGCATGAGTCTTCTGATCCTCCATCAGGATCTTACCTGTAAATCTGAGATACAATGGTAGTAGCCTTGTGCTGTTATGATGAGAAGTGAGTGACTGGAGTCAGGGTAGTGCTCAGAAGAGACTAGGGATCAGAGTCAAGATCAGAACTGTGGGCTCCTTGGGCTTTGACCACACAGGTTGCTAATGGTTACCACGTTTTTCATCTTATGGAACTATTTTTTTCCACAAAAATGTGAACATCTTTTTTGCTTGAGCCTCCAGAATGAGCCCAGGTTCTACCTTTGGAAGAGTGTCTTTTTCTTCTATGTGTCTTTCCTTGCCTGGAGACTTAGATCCTTTTGCTTTCCATATTAGATTATATTATCCCTGTGGCATAGAAGCCAGACATAAACAGCTCATAGAGCACAAAGGTTTATTATGGCTCATGGTTTCAGAGGGCTTTGGTCCATGGTTGGTAATTCCCAAGCACCCAGGCTCATCACAGTGGAAGCTGATGAGAGAAAGGGATGGAGTCATTTGATTGTCCTTTTTTCCAGCCCACAGGAAGCCACCACTCACATTTACTCTTAGCTAACCCTTTCCAGGATTGCTGTTATAGAAAAGCCAAGAACTGTGATCCAACCTCCTGAGTGATTTGAATGCAAGTTGCATTGACAATGAGGGTTAAACACCTCACCTGGTTTCCCAGATCTGCTGAGCTTCAGTATCCATTCACCTAGGAGAGTGGGTCTAACAGTCTCACACTCAGACCTCCGAATCTGGGTCTTACATCCTTGTCAGACCTGCTTCTGACCACCCATGCCCACCCGTGCCCATCCACACCCTCCTCGCCCTGTACCATCTGCTTGAGTGCTGCCTTCTAATTCACTGGAATCCCACGAGCCTCCTCCCTCCCTAGATCTCTCCATAGCTACAAGCCCCAGACACTGAAGCATAGGCTGTGACTTAAAGATGACATCACCTTCCATACGTGTCCTCTCCCAGCCCCACAGCATGTGTTGGAGAGGAAAGTTCCTTCCAGATCTGTCCCCAAACATTGCTCTTAAGTCTTCTTTCTGGTCACACTGAACTTTTCCGTCTTTCACATGAGTTTTTTTCCCATCCCAGACTTCAGTTCACAAAGACTCGTTGTTTCTCATTCCTCACTAACTTTTTGTCTTGTTTATATTTTATCTTTGACAAATTCTCCTGCCCTATAAATTGTCCCTGCTGCCCTTGCTGGGTCTTCACACACACACACACACACACACACACACACACACACACACACACACACACACACGGAGAGAGAGAGAGAATTAGACTTTACACTGAACTATCTTTCTATTGTGTGTTCCTTATATGTGATTAAGCAATCTCATGAAACAATCTGGCGATTTTCCCCAAATTTGAGTGGCAGTTTTATGTGCTTAGATACTTAGATACTTGGAATTGTCAGCTGGAAGATTCTTAAATGGTTGTTTCATAACCGTCAAGTCCATTTTCCTAGGATCAATTTTGATAACGAAGTCAAGCTCAATCCTATTATAATATCATTGCTGGCTGGTTTCTTTATTTAACAGACACTCTGATCTTATCAACAACAACTAATTGCACATGACAAATTATGCTTTCAAATACATTTGTAGACAGTTGTATAATGCTGTAAGGTTTTCTCAAGCAGTGTGAACACTGAACACAGAAGTGCAATGGGAAGGCTTACAAATATTTTGGTCTCCAGTGACTGGCTTGTTGTTATTATAATTAATTTGTGTTAGGTTCCAATGACTTCCATTGAGATGCAGCCTTCATCTCTGAATTCACTTCTCTGTAACCCCCACTTTTACAAAAGTCAAAAGATCTCTTTATAGAAATCATGCCTTAGGTTGGAAGTGGAAGTACATGCTTGTCTGTGAGTCTAGCTCTCATTGGCCTGAAACAAGATTTTCATGAGTTTGAGGACAGCTGGAGCTACTTTGGGGGGGCAGTTTACTCCCAGTTGAAGCATTCTGTACTGCATGGTAGGTCATTAAGGCTGAGAAAGTAGATAACTCAAAAGTCTCAGGAAGTCCCTGAAACTGACCAGATGCACAAGGCTCCTCCCTCTACAAGATTACATAAACAATGAGAAATATCGAGGAGAGGAGACTTTCCTACCTGTTGAGCTGTTCTTATACTAGGGTGGGCTTTGATGTAGCTGCCTTTGAGCCCTTTCCATTGGAATCTGTGTTCTGTATGGGCACAGCCATGGGACAATTCTGGAAACTGTTCCAGTGTGCAAACCTAAATCTCTACCTGAAAAGATCGTGGTAGAAGCCAAATTACCCAGGAGCAAGGATCTTGAATGGTTGGTACCAGGAGTCTCTTATGTTTTTCCTCTAATGGAGGCAAGATGCCTTCATCATCAACAACCAGGAGAGACCAGTCAAAGGCAAAGCTGGGGGTGAGAGACAAAGAGACACAGAGAGAGACCAAAAAGTGCACAGAAAGAACAAGAACCACATGAGATCTGGAAAAAGTCATGAAATCAAGGCTCATGCCGCCTCTCTACACAGCGGGTGAAGTCCCTGTAGCCAGTGACTGAAGAATTGTGTGATATTAAATCCTAAGTACCACTCCTATGACCCAGAGGTAACCGGGGCTCCACAATTGCTGCATTTCCTTAAAGCTTCTGGCCTCAGTGAGTTTTGATAGGTGATTCGTGTTCTCTGAGGCTTGGGATGTTAATTTCGGAGGTGGCCAGCCAGCAGATGCACAGCCTGACAACCCCAGCATGAGGTGTCATTCCATTCTGGATAAAACAATTATTCTCACTTTTCTCGCTATTAATTAAAATGTTTCCTGGTACTGAACAGAAAACTGATGCTGTCTGGGGAACCAACTGTCTATATTGTTGTGAGAACAGCAACCTCACTGGGCTGACTACAGAGGTCTGCATGCATCTCTGCAGCCCCACTGAAGCTGTGATGCCGTGCATGACCTGTAGGGGTCAGGAGACTATAGAGATTTATGTTCACTTTGTGTGACTGTGGAAAACACAAGCTTTTACATTTGCCAGTCAGAGCCAGTGGCTCAAATGAAAAGAGGTCGATGGAGATGACATCACAGGATGTGGGCAGGGCTACAGAAACCCAGGAGTATCGGGAAACCATGATAACACCTAGCGTTTCAGATGTGCTCCTACAGCCACTCCATCGCCAGCTAATACTTCTGAGTGTGAAGACCACATCTCCCAGATAAAGCAGTAAAGCAGTTCCTGACATTTTGCTGATTCGCTCTTTAAAAATGAACCCCGTGGCTTAAAGCGATGAGTCAGTGCTGGGGCCAGATATTACACAGCTGTAGATCTGCACATTCAGTTACAGGGTTGGATGTCTCTAGACTGTCCAAGACCTTCCCATTTCCATGCCAGATAACCAGTCTGCTGTTAGCAGGAGCATCAAAAATTTCTTCCACCAGGCGCCTCATGCTCTCATGTGCCTCCGTGCATGGAATTTTCATCCTTGGGGGCAGCGTTCGAGAATGATGGAGATGGAAACTGTGAGATGTTTGTCACTGCTGATGCAGGATGGATGGTGCTCATAGTCAGCAATTGGGGAATGGATTCCCCTTTCTCTGGGTGGTGAGACGGCTAAGTCACAAGACAAAGGAGGGAAAGGTGGATGGCCGCCCTGCAGAGGACACAGAGCACTATGGATGGTTTCTCTTAGGCATGAGCTTCATCTGGGCACACTCATTTACTTCTCTGTTACAGGAGTGTGTGTGGTTTGTACTACGTCTTGTATTGGAACACACGGGCAATTCCTTGGGTTGTGTCAGAGTATAAATCATTTCTTTGTACCAGTGGAGACCTGGAAATGTCAGTAGGACACACTCCTGGGTGGGTTCTGTTTCTCCAGAATGAGGTACTATCTGTCTGTAGATAGTTTCTTTTCTGGACACATATATGTCTTGATCTTCATTGACCCAGCCAATTCTCAAACATCAAACACTCATTTTGGAAATTATTCACTCAAGAGTGTGTAAATACACAAATTTCCTAGGAGTTTACTGTCCTTTAAGTCAGAGATAGTGACTGAATGTTGGAACTTTTGGTATGCATATGCGCGGCGCACGCGCGTGTGTGTGTGTTTACTTGGAAAGGTTCTTTACGCTTTTGCATGTTTTACTCACTGTATAACATGTGTAGCAGCGCGAATATAGCAAACAGAAGGAAGTACTGCTCTTTAATTAGTCCTAAAACAGAGACTCGTACCTGGAGCCTCCCTCCATTTCCCCCCATCCACAAAGGCTCTCAAATGCCTACCAATTTGAATTCTAACAATATAGGTTAGTTTGACCTGAGGTAGGTGACAAAGAAGCCCAAAGTGACAGCGGTTATGGCAATAACTGGATCTTGAACTCAGCTTGGGCCTTCATAAGAAATTGAAACAAAAGCATTTTCCATTTCAGTGCCTGAGCTGCTCCCCCACACCCCAACAAAACACAGTAAACTTTTGCATCCGGACACTGTCCTCTACTATCCAAGATGGGCGACAGGTTTGTTTTTCCTTCAGTAAAAACTGCTTTCCTTCCATGCAGATTCGTTATGTTCAATGGTTTCTTGCTGCACTTACTGACAGCCTGATGTAAAACCTTTTTTCAATGAAACAATACAGTTTTATGCACGATGTATTGATTTCTCTGACTCAACATTATTTTTTGTGAAATCGACTCATAATGCTTGTTACTCATGCTTTCATTTTCCTCATTTTTCACTGTGAGAAAATGTCTCCCTGCTTCCTTGGCCATTATATGCTTAGCAAACATTTGTATGGTTTTCATCTTGTAAAATGTTCTTATACATCAACCTTGCTGGGCTTTTGTACGTATGGTTCAGTATGTCTTTTTCAGAATATTAAATATCCATTTATATCTCTCACATCTGGGTTTACAGCATAAATAAATACATAATTCTCCTTGAGCAAGGCGCATTCCCTAGTCTACTCTATTTCTGAATACTTAAAGCTGATAATGTCCTCATTAAATTGCAGGGTTTTTTTTTCTATCAAATACGCCATTGGTAAATGTCACTTTCAGTAAATAAAAGTTTATTCTTGAATACAAGTAAATATTCCCATGCTCTTAAGTATGGGTCTAATTTTGATCAACAGTTAAGCTGAGAATGAGGGCAGCTTTCAGGGAACATGTGTTCTTCCCAGACTTGAAGCCTACCAAGGCAGAGGGGTGAGACTGTGAATGATCTTGAGGTTACATGGTTGACCACTGCTAATCACTGTCAATGATCATCTCCTGGATCCGCCCTCTGTAGCTTGGTGCTCATATGATTCATTGTTCCAGGCAGTCTCTCACCCCTCAACAATAATGCTTCTTTGCCCTTTGTCCTTTTTGGTCAGCATAGCAGGTATCATCTCAGGAAGACTTGACACTCATTAGGAAAATAAATCTCATTTCATAACTTGTTTTCCCTCACCCTTGGGAAGATGGTCATGATTAAGGATAAGAACAAGAGAGAAAAATATTTCTTTGACTAAGAGACTAAAAGCTGAGGTTCTTAGAGGAAGCTTGAGATATTTTCTGGGATGTTGTTGTTGATAATGTTATTGACGATGATGATGCTACTGGTGCTGGTATGGATTTTGATAATACTCATGGTTCTGTTGATGATGAAGATGATGGTGGTGATGATGATGATGGTGATGATGTCAGTAAAGATGGTATGGTACTGATGATGGCAGTGATCATTATGATGTTGGTGATGATTATGTTGGTGATGATGGTGATGATGATAATGATGATGATGTGGGTGGTGATGGTAGTGATGATGCTTATGATGGTGGTGATCATAATGATGCTGGTGATGATGACGGAGATGGTGATTGTCATGATGACATTTTACTTGTTTTGGAACTCTTCCTCATATATGACAGCAGACAAATCATGCTGAGCAGGTGATAAGTGATCAAAATGTACTAAGGAAGAAATGAATTCATTACTTTTTGATTCAAGGCCATTTCCCCTGCTTCTCTTAAGTATGCCCCTGGACAATGGACAGGACCTAAACCCATTCCTCATTTCCTAATTCCCGTTTACAAACACAGACTTAACACACACGGCAGAATACCTTGTTCTCATTATGTATATTACTAAGTCATTCAGGATCTCTTTCCTATAACGAGCATTCCATTCATTCCAGTATTTTCTCCTGACTGGTAAAATTGCTGGTGTCACCAGAAACATAGCCATAAGCACTTATTCCAGTAATGTCTGAATCAACTACAACATGAGCACGTGCTTTTTCTCATGTTTTAGGCATGTTGATGGCAAACTCCTTTTCTTGTGATAGGAAAGAATCTATGAGTCTGGGACTTGAATCTGACCCCGAGCTCTGCTGCCAACTGGCTGTGTGACTTCAGAAGTTCTCTCGTCCCTTCTGGGATTCAGTGTGCGTCTGGCAATGTGTTTGGCTTCTAGCATGCTATGGAATTAATTTCATCGTGTTCTTTAACCCTAAAGTTAACACTCATTATACTTCCCCACTTGGCTTATGAAATCCCAGCCTCCTGGATTCCCATCTACGTCTCTGTTTTTGTTTTCGGTTTTTTTTTTCATGCATTCAACACTATCAGCTGTCCTCAGTGGTCCTAGATGTGAACTCACTAATCCTCCAATTTTCTTAAACTACCATTTTACTGTCTTCTACTGTCCCATGCATTTACATGCCCTGTTTTACTGATGACTCATGAGTTCACACACTCATCCCTGTTCTCTATCATGAGTTCTTGGTACACCCAAATGACTAAATTTTAGACATACTAAATACCTCAATGCAATAGTCACAGCTCATAGTCCATCCCCACCACCTGTGGCAACGCCCTAAACACCAACCATCTTCAAGTCTATTCATTTCCTTGTTCCCACCCCTCCATGACAATGCTATGAGCCCGGTAAGATCTGCAGGAAGTCCTTCACTGTTCTGACTCATTGCTTTGCATCTCTCTCCTGCTTTGAGATATCACCTTCCTAAGGGGCACAGATGCTTATTCTTAGTTGCCCATAGAAGCTGAACTAGTTAATTTTCAGCTCACAGTTTGGAAGGCGCCGCTTTTCATAAACCCTCTACCTAGTTCCATCTCACTTGGGATAATAAACAAAATCTGCCCACCATCTGTCTCTTCTTTTTCCGGGTTTGCTTTCTTCCCTTCTGTCTCTCCCATTTATTCATCACACTCCACTAACGCTGGCTTTATTGTTTCTCTTTTATCTTGCCATGCCACTTCCCTACCCAGGGCAAGTGCTCTTTTCCCCTTAGCCATCTTGGGACTCCGCATTACTTTCTGTATGCACATTCTGCAGCCCCTCCTGAGGAATGCCTGGTGGTGCTGTCAGACAATTAACTCCCCATTATCACAGGAAACACACGCACCTGGGCCCAGTAGGGGAGCACATCCCCTCAGCTGCTCACCTGAGAAACTGCCCCGCATCTGTGCGGCATCATTTCCCACAGACTTTGATGCTACTTTTGGCTGTGAGCACTGTGGGCATCTAAATTCTGGCTCACGGCATTTCTTTCCAATTCCGTCCTCCCAGTCACTAATTGTTTGGGGAATGTGTCATTGTTCTCAGGCATTAGAGATCACGACCGAGCACTGAGACCATCAAAGATGAGAAAACCCAAGACCAGACCCAAAAGAGGCAACCGGGACCCAATCTTAAAAACATCAGTGAGCTCCATCCAGCCTGAGCTTTGAGAACAAATGCAGAATTCTGTGTCGGGAAATAGCGTTCATATTTCCAGCCTGCTAAAGGGGGTTGTTTCACAGCCGTTGATCAGGTCAAAAGAAGTTTCATTACTTATCTGTTTTTCATGGTTGATTTTTTTATTTTTAGAAGATTCGGGGGTTTTGTGGTTGTCTCTCTTCTGAGGAATAGTTATGAAACCAGCAGGGGTCTCTCAGCTCTGTCATAAAATGTAACATCTCTGTGGTTTGTCTACATTTGATTCTTTCCCTTTGTTGGCTACATCTCCACCATAATTCTAGGCTAATTTGCTCTTTCTGGGATGGTGTCATGAGACTGGGAATAAGCATTCTGAAGAAGAGCCCGGCTTCCCCTGCACCTTCTGCAATGCGAATGAACTCACTAGAACTTCAGTGATGCAGAGGGTTTAGGATGCTGCACAGACCTAGAGCCACATCATCTTGTTGAGCACCTTTAAGCAATTTTATTTTATTTTTTAATATTCATTCATTTATTTATTATATATACAATATTTTGTCTGTGTGTAATGTCTGCAGGCCAGAAGAAGGCACCAGACCCCATTACAGATGGTTGTGAGCCACCATGTGGTTGCCGGGAATTGAACTCAGGACCTTTGGAAGAGCAGGCAATGCTCTTAACCACTGAGCCATTTCTCCAGTCCCCCTTTAAGCAATTTTAAATAACCATTTATTGCCCAGTACCTGACCTAACAGATTCGGGGCCTTTAGGCAAATCCTTTAGAGTATATGAACAGACACCCAGTTTCTAACCAACCAAAGGGCTGAACGCTGTCGGATAGCATCAAGGCCAAGAGCGAGCTTACTCTGCTTTGTTGTAACCCACCTCCCTGTGTTCCCGCTGAAGTAGTTGAAAAGTGTCTTGATTTATGACTTTTATCGTTCAGTTACCATAAAGCCTGCACCACATGGTTACTGCTTTGGAACATGGAATTTGAGTTAACCGGAGTCTGTGTTCTTGAGCCAAGGTCACTCCTATGTGGTGCCAGAACAAACTGTCCTGAATCTCCTGTGTGGTGAGAGTTTCCTTTTTATGTTGACAAGAGCACAGGCAACACTCACTAATATCTGCCCGGTCAGGAGAAAAGAGTGTCCTGGTCAAGGTTAGCGTCATAGTGACCTTCAGGTGACACGCACAGGGTTCATAAGCTTCAGGTCTATCTTCCACATCATGGATCTTCTTTCCAGTTCAGAAATTGCTCTGCAGAGGAGCTAATGCTAACAGCCTTTGTATGATGCCAAGAAACTGGATACACAGTGCTACAAGAGACGTTTACTGCTTCCCACACAGCAAGGCCTCCTTTAGCAGTTCACTGTGTCTTTAAGGACCCAGAATCTTTCCATTTAGCGTTTCTACTGTTCTCCACATATAAGCTTAGCCTGCGACTGTCCTTCTTACAACTGCAGTTTGGCTCCTGGAAGGTCTAGCATTCCATCTGTGCAAAATCACTTTAGATCAAGGACAGAAGACATACTGAATCTGCAGGTCTTTTCATTGGCAGAAAGCATATATGACGGATATCATTAATACTCTGCGTTTCAGGGGCTGGGGTGGGTCACATGACATCAACCAATGAGCATGGGAAACACAATACGGTCTGTTGTTGGTTATTTTTATTTTTACTCTTTTGACTTTTGGGGGGACCTGCCTGCCACCTAGTTCCCAAATAATCACACACAGAGACTTTTCTTACATACAAATGCCCAGCCCAAGCTTGGCTTGTTTCTAACCAGCTTTTCTTAAATTATCCCATCTTCCTTTTGTCTCTCGGCTTTTACCTTTTTCTATTCTATATGTCTTTCTTTACTTCTTACTCCGTGGCTAGCTGTGTAACTGGGTAGCTTGGCCCTGATCTCCTCCTCTTCTTTTCTTACTTCTTGATGGATCTCTTCCTAGACTTCTCCTGTTTATCCTCTCTGCCTGCCATCCCCGCTTATCCTTTCTCCTGCCGGTTCAGCCGTTCAGCTCTTTATTAGACCAATCATGCATTTTAGAAGGGTAAAGTAACACAGTTTCATGGAGTTAAACGAATGCAACATGAAAGAAAAATGCAACCCATCTTTGCATCATTAAAAAAATCTTTCCACAGCATAAAAAAAAGTAGCACATCTTAAAATAATATTACACAATAGCTGTCACGTGAAGGAAGCACCCTGACCATCCGTTTGTCCTCTTGGAGGGAATCCCAGGCTCTAAGGCTTCTGGTATGAAATCAGGGCTCCCTAGCCTAGGTGACAGAGATCTGATAGTTAGACGTGGACTAGGCCTCAGAGAGGAAGAAGGCGTTATTGCATTATTCCCTAGGGGAAGGCTTTCAACCTTTATTTCAGGTTTCAGCAGTCTTTTTTTTTTTAATCATCTGTCTTTCCTTTGGGATTATTTATGGGATTAATGAGGCAGAAGGGTCAATTAGGGAACATAAAAGGAATGGAGCTTGTGGGAATCCCTGGGGAAATTCCAGCCCTTAGGAGGAAAAGTGCATGTGGATGAATCCTGCCCGTAGCATGCAGCCTGCAGCAGCCTGGCTCACCTCTAGCCTCCTGTGATTGCTCCACACCAACAGAGAAAAGTCTCCAACTCATTTGCAAATATTTCTATTTCTGTTTGTAATAACGGGCCATACCCTCTGAGATCCAGCTCTGACCAATGTTTACAATATAGGGGGTCAGCACAGATTGCAGATTTTCAGCCTTATAAGGAGAGCCATAGGAGCTGACCACTGGGAAGTCAGTCCTGAATGCCTGAGTGCTTCTGTCACAAAGGCGACATTGTCATCCTCTTCATGCTACGCCTGTGCACTCACCTATAAACAATAGCTTATTGCCTGAAAGTAATTTAATATTTCCTTTTGTAGAACTCCTTGCTGCTTTAAATCAGAATCGTTAGTTATTTTGCAAATAGAATAAACAAATATGGCAGAATTGATCTACCACCCACCGAGCAACCCTCCCTTCCCTTTCATGTCAACCCTAACTTAGTGCTGAGGCCCAGGAGATGGAGCTGGGTGTGTTCTCAACAGCTCCTGTACTGTGGGCAGCAGGGACACAGTTCTCATGGATGCGTGAGACAAGGTCATGGCTGAGGTTTTAGGGGATACATTCCGAGGAAATGAGGATTCTTGATAAGGGAGTTTGTTGGGGAGCTTGCCATCTGGCCTCTGGGACAGATTGAATGGGAGAAACAGGAAAAATTAAGGATGAGACTCTGTGAGTGTACAGGAAAGCCAAAAGAATCCTGACCCAAACCTGAGATCCAGGCTTGGAGTGAAAGAGAGATTCTGAGAGCTACCCTCCCCACCCCTGACACACACACATAGCTGACTACTGCCTGGTCTGGCTGCTCTTCTTATTGAAGGAAGATGTAGGGTTTTGTGCTAACCTCCTCCAGCGGGTATCATCCTTACTGAGGTAGTGGGAGAAAGAGAAACCCTATTCCACACTGTGTGACCCTCAGATGGTCACTTTTCCATTCATGCTCCTCTCAGAATTAGAATGCACGTCCCACATGCACAGTAGCATTGCTGGGATATCATACACAGTCAGTCTGTACGCCATGAAATGTATTTCAGAGATAGGGACTAAAGCAGAAATGCTCCCTTATTGGTGGAACTATCACAGCCAACATCGTGATCGTCTTTCTTTTAAATTTAACTTGATTCCTGTGTATGTGTGTGCAGGTTCTGTGCACCTGGGTCAGAGAGCATTTGTGGAGGCCCGAAGATGTCTGGTCAGCTTTAGGTGTCAACTTGACACAGCCTAGAGTCATCTGAGGAGAGAGTCTCAGTCGAGAGACTGCCCAGATAAGAATGGCCTGTGAGTATGTCTGTGGGGATTGCCTTGATTACTAACTGATGCAGGAGGGCCCAGCCCACTGTGGGAGGCGCCATTCCCTAGGCAGGGGGTTCTGTGCTGTACAAGAAAGCTGGCTGATGGCTTTTGGGAACCTGTTCCCCATGCTGGATTACCTCACCCAGCCTTGTTGCAAGAGGAGGAGCTCAGTCCAGTCCTACCTCAAATTGATGTGCCATGCTTTGTCCAAACCCATGGGAGCCCTGCCTCTTTCTGAATGGAGACCGAGGAGGAGAGGATGAGGGAGGGAGGTAGCTGGAAGGAGGGGAGGGGATGGGAGCAGAGGAAGGAGGGAAGCCTGTGTTCAGTATGTAAAATAAATGGAAAAAGTTAATTAAATTAAATTAAATTAAAAAATAGAAAAATTAACTAAGCATGAGCCTTCAAGTGAGCCAGCATGCTGCATCCTTCATGGTTGGGTTCTTGTCTTAACTTCCCTCAAGGATGGACTGTGGCATGTAAACTGAAACAAACCCTTTCTTCCCTAAGTAGGTCTTGGTCAGAGCATTTTATCACAGCAACAGAATGGGCACTAGAACAGGGGACGGCATTGTGGGGTTGGTGGCCTCTTTCCATCTTTTCTTTGGTTCCAGGGCTAGAACTGAGGTCATCAAACTTTTACCTGCTGAGCTGGCTCATAGGCACAGTATATTTTCAATGGGGACCCAATTCTGCAATTGCTCATTAAGACAGCCATCAAAGAAGAGATACATCTGTTTCTATATGTGTATCTATTTTTCTACCTATTGATTATGCCTCTATTTCTCCTTTTCATTTCATACATACCTTCATCTGCTATTTCAATTCTAAGTCATTGGTCAAGAGACCTGTATGTTTTTAGCCACAACTTTGAAACTTGCAACTTTTGTTCAAGAATACACTCGTCAGTGCATCAAAAGCTGAGAAACATTGATGCAGCATTTTAACTTTTCCATTGACTTTGTCTTAAAAATTAACTTAGATTCAACCTTCAGTTTTCTCTTTTAGGTCCCGGATTGTATTAAAAATCTACTTTCGTGGTTTTATGTCTGCTAATTTGTCTTTTAGTTTGTCTTTTATTTTGTGTGTATGCGTGTTTTGCCTGCATGCATGTCTGTGTACCATGTACCCACAGTGCCGCAAAGACCAGAGGAGGTCACTAGGGCTCTGGAACTGGAGTTACAGATGGTTGTGAGCCACCACGTAGATGCTGGGAATCAAATCCAGGTCCTCTTCAAGAACATCAAGTGCTCTTAACCTCTGAGCTATCTCTCTAGCCCCTGTGTTCACTAATTCTTAGTTTTCAAACTTTTTAAAAAGTCATAATTTTGTGTTACTTATGTGATGTTTATTTCCACTAGTATAACTTTAAAGCAATTTTGTATTGCAAACCATTGTATTGGTATGTGTTGATTTTATATATACTGCAAAGCTTCTCAAAGACATTTTCTGTCAAGTTTAATCATATCCTTGATCATATTAAATGATAAGTTTATTCAAAGATGCTATATCATTCATTATGACAAATATGCTTTCTTTTCCTTTTATCTTTTTGTTTTTATTGTGTAGACCACGTTAACCTTGAATTCACAGGGATCCACCTGCCTCTGCTTTCCAAGTACTAGAATTAAAGACATGCTTCACCATGCCAGGCTATGGCATGTCTTATTAACAAGACAGAGGTTCATCTTGAAGACAAGCATGGTGGAGTGAAGATTTTCTAACAATTTTTCTCCTCATTGATAACATCAGAAAAGCTGAAAAGAATTGGAAAGGGGCAACATTGTTTCTGTGGTATTTAATTTCCTTGACTTAATGCAGAAGACACTCAAAATATACTTTGGGACCATGTAAGTGTATCCTGTTTTCTACCGCAGAGAGTTATTTGGTCACTGAAACTGCAGGATAACCACCTGGCACACACCTTCCCTGCTTATAGTGGATGGAGCTTGCTTGGGTCACACCAGTACAGTCACCGAAAATCTATACTGTGTCTCTTCCATTTAAAGAAGTAATTGATTTAGTTACAGAACACCTGAGCTGGGTCTGACCAATGAGAACTGAGAATACACCGGAAGGAGAATTCAGGGGAAAACTTTCTATTTTCATTTGTACAATAGTATTAGACTAACGTGGCCTCCTTTAAGTCCTTCTAACTGTTCTCCTAGAGGGATACAATATTGAAAACTCATGTGTCATTGTTATAAGGCAATCCTGCACGACGAAGACAAAGGAGGTTAGAGACAGTGAGTGAGAGCTAAAGATGGAACCCAGTGCTTGCTGACCAAGAATCTTTGAACAAACCTTACAGTTGCTGATTATGGCAAGCAAAATCATCATGATTAAAAAAAAATTCAAAAACAAAATCCAGAGTTGAGGGCTGGAGAGAAGACTCAGGGGTTAAGGGCAGGTACTGTTCTTGCAGAAGACCCAAGTATAGTTTTCAGTACCCAAGTTGGGTTGTTTAGAATTGCCTGCAATTTCAGCTCCAGTGAATCAGTGTGTGTGTGTGTGTGTGTGTGTGTGTGTGTGTGTGTGTGTGTGTGTATGTGTGTGTGTGTGTGTACATACAATGGAAAGAGTTCAGAATCAAAACAAATGACACTATTAAACATTGTTGACAGTAATGACACCAGTCAGAAAGATCATTTACTGTGTCTGCCTGCTTGTGTGAAATACCCAGGACAGGTGTACTGGTCAGCCATAGCTGTCAACTTGTCACAGCCTAGAGTCTCTGATTGCCTAGATCAGATTGGCCTATGGACCTGTCTTCAGGGGACTGTCTCGATCCTGGTTGTTAATTCACGTATGAAGATTCAGCCCATTATGGCAGCACCGTCCCTAGGCAGATGGCCCCGAGTCTTGTATAAACAAATAAACTAAATAGTCGAGTACTAGCCTGCCTATGTGCCAGCAAGCAGCTCGTCCACAGGTTCCTGCTGTGCTCTTCGGCTGTTCCTTGGTGAGAGGTAATGCCGTGTGGAATAGGAAGAAGCACTGTGTTCACGCTCCTGCCTCACCTTCCCTCGGTGATGAACATGGAAGGATAAACCAATTAAACCCTTTCCTCCCCTATGTCTCTTTCGGCCAGAGTGTCTTACCATAGCAGCAGAAAGGCAGCTAGAACAGCAGGAATCCCCATAATGACGGAAACAGGTCTGTGATTGAAAAGGACTAGGGGCTGGAGAGAAATGGGGCATCATTGGTAAAGCAGGGGAGTGTGTAGAACACAGGAAGGCTCTGAGCTATTTCACAGGGACTGTTGGTTACACAGCATCCGCAAATGCATTTAGCGTTGCTAGGTTGTCTTCCTGAACGCCTTACAGCCCCTTGTACACTGTGTGGATCGTTTGATTAAGAAAAGGAAGGAAGTTAGAATGTAACAGATTTGTTTGGGTAGTTACTGTTTTGTGTGTGTGCACTGTTTACAGTGCCAGTGTGGAGGTCAGCAGGCAACTCCCAGGAAATGTTTCTCTCTCACCACGCTGTGGGACCAGGCTTGGGTTCTCAGGTCTGTGGACAAGAGCCTCTACCGACTGAGCCATCTCACCAGTCCTAACATCGAACCTTGGCCCCTAGTGTCATCTTTTCCCTCCGTTTTAGTGAATCGGGGTCTGCCGGCATGGCAACAGGCCCTCTGCCTCAGCTTGCTGACTGTGTGGAGAGGTTTGAATGTCCATCATCAGGACCAAAGGCCCTGTGATGCTGGGCTTTCCTCTGGATGTGTTGTGATGGAGGGAGGCAGTTTCCCACCCCTCCAAGACAAACACCACAAGCAGATCTGAGTGAGCATTGCTCTGTGTCAATGAAGGGAAGTAAATACAAATTTTGAGCAGGTTTTCAAAATTGCCTTGACAGCTTTTCTATTTTAGTTCAGCGGCTCTGGGAGTGAAGATCTATATTTTGTTTGGATTAAATTGTCGGAAGGGCGAGCTTCTCAGCCAGCAATCCTCCTGTTTTGAACAAAGGTTGGCAACCCAATGAATTTGCGTTACCTAAGATTTTTCTTTCTTTAAAAAAAAAAACATATTTGATTTAAGAAATCCATGACACAACGAATTGGGAAGAGACACATGAGAACAAACAAAGCCATGGTGTGAAAATTGTCCAAGTGGGAGGCGCTGGGGTTCTGTGGAATTTCTTTTTTAACAGAAATGTTACTTTTCTTTTGTTTCTGCGATTTGTCAGGTGAAATAAAAAGGCCAGTGGAACCGTGCCTGAAGATGTTTTCCTTATTTTTCTCCCATTTTCTCAGACTGGTATAGATCTCCTGCCACTCAAAGCTAGAGATAAATAACCCACTAACAGGAAAACAAAAACAGGATATGACCAGGAAATAGTCTGGCCTCAGAACAATAACTCTAGACTCAGGAAAATGCGTTTAGCTCAGAGACAAATCTCTGCAGTTTCTCGATGAACACACAAATCTCTGCAGTTGCTCATAGAACAGCACAAACAGCATGGGCTCGGGCTTGGGATCCAGCTTATCAGTCGCAAGGGAGGTCCCTGATGCAGGTACCAGAACTTAGGGGCTTGGTTTTAAGGATCTGCGCCTCCCAGGGATGTTAACAAATTGATTGACATCTCTTCCTGAAAGAGAAGACATCTCTTCCTGAAGTTAATTTATAAGGAAGGTTAAAAGCAATCTTTGGTCACTTTCTATTCATGGTCGTAAAGAGTGCTGCTGGGTTTTTACTCTCTCGGAGGGCCATTTGGGGGATGTTTGCTAAGCGTAAAAATACTACCAGTAAGGATGCTTGTTGTCTTTAACTGAAGGAAGCATCACATCCATCTAAGGACATTTACTCAACTTTGATGTGATGGCTCCTGTTTAATTAACAGACATAAACCCTAATGACAAATTAGATTTATTCCTTTTTTTCCTATGAAGAAATGATGTGGAAAATCCATGAAAAGAGCAGGTAAAATCACACAAATTTAGGGTCTTGTGAGGTGCAAAAAACAGGAGGTAGGACCTGTGAGACACAGATAAGCAAGCAAGCAAGCAAACCTTCCCAGAACGCCAACTTATTATGCACCCAGCTTGTATCTTCCCCAACACAAAGTGGAGCCATGTTTGATTTTAAGTACACTGTGGATCTTTTTCAGCGTCTAAACTAGCAGGTTCATGCTGGGACTGGAATTCGAGTTTAGGTACATACATACATACATACATACATACATATAAAATATTTTGTGGGGAAGTTGAGGGGGGGTGCACGCAAGTGAGTGCAATGCCTGAGAAGGCCAGAAGAGGGCAGAAGTTCCCCCGGAACTGAAGTTACAGATGGTTGTGAGCAGTGATGCAGGTGCTAGTAATTAAATCCTAGTCCTCTGCAAGAGCAGCCAGCAATCTCAGTCACTGAGCCATTTCTCCAGACCCAGAATCTGTATTTTTTAATTGCTAACATTTGGTCTTATTTTCAGGATATGCTGCCCTGTGAGTCCAGACTCAGGCTGAATGCAAAGGCAAAATGAAGACAGGACGCCCTGACGGGGAGGAGGAAGGAAATTGCTCTCTGGTCCCTCCGTGGAGAAATCTCCACGTCCATTTTACATGTTTCAGCCCAGGAGTCGGCTGGGGAAATGGAATCTTGCTGAAGCTTCAGAGCAAGGCTTCCGCCTCTCTTACCAAGGAGACCCTGTGCATATGCACGTCTTGGTTTCCTAGCACCACAGGCTGGGCAATGTAAACAGCGGCCATTTATTTATTTTCAGAATTATGGAGGTTAGAAATCCAAGACTAGGGCGACAGACAAAGCAAAACACAATAAACTCAGGGGGGATACACCTGAGCAACAACACCTGAGGTTAACTCCTGATGTACATACAACACACACAACACAACACAATCTAACACAAATATACAACACACAAATCTACACACATACCTACAAATACACAACCCATGGATTATTTTGGGAAACAGTCTCACCCATAAGAACAATAACAGCTGTGTTTCTCTTTATACATCAGCTTTCCTTTTGTTATTGACGCAAATTAAGAATGTCAGCAAAATACCCACTTGGTTCAAGCTAACGTTGCTTTAAGGTGGTCTTAATTTGTGGTTTTATTCAACACCATGGATTTGCTGGCTTAAACAATACACAGTAATGTCTCACTATTCTGAAGATTACGAAGCCTGTGACTGTGATCCCAGACCATCCCCAGGTCTGCAGAGGGCTCAGCTCCGGCTGGCTCATGACATTAGTCTCTTGTTCTCACACCATTGCGGAGGAGGAGGAGGAGGAGGAGGAGGAGGAGGGAGAGAGAGAGAGAGAGAGTCTCATGCATCTTGTTATTGAAACACAGATCCCATTCACAACTGGACTCTATGGTCTAAGTTCCTACTACCAAAGTCTCCACCTCTTAATACTATTGAAATTCAGTATTGTTGCGGTCTCCTGAGATGCAAGATGCATCTGTCTGTCTCTGAACTTTCCTATACTGAATATGAACACCCCTGACAACCCAAGAGACAGTATGACAGTGCAGGGATTGAATAGCGTAGTGGTCAACGTTCATGTTTCTGGAGAAGATGCACATGGGAGATTCCTGGCAAGCAGGAGACTATGAAGTCACTGGGAGTCATTGATGTTAGCAGCTCTTAGAAAATGCTAGAGGAACATAAGATTTGGGATGTGCTTGAAGGGTTTCTGTGTCCGAAGCTAACATGGAATAAAGGATGGTCAGAAGTCTGAACCAGTTATGGAAGGTTCGAGTACACTACACAAGATGTATGTAAGATGAAGCCGAAATCATATATGCAATTGCTATGGTTAATAATTGCAGTTATTCTGATACACTCACTCGACTGACACTTTAGATGACTTTTAGATGATTACTTAAAAATCTGACTTAACACTTTAGATACACACATGCCTTTCTGGCCACTCTAGCCGTTTTCATCTGCAGACTTGGACACAGTATATGGACAGGACAGTATTTATTATTCTACATCCCACAGGCCAAGGTCGATGATGATCCCCCTTTTCTTTGTTCTCCAAGATCATTTATACTCCAATGAACTAAATAAAAGTTTCTTTTACAAGGCATTTTCTTTGGATGAGTTTCGGGATAATCAAGTTGTCGTGGAAAACATTTGTCACTGAGCTGCACAGCTTGCTGAGTGTGGCCAAGCCAGCGTGTCCTTTGTCTCAACTCGGCTGGATTTCCAGTAGAGTTGCATTGTATGAGCTCAAGTCTTTTCTTGGCAATATTTACCAATGAGCATTAAATGGGAAGATAAAATTAAAGTCCTGTGAACAATTAAAGGCGCTTTGTGCAGAGAGACAGCTTTTACCGCTTTCGTTCCGAGGGCTCACACTCCGTAGATCAAGTGCAAAGCAAATTAAAATGAAAGGAAGGAGAAGTCATAGGTCTGAACAAAGCTGCTGTGTCCTTGGGGGAACCTGATGTCTTATTATGCCGAAGGGAGTTGCAAATCATCAAGTTCGTGTTTCTATTCTGTAGGTATATATCACGAGAGTCACAGTCTTTTGTGGGTGCCTGCCCATGCTGTGGTCCATGTGAGGCACAGAGAAATCTACAGTGAGCTGGGTCCCCTCTACTGTGGGTTGAGGACTCGAGACACAGCCTGATTAACTGTAGCCGATGGCCACATGCACCATAGAGGCAGAGAATATTTTTTCTTTATTCTCATTCTTTATCTTATTTTCCTTTAAAAATTTTAGAGTTGGGGAGAGCTAAGGCAATGGCGCAGTCATTGAGGTGCTCAGCATGCACGCATGAAGACGTGTGGGCAGGATCCAGAGTTCACATAGAAGTCAGGCTCCCACTTGTAATTCCAGTCCTGGGAGGGTGTGAGCTCCAGACCACACAGACAGGCACTGTTTTTTTTTTTTTAAACAAAAAAACCCAAAAAACAAGGTGGGTCTGTGTAATGTTGCTTTTTCAGAACTGATCATTTGGTGTTGGAAGACTCATGGGTGTTTTTGCCCTGGGGAAGACTTTTTCTCCCGTTCTCAGCTTTTCTTACTTGCCCACAGTTCTCTTCATAGGGTTGAGGCCTCATAGGTTTTCTCTGTCCATTTTGGTGTGTCTGTTGGCATCATCCCTGTTTAGCTCCTGTTTAGATAACCATGTTGCTCTTAAGAAATAATTTTTAAAACCAAAACATAAAACAAGGTGAACTGGTCTTGAGGAAGTGGGGAGTCACACACCCATTTGCACACATGTCTGACACCTATGAGCATACACGTAGCCATAGAAATGTATTTTATTAAGTTAGACTGCCCAAGGTCACGTCCACTCAAGGATGAGCTGCTCCCCTACTCTCCGCCTTCTTGTCCTTCCTGCCATCTTAGTTTCTGTTGTTTCTTGCCACAGTTTTTTCTTAATTTCACATCATCAGTACTTTACTTTTTTCTTTTAATTTCTACTGTGTTTCTGTAGAAAATTAAACCTGGTCAATGCCACTGTTTGAAATTCCAGTGGCTCAAGAGTGAAACCTTGATTTAATTTCATAAGGGGTGGAACATCATGCCACTCTGGGCAGGATTAGGAAGATGGAGGCTCAGGGTCACAGTGTCATCTAGAGGTTGTCTCTTACTGGCGTTGTCTGCTTTCTTATTAAAGAGTATAAATTAGATTACAAACAAACATAGTAGCCTTAGCTACGTAAGTATTGCTGTGTGGAAGAGCAAGTGGTCATTGGACATACCATCACAGAAAAACTAAAGGTACAGTTAGGGGAGGAGGAGCCATCACCACACGCGTCACGTGCAGTCAATTTTTCCTATACTGTCTCTCCTCTCCCCCCTTTTTCTCCTCTCCTTCCTTCTCCCTCTTTGTCCCTTTCATTCTCTCCTTCCCTTCCCTTTCCTTCCTTACCTTCTCCTGTTCCTCTTCACCTTGCCCCAACCCCTGCTTCTACAACTTGTCTTGCTTTTGAGTTTTTATCTCCGCTCAAGCAGGTCCATGTACACGCCCTTGTCCTTGGGAGGGAGGCTAGGAACTCAATTCTATTTCAAAGACATTTTGCTTCTTAGCAAATGCCTTCCTCACCCGTTCAAAGGCAGTATGGCAGTAGGGTGGCATTACACCCACAGCGCCTGCCTGTGTACATCCTCCACAAAAATCATCATTTTCTTTGTGATCCTCCTTTCTTGCAGCATTTTTAGGCATCTGAGGGCTTGATTTTGTATCAATCATCCCATTAATATAACTGCCTTATATAGATAGTTGAAAAGACTTCGGCGAGGATAAGAATGTTAGACAAATATCTTTTCACTCAAAATGCCACAAATTGAATTTTGAAAGCCTCCAATGGATTGCCCATTATGTCTATGAAAATTTTAAGTCATGTCTTCCATTACCATTTTTTAAGGCTCTCAAAGCACATTCAATTGCTTTTGTTTGTCTCTGGCGGATCCCTCCAGTTCTCAGTGGTGTCTGCATTTCACTCTCGAGGACACCACTCAAGTTCTCCATTGCTCTCAATGCAGTGGGGCCTGCAGGATGTGTGCAGACGCCTCTCTGAGCGGATGTGATGGAGAGGACCTGCCCCCTCCACACCTGTTCTCTCCTTCTTCTACAGGTGTTCGTAGAGGGGGAATCGTAGAAATAGGGCAGATGCACAGATGCCAAGAGTTTGGGTCCCCAAGTTGGTTTGAGAAGCAGCCAAGACAAAGACAAATGAGCAGGAGCTTGTCTGCAGGATTCAGGAGCCATCAGGACTTGTGTCTGCTTGTTTGTAATCCTTATTTATGTCTATAACAAATATGAGGCAGAAGCTGCTCTGTAGAAGTGTGGCTTTGCCCAAGAATTGGACTCTGGATAACAAATGTTTGACGTGTTTGCCACTCACCTAAAACCCTAGAAGTATTTAAGTGAGGTTCAGCTTTCCTGATTCTATTCACACTTGGCAGAATGCTGATGAGCCCCTGGATACATCTATGCCCATAGTCCAAACTTGGCACAAATCTCTGAAGGAAGAAGAGAAGGGAAAATGTGATGAGGTCTGAGGGTGACATTTAGGTTAAACCTGAACCAACAGACAAAGGATGTGGGCTCACACTAGGCTCACTGCATAAACTGATCAATGTCACGGGGTTTGCCTCTAAATTCCTCTTTCAGAGTTCTCATTGTTTCAAAAATCAGTTGTATCTGGATTGCGAAGCGGTTGCTCCTGTGGATTTTGCACCAGGAGAACCATTTCTGAAGATAATTAAAAGCAAAATTCTAGAAAGAACACTTTTTGACAACATCTGAGCCCCATCTCTACTAATTCCTCCAAGACCACAAAGCACCCCCTCCCGATGCCATGTCCTTTTCTTTTTTAAACCCATGGAGTCCAGTTAGTGCTGCCCATACGCACACGGGTATGGGGCCATCCATGGAGCCTGGGCAACCTACTGAAGGAGGTAAGCGAATTGCTTGTGCACTGAGAGAATTCCCCCATGTGGAGGGTTTACACACACCCAGGTGGCTCATATCTCTAGTCCCGGCAAGGATGACCTGCCAACTGGTTCTCTATGAACACATACAGCAAAACTGAGTGGAAACATCTGGGACCAAATCAAATCAAAACACTGAATGGAAAACTTTAAATGTCTACTCCACCTTTGCTTTCGGAAGAGGCATTGTGGAAAAAGCAGCATGGGTCAAGAGAGTGCGTGTGAATTTTACAAACCCAAGACATTTTTGAGGCTTCTTTCACTTGGAGGAAAAGGGGGCATGTGTGTGCTTTTTTTTTAATTGACTCATTTGGAAACACCAACTGGGTCATTTTGGGGTGAAGTTCCAAGTTAGAAGATTTGACAGGCAGCAGAAATGACAGCACCCGGGGGAGGGGACAGCTGGGATACTGTACGGTTCACTGGGGATTGAATTTACAGCTTCATGCTTGGCAACAGCTCGACAACCTAACTGTGTCCCCCATGCCTCAGTGACAATATTTTTATTTTTTATTAAAATTACCCTAAATGCATTGCTAAAAAGCCAATTAAAAAATAGTTTCCCTGTGCCAGCTTTGAAAAAAATCTCCTGACTTCTCTGTGTAGGATCTCATGCATACAATAACAAATATTTCCATTGTCTATAAGGGCTCTTTTTAGAGGGAAAATATCATTTAAGTGGTGACTCATGAAAGGACTGAGCTGTGGTAAGTAATTGTTTCCCTGTACCAAAGTCACTGAGCAAATTAGATGATAAGTATTCTTTTTAAAATTAGTTGCTACAGGGCTGCAAAGATGACTAAGCACTTATGACCTACAGAGCCCTTCTAGAAGAATCCATTTCCTTCTGAGCATATACACAGATTGAACAGCGCAAAAGCACCTGCAATTCCTGTTCTAGGGAATCTGACGCCCTCTTCTGGCCTCTGAGGGTAGTACATGCATATACACTGATACAGATACACATACATAATTTTTAAAAAATATTTGAACAAATAAATGCGCTGCCATGATGGGGTGTTATGAAGACAAAAAGGAACAATATTGTGTGTTCCTGGCATTATTAAAGTTCAGCAATTTTATATAATAAAAGTGTAAACCTGTGAATTCCTGGCTTAATAAAAACCCATCGCAACAGAGTTCCAGACTAAAGTGCTTCTCAGTCTAATGTATCCCACCTGACTCACTTGTCTCTGAATGAGATATAAATCCTCCAAATTTTCCTGTCCTTGTTCACTTTAACCCTCCACATGACACAGGCTAGCAGAGGAAAACCCGAGTGGAGGAATTAACTGGATCAAATTGTCCTATGGGCAGGTCTGTCTGGGGGTGGGGGATGTTCTATATTATCATTCATGTGGGGAAGTTCAGCCCACTGTGGGTGGCACCATCC
The DNA here is from genome assembly GCA_028555095.1 of Dicrostonyx torquatus. Taxonomy (NCBI): domain Eukaryota; kingdom Metazoa; phylum Chordata; class Mammalia; order Rodentia; family Cricetidae; genus Dicrostonyx; species Dicrostonyx torquatus. The sequence continues at coordinate 5,327,186 of JAQHUG010000116.1, read as the reverse complement.
CTAGGCTCAAGCCATAAGTGAAAGAGGTTTAACTGTGCAAACCAGGAGGCAGCCCCCTCCACGGTTCCCGATATAAGTGTTTTCTTGAGTTTCTGCCACGACTTCCCTCGTTGATGGACTATCACTTGTGAGCAATAGAATTTAACTACAGCAACAGAAAGAAATTAGAGCAGTCCCATTTTGGTTTATTTTGTTCTAATCTTAACTGATAAAAATTTTTACATATTTATAAAGTAGTATGTAATATTTCTATGTAGCTTAATGTATGGACAGACATATGCATTATGTATAACATATATAGGCACATTGTATGTGCAGGCATGTACATATTATGTGTATGTATAGAATATGTTGTTGCTACAGGAGTGTTAGGCCAGTGGCCTGACTATGGGGTAGGGAGTGCCCAATAATTGAAGTTCAGCCATTTGCCACCAAAAACAAAGAGAAAAACAATGAAAGCCTATGAAGAACCTTTGATCATAATGGGAACAACATGGAGGCACAAACCTTTAGCTCTCTCTCTGTGGAAGTGCAGCTGTGAGTTCTCAGATTCTATAAGGAAGGACTAGAAGGGGTGTGTGGGACAGGGAGGGTGTACGATTGATTAAGTCTTAATCAGATGGTTGTGGGGCGATCATTATCTCAGATCGATCCGGGAGGCTTTGTCAGTATGAGAATATGTTGTTCCCTGAGACAGTCTAGACTCTTGTCACAAGACATCTATTGATCAGACCCACCATTCTGGGGACCCAAGGTGACTTCGACAGCCAAGGAGATGGGTAGGAAGCCCAGGCAGAGACACTTTCAGTCACCCCCAGACATCTGTGTACCTCTCACCCAGCTTACTTTCAGGGGTATTTCCAGAGGCTAGAGAGATGGGAGATATGGGTCAAAGGGCACAAAACCTCTTAGACAATAAGAATATGCTTTTGGGTTCAGTCACAAAGCACGCTGGTTACTGTCCACAAGGATGCATATTTACTCTCTGTCACCTGCTACCTGAGGGCCATCTCCCTGCTCTTTTCTTTGTGTGGCTGAGTAACTCCCACACGCTCTGCCTGTAAGCTTTCTCAACTAAAGGGACCTTATTCCTCTAAGGCAGCAATGCTACAGGCACCAGATTTTTCATTAACTAAAGTGTTTGTTGAATGAATAACTGAATGTGAAATAGGAGCTGCTTCTAATTCTAAGGTTTTTTTCCCCTTCACTTGAAGTGTGAGGGTTTAAAGAACAGACTACACATGTGAACCTAGGATTTAAGACGTTTTAAACTTGTCTGTGGAAGGACTGGGAAGATGGCTTAGCAGTTAAGAATACTTGATGCTCTTCCAGAAGACCCTTGTTCAATTCCCAGCACCCACATAATGGCTCACAACCATCTGTACCTCCAGTTCCAAGGGATCTCATGCCCTCTTCTGGCCTCCATGGAGAGCGGGTACACACTGGGTACACATGCATACATACATGCAAGTAAACACCCATGCATGCAAAATACAAACGAATAAGTCTTTTTTGTTTGTTTGTTTGTTTCTTCAGCCCTCACCTGGAGTTGCATGTCATGGACCCTATTATCTTGTCACATGACATCTCTTCCTGTTGTCTTGGGAGATTCCCTTGTCTTCTGCATCTTAGCTATTAAATGAGGCCTTCACTGTCGGCCCTCAGAAGGGAGACTCCTCAAGATTTGCCAACCACTGCTATTTCGTTTCACACTTTACACTGAGAAGAAACTCTTGCAGGAGCACACTCACCCACGGGTCCTGCTGGTTTGGTTTTGTTGTAGTGTTTGCGTGTTTGATTTCTGTCTTTGTGCAGGACTTGACTTTAGTAACCATTATCACATTTAAAAACCTTTAGTCTTTAGTATAACATAATCACGGTGTAATTACGGGGTGTCTTAATTGCATCTGGTTGTGCCTATTCAAATTTCCCTAAATAAACACAACCCTTTTGTTTTCTTCGTGGTGACGGACTGAAGCTGAGTTAGGAAGCCATTGTGCACTCTTTTGGAATGTCCATTTTCAACACAATTGTGTTCTGCTCAAAACAAATCCCTAAAGACACTGGGAAAGCCACAAGCCTGAACAGTGACCTTAACTCCAGCCACGGTTGTCTGACACATGGGTCTCAAAGTCTGAGTCAGAAAACGTGGGTAATTTTTTTTGCTCCACCCCATAAGCTCAGACTTTGCAATAAAGAACACTGGTGTGGAAACGTTTTGTTCTCCCCACTTAGGTCGGAGTCATGTCGCTTTCTAAGGTAGTAAATAAGGACACCATGACTCACCTTGAAGGAGCACCTATGCACCGGACATGGTGGCACATACGTCTTATCCCAGCCCTTGGGAAGTAGAGCAGGCTGATCCCTGTGAGTTCAAGGCCAACCTGACCCATATAGCAGGTTCCAGGACAACCAGAGCTACATATTGACACCATGTCCCTGCAAAGTATCTACGCAAGCCCTTTTGTCTTAGATCTGATGGCAATTTTCCTAAGCTTTATTTTATTTTGTTTTATCTATTTGCAGTGAAAAAATTGTCTACACAGCTTCAGGAATTTCATTTTCTGAGAATTTCTCATCTTAGGGGCTGTCCTACTGTGTTTGCTGTATTTCTTAACATCTTTGCAAAGCTGGAGCTGAATCTCTCTGCCTTCTGTGTCCATGACGTTTATCATGCACAGATGGACATTTAAAAAGAATCAAGGAAACTCCATATTCCTTGCCATTCTGTGTGGGTTATCTTTACACTCTTATTTCTCCATGCTAGAATTGCCTCCTCCTGTCAAGCACCACATGATGGAAGTCGGAATACATAGTGGTCTGATCACTGATTGAAATATACAGCTCTTTGCTGTATGTATGCTTAAGGTCTCTCTGTCGCCCTCTCCTAGTTAGATTATTTCATTCAATTATTATTTTTAAGATGTATTTATTTTTAATTAGGTGTTATATCTGTATGGGGGTGGTGCCCATTGCCCATAGAGGCCAGAAGAGGGCATCAGATGCCCCAGAGCTGGAGTTGCAGGTGCTGGGAGCCACTATGTGGATGCAGGGAATTGGTCCTGGATCCTTGACAGAAACAGTATGTGTTCTTAAACACCAAAGCATCTTTCTAGCCCCTTTAGCATCATTTTGAAAAGTAAGAATATTATTTCTGTGGCCTATAGAATTACTGAGGCATTTATCCAATTGCTCCTGCGTGTGGTTCATGAACATGCAAAGGCTGTTTGATTCAGCATTTGTTACTTTCAACTATTTTTTTTTGTCTAGTGCTTTTAGTAGCTGGAGAAAATAGCCCAGCTGTTAAAATTTTATCCTCTACAGAGGAATATATGTTTGAATGTCACAGTTTTAAAAAGGAAAAAAGAGTCGTTAAGGTCTCCAATGCTTAAATAATTTGTTCCCATTTGAGTTCACAAGGCCACTCAATTTTTTAGGAAACGTATTTCCATTTATCTCTGAGGAGGTGAATTACTATAGAGGAGTAGCCATCTGCTTAATAAATCACTGCTTAGATTGTAAAGACAGGATTGAAGCCAATATATCCCCATATATTCCAAACCCATTCTAGAAATTTACAGCATTCAAGACTCCCAGGGCTTTCAATTTACCTAGCTGAACACCTGACATAAATCCCGATCTTCGACCGAAGAGCCATTCTAGGTCATATACCTCCAACAGCCGCAAAGCTTAAACCAGAATCTTCTGGTTAAAGCAAGTGATGCGAATTCCCTTTGTAGCTTTCTGTTACTCAGAAACATACAGCGATGTCTAGCTATTGCTTTGACTTCCTGTAAGACATCTTTAAAAGAGCTACTGCGGGGAGCCTCCCAGTACTGGGGGACTATGGTCTAGAAAGTTAAAAGCACTCATTGCAATTGTAGAGGCCCTAGGTTCGGTTCCTATGGACCACTGCGGTGTGGGTGATATACCCAGTGTTACTCCATGAAGAAAGCTGTCATTCCCTCTCCCAGTGACCAATAGCTCCTGGACAGAGGCAGAAATTGGTGCCTACCTACTCTCTTCCACGCTAGAATTTTTTTCTGCCTTGAACTTGTGCGGGTCCAGCGCATGTTGTCACAGTCTCCGAGTTCACACTTGCATCTGCTGTGTTGTGTCTGGAAAAGAAGAATGTCAGCTGTGATTTTAGAGCTCAGTTGACAGCTAAGAGGCTATCACAAATAGACTTCAAGAAATAGGTGCTTCCTGGACTGGATGGCTGGTTCATCAGTAAGACACCCACATGGGTGCTGACAACCACCTGTGACTCCAGCTCCAGGGAATCTAATATCCTCTCCTGGCTTCTACAAGCACTGCACACACACTGTGCACAGAAAAAATATTCACACATATACAATTTTTAAACTAAAATACGAAACAGGTGATTTTTTTTAGTGAATGTATGCTGAGAGACCTAAGGCACTAGTGGACTCAGATCCTATCTTTCTGTATATTACCTAGTGGACATTCTCTGGTCACAATCTAATAAGGAACACTTATAAGACATTTATTAAGATGGATTTTATGATGACACCTCTTGTCAATATGACAGAGTCTGGCATCCCCTGTGGGTATGCCTTGGTTACGATAGTTGAGTTAGGAAGACCTGATAACTATAGGTGACGTCATTCTCTGGGCTAAAGATCTGATTACTATAGGTGACATCATTTTCTGGGCTAAAGACCTGATCACTATAGGTGGTGCCATTCTCTGGGCTAGGAGAAAGTGAGCTAAGCACGCGCACTCTTTCTCTCCTGATTATGTAGTGGTCTTATCAGCTTGACTCCTCCCACCATCGTACCTGGAACTGTCTGGAACTGTAAGCCAAAATAAACCTTTTTCCTTGCTTAAGTTGCTGTGATCATGGCATCGGGGAAATTAGCAAAGTCCCCTGGTGTCCTCTGTCAACAACAGTAAATTCTATTGCCTACGAAGTTATTTCACACGTACTGAAGTTTTGTTTTGGTTTTTTTTCTCCAGACTATATCAAACAAATCTAGCCATTGGCTGTGAGACTTGAAAAACAGCCTTTCCTGCCGAAGATAACAGAAGTTTGGAGGTGAATTACGATTACACAAATCTTCCAGAGCAACATTGACTTGCACTGTGATTTACACATACCTCACACATGACCACGGAATGTGAGGACTCAGCTAAGTATGACGACCAAACCTCATAGTTACAGTTGCTTTCTTTCCATAAGCTTCAAGATTGCAGGAAATTATGACATTAAATGTGGAAGATGATTCTTTGTAGAACAGCTGGGACAGATGTGTGCTTTTTGAACTCATGTTTTACCTATTTGGATGTAAACTCAAATCAAGTTTTTTGTTTTTTGGGGTTTTTTTGTTTTTTGTTTTTTGTTTTTGTTTTTTTTAAGAACAACAGAAATGCAAAGCCCATGTTCCGCCCGTGTGGCCATATCCCCACACTGCAGGTCTTTTCTTCTGAGTGAAAAAACAAAATTAAATACATGGCCAAGTCAAACTGATTCCATAAACACAAAACGTGGATATTTAGGTAAGAAATGCCCACCTCTCCCTACCCAAGATTCAGGTGTTTGAACACTTGGTCCCAGCAGGGACAGTTATGGAACCTTTAAGAGGTGGAGCCTTGCTGGAGGAAGTACATCACTGGGGGTGGGATTTGAGAGTTTATAACTTCACTCTATTTCCTGTTCTTGCTGTGATCATGGATGAACCAATGAGTGGCAAGCATGCATTCTCTTCCAGGATGGACCCTCTCCCTTTGGAACCCTAAGCCAAATTACGTGCTTACTTTCTTAACTTTGCTGCTGGTCATAGTATTTTAATCATAGCAATAGAAAAGTAACTAATACACAAAAATTATTTATAAGCTGATTTTAGTATTATTTGTTTGTAAACTGCTAATATGTATTGCTGCTTTGAGAAACAGGCAACTATATTTAAAATAAAATAAAGTGATTGGTTTGTTTAATGTAATTTAGAGTTGACAGATTAACATTTACAATGGATTCCCTGTTGCTGTACAAATCCCATGTAATGCTCTAGAGCTAAATTGAAATTTTGTAGTTGAGGGGCCAGGGAGCTTGCTCAGTGGTTAGAGCACTTGTCACACAGCGTGAGGACCACAGTTCAGACCTCCAGAAACCCAACTACCTAATGAGTGGGTGTGGTGACCTGACAGTAATTCTAGCCTGGAAAGGCAGAAATAGAACATCTGCAGAATATGCTAGCCATCAAGATCAGCTCTATCCATGAGCTCTGGATTTGATTAAGCAACCCTGCCTCAGTGAATTAGGTGGAATAATGATAGAAGATGATATATAAATAACATCAACCATGGGCTAACACATGCATCTGCAAACACATATGCAGAAACATATCCATACCGCACATACATAAAAATGGGAAAAAATCAAAACAATGAAAATGTATAATTCAATTCTCTTTTTTCCTTCCAATAGCCCAAATAGGCAGGACCCAGACAGCTGCTCTGATGTCAAAACCAGCTGTTGGGATCCCTCTTATCACCTTCCCCAGGATGTAGGACAAATTGATCAGACTCCACCAGGCACTTTAGGTGTAGGCTGAGATGTGCTTATCATCCCAGCTAACTCTGAAAGATACCTGCTCCATTCTCACACTGCCTGGCAAGAAGGCTTAGAGTCCCAATCAGGAGATAGCAATTAATTTAAAGGAATCAATTTTGGAAATATATTCATTTAAATTATTAAAGAACTAAGAAGAAGATGGAGAAGGAGGAGGAGGAGAAGAAGAAGAGGAAGAAGAAATCATCATTGCCATTAAGTCTCATGACTCCCCCCCACTGCTACCATCTCGGTACTCTCTCATCCAGTCAGAGAGACAAATCCTGAATGACTGACAGCCCTACCAGCTGTCCAGAAAACTGGTCTTCTGTTCTCCTGCTGAGGGATTTGCAAACACCCACCTAGGCTCAAAGTGTCTCTACAAGAAAGGCTATAAATTCCTGGAGTAGAGGACTTCCCATTGCTTTGTACTTTTCCAATTTTACAAAATATTTTTTTTCTGCATTAGCTACTATGTGCTTCCATCTTACACTGATTCAACTTTAAAAAAAATGTAGCTTGCTTTTAAAAGGAAAAAGAATTTTGATGATAATGATAGTTCCGAGCCCAACAGAGGAAAACTACCATGACTTCACAATGTGAAATCATGATCCTTCCTTACTTCTAATTTTCCACAAGTCATCTATTTAGACATATTATTTTCTTTAAGAAAAGGAAATGCATTAATTATTTTTGCTCATTTGCTTTCTGGGAGATGGTACTTAGATTTATGAGTAAAACTTCCTGGGAGAGAGGCGGAGAGGAACATGGGCAAACTTGCAAGTTAACAGTTTTGCTAAAAAGCTCCTGTGAGGAATGAAAGCCAGTGGGGCAGATGTTAACTAGAATTAACTGTAGCCATCTGCTCGCTCCTTTCAGAAGAAGATGATTTTTGTGGGATGTAAGTCATTCTCATTGGATAAGAGCTACAGTCATCTTGCTCTCCTGGCTTTGTGCGAGCTGCAAGGAGTCACTGCGGTGGTGGGTGTTGGGGGGCTGAGCCTTGAGGGTCCAAAGTATGCTGAGGAATCCAGAGAATCCGTGTGCTGATGGAGTATTGTTTCCAGTGCAGTGTTGTTTCCTGGGTGTTGATTTTTCAGAGCAGCAAATGAAACAGAGATGGGGAAGACCCAGATGCACCAAAGCCTGCTTGAAATGCTGTCTGCATCTAAGTTCCTAAGGAGAGTACCACAAAAACAGCCCTTGAGAGAAAACCCGCTTATCAATTAAGGGGACTGACTGATATGAAAACAGATCCACAGTTCCTTGTTTTGTAGTCTTTTGATGCAGAATGCGTCAAATAGGAGGAATGCAAGTTAAATAATCCCAAAATAAGCCAAAATAGAGTATTCTAAGATTGTTCTTTATTTAAAGGTAACTAGGTAACTCACAGATCACAGTGAGGAAATAGGAATTGGGTCTAATATCAAGGTGTGGCTCGTGAGAAGAAGAGACCAAGCAGGGCGGGACCATAGCTTTTTGGTATACAAAGTCACACCCTAACCTGGACCAGCCTCTTAAAGGCCATTGGCTGAAGAAGGTTCCTCATCACCTCCCCCTTTTGTCTAAATAATAGAGTTCCAAACCCAGTACAAAACTATATACATTAAGAACAGATATCAAGTATAAAAATTAGAATTACAACCAGCATAAACAATATTAAGCAAGAAACATATGCTAAATGTTTTAATAATCACTTTT
>JAQHUG010000116.1:5289310-5311428 GCA_028555095.1 Dicrostonyx torquatus | reverse complement strand
CAGTATGTTAAACAAAAATGTCTAGACTCAGAGAGACAAATGCAGTATATGTTCCTTATGTGCCGGATTTAGATGTGTGTGTGTGTGTGTGTGTGTGTGTGTGTGTGTGTGTGTAAGAGGTTATCAGGACAAGGTAATAGAATATGTATGACACTAGAATAACAGCATTCTTTGGGGGTATGGAAAGAGAATCATCAAGAAGGGAAGAGGAACAAAGGGAGGAAGCTATTGGGAGATTGTGGCGGTTTGAATAGGTATGCCCCCATAGACCCACATGCTTGAATGCTTGGCCCACAGAGAGTGGCACCATTAGGAGGTGTGGCCTTGTTGGAGTATGTGTGTCACTGTGGGGGTGGACTTGGAGGTCTCCTATATGCTTAAGCTATGCCCTGTCTCTTTCTGCTGTGTGTGGATCCATGTAGAACCCTCAGCTCCCTCTCTAGCACCACGTCTGCCTGCATGCCACCATATCCTGCCGTGATGATAATGGACTAAACCTCTGAAACAGTAAGCTGGCCCCAATTAAATGTTTTTCTGTAAAAGAGTTATCATGGTCATGGTGGAAACCCTAAGACGGAGATGGATCAGAATAGGATATAATCATGTATATGTATGAAAATGTCACAAAAATCCATTATTTTGTATGTGTTCTAACTTAGTTTCTGTTGCTGTGATAAAACACCATGACCGAAAGCAACCTAGAGGAGGAAAGGGCTTATTTTGCTTACACTTGCAGTTCACAGCCCATTACTGTGGAAGTCAGGACAGGAACTCAAGCAGGAGCTGAAGCAGAAACCACGGAGGAAGCTGCTTGCTGACTCGCTCATAGGCTTATGTTCAGCTTGCTTTGTTATACAGCACAGGACCACCGACCCAGTGAATGGCGCCCCCCCCCCACACACAGTGGGCTGGGTCCTCCTGCATCAATTACCAATCAAGACAATCCACAAGTGACATGTTCACAAGATAATTTGATGTAAGCAATTTCTTCATGAAGGTCTTCCTCTTTGATTATTAATTTTGACTGAAAAAGACAATGATTAAAGTTGATTGGACTGTATGGTAGCTTAAAACTTAAGGAATTATAGAGATGGCTCAGCATTAAGAGCATTGGCTGCTCTTCTAGAGCGCCCTGGTTCCATTCTCACCATCTATTTGGTGGCTTAAGAACCTCTGTAACTCCACTCTTAAGAGTTCTGACACCCTCTTCTGATTTCCACAGGTACTGCATGCAAGTGGTGTGTAGACAAACATGTAGGCAAAACACCCAAACACATAAAGAAAAAACAAGTTGGGCCAGGCATGGTGGTCCCCTTTAATCCCAGGACTTGGAAGACAGAGGCAAATGAATTTCTGAGTTTCTGAGCAACCTAGTCTACATAGTGAGTTCTAGGCCAGCGGGGGCTCCTTAGAGACACCCTGTCTCAAAAAATGAGAGAGATACGGGGTGGGGCACTTATTTGCAAAGGAGAAATGAAGTCCAGCCATTGCACTCCACACCCCATCACGTCTATGTGATTTCATGTGTGCTTTGACCTGAGCTCATGAGGAAGCAACCTTCTTCCACTGCCAGCATCCCCACCTGGTATCATGACATCACTACTTTTCCTGCTCTGAGAAGTTTCAGATCCATGAATCACTGGGCCAGCTCTGCATCTGCGGCAGGGAAGTCTGAATGAGTCTGGTGATTATTTCCTGATGCGCTCATCAGAGATCCTGCTATTCATGTCACCAAATGAGCTTACTGAAGCTGTATCTCACCGGGATGACACCCACGTCACATCTGACTCAGCCATGATGAACGGCTGTAGAAAATTAGCAACTCCACCGCATCCACTTTGCATGCCATTTTGAAGATATATTTGGTACAATTGTCAAGCTTACAGTTGTGGCTATATGCCCAGTTCAAGGAGCCGCTGTGAAATACGGTCTGCCATGAAATGATCAGACAACATCTAGAAAATTCCAGGGAGCAGAAATGAAGTCATGCTTCCAGTCTGATTGTTTTTTATTAACAAAGAAAAGACCATTTTCTGCCCCAAAGTGCTTTCTAGCGTCTTGATTGTTTCCCCCACTTGGGAAATCTTTAAATAAATCTATGTACCTACACTTCAAAATTAAGCTTTATTTTGAAAAATAGAACATCCCACTGTCTTAAAACTAAAAATCTTATTTAATAATGGGTGGATGTGATTATGTATTTTCATTAGAAAATGAGTTTTTATTGTTTTCTATTTACTTATTTATTATTTTTAGGTTAAATATGACTAGAACGGAAGGTAACCCTCATGAAACTTCAAGTTTGGATTAAGAAAGCCATTAAAATTCATGTGCTCTTTTCTAGGGCAAGGGAAGTTAAAAGCAATTCCTTTTTATATTATTTTTTCTTTCTGACGGTTGCCACCACTATACCCCACCCCCCTTTGTTTCATTGTTACTGTTCAGTGAGAAGCTAAATTGTGTTTAAAATCACTCAAAGTTGTTATTTGGTCACTGTTAGATTAGCAGTATCCCAACCCAGAGGACCTACCAAAACTGGCCTGTTCCAGTGACTGTTACGAATACATACTGAGGACATAAGCTTGGTTTACAGCACCCACATTGAGCAGCTCACAATAGCTTCAAGGGGATGCTAGCAACACCCTCTTCTGGCCTCCATCAGCACCTGCACTCAGGAGAACATGCACATGGAGATACATATATACACATAATTAAAAATTATAAATCCCTAAAAATTAGTAGATAATCCTTAGAAAGTAAGCATTGGCAAGAAGCTCTTATGGCCTCAAATGATCATTTCCCCCTGTCTCTACAGGAAATGTGTTTTTCTTCTTCTCCCATATATGAACATGTAGGCACACGAGCACACATCCATGTGTGCACATACATGCATAAAATGTTTAAAAAGCATATACTGAATGATAATACATGTATTTCTATATAAAAGTATACTTATAATAACTATATAAATCATAAGGATGGACAGTTCTTTTTATTTGATCTTAAGGGAATAGTACATATTATTTTTGCACAAGAAATATTTATTTGTTTATTTATGTATTGTTAAATATCAATTCTACAGGTTAATTGGCTCTGATACCCATTATACACCACAATGATCGAATTAGAGTTACTGATATGTCTACCATCTGAAACAGTTATCTCTTTGTTCATGGGGAAACACTGACAACACTACCTGCGATAATTTGAATGCAAATGTCCCTTCTAGGCTCAGGTATTTGAGTACTTGGTCCAAGTTGGTGAGTCTGCTTGGTGAAGGATCTTAGCCTTGAGGGAGGAAGTATGTCACTGGGGGCTGGTTTGAGAGTTCATAGCCTCATCTCTCTCCAGTTTGCTCCCTCTTTTTCTGCTTCTGATTGGGATCTGAGCCCCCAGCTTCCTGTTCCTGCTGCCATGCCTCCCACAAGGATAGACTCTTAACCCTTTGGAACCATAAGACTAAATAAGCTTTTCCCCCCCTTTAAGCTGTCTTTGGCTTTAATCACCGCAACAAAAAGCAACTCATATGTGGCCTTCTTATTTTGAAATAGTAAACTCATGTGGTCAAGTCCAGTCACCCTGCAGCATAACAAACCACAAACCTGCTACCCTTGCTGCAGTTTGCAGGACACTCAGCAGCCTTCCCATGGATCACCCTCCCTCCACAGAGGGGCTCTTACACTGTGCTTGGCACATCTTTATCCCGGTTCTCCTGGATACTAAGGTTGATTCTTGATCTTAGTCTTAGTGACTAGTGGGTCAACAAACAGGGAGTACTCCTAAGCACTTTAATTTCATTTCTTCTAGGCACAGTCTGAGGATCACTGGTCATAGAGGTAGCAGAATTTTTAGTTTTCCTTAAGAGTTGCTCTAATTGACTTTTCCAACAGTGTATGAAAAGACCCCTCTCCCCACATCTTCCCCAGTATTTCTTTGTAATAATATCCACTCTAACTGAGGTGAGCTGGTATTGGTCATGGATGAGACTTGTCTGTCTCTAGTGAGAGAAAGTGGCAGTTTCACATAAATTTAATGCATTGTATTTTATTTCCATTCAGTTTGAAACACTTTAAAACTTCTGTAATGTTCTGGTTTGAGTATTTTTCTCTCTTTATAAATGTCTAGAGCTACCCATCAATCGTTTAATGATTGAATTCTGATTTAATCCTGTTCTATTATTTGAATCTTCAAAAAAATTCTTGATGCTATTCTTATGACACAGAACATGGTCCATAATCGGGTATGGGTCCTGTAAATGAATACTTGTGGAGTATTCTGTGAATACCACGCAAATCACTTGATGCTGTTGTTCAAACTCCTGCTGTCATTCTCTTGATGCCAGTCACTGGTGGAGAGTTATATTCTGCATTCTGCATCCTGGCTGCCATTCATGCACAATTCTAGGTTATCAAGGGGCCACCACCCTTGAGGTTCTGACTGGGGCATCAGAGACGATGCCACGAAGTCCTTTCATAATGAAATCCAATAGCTAAACCCACATCTCTAGATCTGGCTATTCTGCAAGACCCTACTCTACTATTTTTGTTTTCTTTCTAACTGACCACCATGTCAAATTGAATGAAAGTTTGCATTATTTATCATTAGATTATAGGACAGTTTTAGGTTACTGATCTTAATTATGGGAACTGACATGAGGAACGATTGTACTTCACCAAGCATATAGAATAATTTAATTTGATTTTTAGTTATGAGACCTATAATCACAGCCTTCTTGGGTAATTATCTATAAGAGGGGGAAATGGTCTCCCACCTCATCATTGAGATGCAAAATTCTCAGTTATTTATTAACAATCATTCATATTAATAAAAACTACCAAACTTAATATGCTGGCTCTTAACAGATTCTGTTCTGTTATAAAGAGATTATTGCTTCCCAGAACAAGGAGCATGGTGGAATCCATCAGATGGACCTATAGATTCTAATTTCATTCTGGGTCCAAAGCTCCGCCTTTTGTTCTGTCTGAGATGCCTATGCTGTATGCTTGCAGAAGTCAGCTCTTTTGTTCCTGCATGAGCTTCGATATTCTCACTCACCCATCTCACACATTCCCTTGCTTAGCATCCCACCCACCTACTGTCCATCAGAGGGCTCATAGACACAGTCTCCTTCACTTGCTCCAGCTCAACTCACATAATGGAAGGTGTGCTAAGTTCCACACTCAATCCTCTCTCAAGCTGGTTCCATCCCTGTCTGTGGTTTCTTTCTGTTGCTGTGATAAACACTAACCAAAAGCAATTTGGGGAGAAATGGTTTATTTCTTCTTACAGGTTGCACTACCTCATAACAGGAACTCAAGGCAGGAACCTGGAGGCAGGAACTGAAGCAGAGGCCAAGGGGGAACGTCTTACTGCATTACTCCCTTATTATACTCCCTTATGTATGCATTGCTCAGCCTTATTATACAACCAAGGAGTACCTGGCCCGTTGGCACAGAGTGGGCTGGACCTTCCCACATCAGTCCTTATTCAAGATGATGCACCATAAGATTGCCTATAGGCCAATCTGTTGGAGAAGTTTCCTCAGTTGTGATTCCCTCTTTTCAGACAATGATAGATTGTGTCAAGTTGACAAAATGAAACAGAAAAACCCAACCAGCACACTAATCAAGAGCATCAACCTGTGTGTCAGGTTTACTTGGCGACCCAGGACTACATAAAGTGCAACATTTCCCCTGTGTTCTCGGGCCATGACCCTCATATTGGGGTCCAGAGTAAACTCCTTATCATCTTTGAAGTGAGAGTTGTTTTTGCGTGAACATCTGTCTGTGGATGGTGCACATGTTTGTGGGATGGAGGTGGAGACCATTAACTTCCTCAGGAACCTCACAAACGCTTCCTTCTTTTCAAATTCATCTCCTTGACTTTCCCCTCCAATTCTTCTTCTTCCTCCCCCTTCTCCTCTACCACTACTACTATTTCTCCTCCTCTCCCTCTCTCCTTCAACTCAATAATTCCAATTAGTGTTGCCCATATGTACATGGACATAGGTCCACTCACTGGACCATGGGCACCCCAACAGTGGGCTCATTCTTAAGAACAAATGATTCTCCCTACCTCCATCAAGTGCCTGTAGCTCCTCAGTTAGGAATGTGTTGGGATTTTGACTGGCTGAATCTTTTATGGGTAACCATAGCGAATGTGAGTTAGTTAGTGCAACAGCCATGTGATATACAGAAGAAAACACTGGAAACAGCCCAGGATTATGGATCTAAATATAAATATTTTGAAGGCAATTTAACAACATGGCCATTTACAAAATAACAATAGCAGATTCTACCTAGTGGACTAGGTTCTCCCTCACCATGGGACTGTAGTAAATTTTTTAAATGATAAAAGGTGGCAGGAAGTTAAGCATCTGTTGTGTTTTTGTTTTTGTTTTTGTTTTTTGTCTACTGAGGTCAGGTTCACAGTGTATGCATCAAAAGTGGGGAGAACCAGCAGGGACTGGGGTGTGAAAGAAGAGAATAAATCCGCAGAAGAAATCAGACACCCACATCAAAATGTGGGGGTTGCTTATGGGAAAAGAACCCATAAACAAGACCAAAATACATCACAAACCATAGCAGTGACACTGGGAGTCATTAAACTGTAGGATGCAGTCAGTGTTTGGGTGCAGTGGAATTTTTCCAAATGAAAGGAGTTGAGTTACATAGTTTGCAGAATTCCGTAAGTCCTGCTAAACCAAATGAATGGGGGCCAGGTAAATGATTTTTCAGACTGTATCTGTGGGTTTGGTTTTATTTAGTTTTGCCTGTTTTCTGTTATGAAAATAAAATATTGGAGCATGTACAGGACTAACCATGGTGCTTTCTTAGAGGGTTACAGTAGTGGGACTCAGAAAACTTTGTTTTCTGCAAACCTACTGTTTACAACACTGTCAGGATAAAGTGGGTTCAGGGAAGTAGCAGAGAACTTTTCAAGCAGCAATAGAAGAGCTTAAAATAATTATAAGATGAAAATACAGTTTTGTGTGCCAAGGACTCACCCACACTGTAAAATAAAAACAGAAAGGATGTGTGACAGGTGTTGAATTTATTTTGTCCATTTTTTAGGCCTGTCTCTGGAGCAAAGCAGATAAAAATCATCGTTCCTCAGAGGGACAATCATAGGAAAGTAATCCTGGATTTATTTTTTACTATTTATTTTATGATTTATTATTTATTGAACTTAGAAGAGATCTGACATGCATGCTGGCAAGTCATCTCCATGTGTTAAAAGGTTCAATAGACCCATCTCAAGAGTTTTGCTCTGTGACAAGAAAGACCTAGGGGGATGGAGATTTGGTTTAGCAGTTGGAGCAATTTCTGCTCTTAGAGAAGATTTGAGTTCAATTCCCAGCACCCACATGATGGCTCACAACCATCTCTAACTCAGGTTCTAGAGGATGCAACACCTCTTCTAGACTCTGTGGTCATTCTATGCATATTGACAAAACCCATATACACATTAAATAAAATAAGTAAATCTAAAAGAAAAAGAAAACAAACTAAAAGGACACTGAGTATTGGTTCATATTTGGTGTTGTTCTGGCAACAGAACACAAAGCAAACAGCTTTCCCATGCCTTCTGTGTCCGCAGATATTTTACGTGTATGGTGAGTCAAACCTTTTGTTACAGTGATAGTTAGCAAGTTGGGGGACCCAGACAAAAAACCAAAGAAGCCAGACTTAGTGGGATTAAAGGCAGCACTAGGGAGACAGAGGCAGGTGGATCTCTGTGAGTTTGAGGCCAGTCTGGTCTACAGAGTTAGTGCCAGGACAGGCTCCAAAGCTACACAGAGAAGCCCTGTCTTTAAAAAAAAAACAAAAGAAGGAGGAGGAGGAGGAGGAGGAGAAGAAGAAAGAAGAAGAAGAAGAAGAAGAAGAAGAAGAAGTCAGGTTCAGCCATCCATTCCCAAGAAGCCAATTAAAATAGCCAAACTAATAGTAAAACATAAGAAAGATTGAAGATTTATTCTAAGTGACACATGAGATAAAGGGACAAAGTGTCCATCTTTGGGGTCCTGAAGTAAGGTTGAAGTTTGAATACAGGGCCAAGAAGTGCACATCTAAGCAGTCCCATAAAGATGTGGTCCTCAGTCTTCTCCTCTAAGGTGGGGCTGGCAAGTCTCTAGAACTGTGAACTCTCTTTCTGGAAGACAAGTTCTCCCTCTGGCTGGTGCCTTTTCCTTCTCACAGGGTGAGATTCCTGGAAGAATTCCCATTTCTTTGGGGTCCATTGCTTCAATAATCTGATGGTCAGATTGAGAGACATGGGTGTCTCTTTAGAATATCTTCATTTCTTCCAGGCTAGTTCCAAAGGGGAGATTCGGATTCTACACCCTGAAGAGGCAGCCTTGCATCCATCATGCGAATCAGGCTTAAAATGGTACACCATCCATCCATTGGTTATAAGGAATGTTTATTTTCTCCATTCTGACCTGTTTTCCATATCTGGCTTCTTTCCTTGGGCTTTTGACTGTCTGATTGTTCTATTTGAACAGTAAATAAAAATAAATAAAGCCACCTGCCCAAAATGAGACTTACTGCATAGGATATGTTCCCATGGAGAACCTGGCTCATTACTGTGTGTTCCTTGAGAATCTGGATTTCATTGGGAGAAAAGGTTATCCTAGTAGTATATCACCTACTGGGGATGCCAAGGAGTATCGAATGGGAAATCTATCAAGGCTTTCATTCTGTGTCTCGGAAATTACACTTGGCAATTATATAGATGAGATTGTGCATTTGTGGCTAATTGGATGACACAAAATATTCAATCCAGTATAAAACGAAATAAAAACTGGTGGTGTGTTAGTACCTTCCTTGTTGCTGGGATGAAACACCTGACCATGGGCAGGTTAGGGAAGGAAGGGCTGATTTCACTCATGGTGCCTGGGTACAGTGCATCATAATGGGAAGGCATGGCAGCAGGGGCATGTGGCAGCGGGACACACTGCATGTGTCATCAGGAACAGAAAAAGATGAATGCTGGTGCTCAGGTCACTTTCTCCTTCATACGCAGTCTAGGACCACATCCTATGCTGCTCACAGCTAGGGTTGGCCTTCTCTCTTCAATGAAACTAATTTAGAATTTCATAGTCACACCAGAGGCGTGCCTCCTAGTGATGCTTTTAAGTTAACAATCAACATTAGCTATCATGGGTCATATTATGACTATTTATGTTGCAGGGCACATTACACTGAATATTTTAAATGCTCTCAATTTTCCAAAATTTACTTGTTCTTTGAGAATACATGTATACAATGTATTTTGATCATACTCACACCCACTTCTTATTCTTCCCAGATTCACCTACTTCCACCAAGTCTCCTACCCAACTTTGTGTCTTCTCTCTGCATCCACCTCAGGTCACCTGATCTCTATGGCCCCTTGTCCATACATACATCATGTATACAGACAACAATAATAACTTTTTTAAAAGTATATATATATATAAATTATTCTTCAATGATTCTTTAAATAAAATTAAAATGATTGGGCCTTAAAGGGCTATTTAAAGCAGGCATGCATAGATAGATTCCTCTTGGACTGTGCCTCTGTCCCATGATCTCGTTCACTTGCTCCTCATCTTTTCATGCAAGGAGCTGGGTTCTCTGTTGAGGTTTCCAGGGCCCTGGTTGTTGTCGGATATTAGTTTAATGTGTATTATATTCATTTATGCTGTGGAATATTTGTTTAATGATACAAAGATATTTTGCATTCTTTTGTGTTGCATTTGTTTAACTTTGTAAAGCTGTGTTACTTTGCCTATCTGAAACACTTGATTGGTCTAATAAAGAGTTGAACAAACTAATAACTAGACAAAAGAGAAATAGGCAGGGCTTCAGGGCAGAGAGACTAATAAGAGAAGAATAAAGGTAGGATGAAGAAAAGGAGAAGGAGTGGAGAATGCCAAGAGTCAGACACCCAGCCACACAGCCAGCCATGGAGTAAGAAGTTAAAAAATGACATACAGAATAAAAAAGGAAAAAAACTCAGAGCCAAAAAGGTAGGCAGGATATTTTAAGTTAAGAAAAGCTGGCTAGAAATAAGTCAAGCTAAGGCCAGGCATTCACAAGAAAAAATAAGTCTGCAAGTATTTATTTGAGAGGTCCCCCAGAGTGTAAAAAAAAACAAAAACAAAAACAAAACCTGGCAATGAGGTCACTGCAGCAGTAACTTTCAGCACCACGGACAGTGCAAGGCATACCCTTGCTTGATGTGTGGCCTCCTTCAGGCAAGTGTTTTACATGTAGTGTTTCTTAACAGCAGGAAACAGGCCTTCATTACTACAGATGAACTTTCAGAGATGATGGCAGCAGTTGCTGGATTTGAACAGACTGGTGTTCTGAGAAAAATCAAACGTTTGAATTGTTTAGAAACTGTATAGTCTTAGGACCTAGTTTAGATGTCTTGCTGAGTTACAAAGTCTCACAGGATTGCACACATTCATAAAGGAGTACACACATGTACATATGCACATGCTCACAGAAGTACATATATGAGCACACTCATTCACAAGTGAGTATACATGTCTACATGCATACATTCACACAAAAATACATGTGTGCACACACATGCATACAGGAGTATACATATGCACATAGGAGTACATGCATGGATATATACAAAGAAGTACATACATACACACAGGGGTATACACATATATATTTACACAGGAGTATATAAATTAATAACTACACATGCACATAGGAATGCACACATACATGTACACACAGAGGAATGAAAATCAACCTCACAGCCTTTTGCATGTCACAGAGATGGCCCTCTAGTAAAATTAAACTAGCTTCTGCCCTTCCTTAAGCAGAAGCTCTTGTTTGATCCATAATTTTTTTTCAAACTGAGAAGGATGCAGTATTTTACTTCATTTTTTTGTGGTTTTCTTATGGCTTGAAAAGATCACACAATATTTAATAAAGCTTTTTTTTAAAAAGCAAGCTACAGTATTTTCTGAGCTCTCTGTATTGCTGTTTCACTTTCATTAGGGTATGCTGTTCAGAAACCAGTGGAAATCTAGTCCCTCTTCTGTCTTCAAGAACCAATAACATAATTTCTACTTTGCGAGAAAAGCCATGAACTTTTCTGTAATTCAGGTACATTCAGCCTGGAGCTGGTTATTAGGTTTGCAGCCACTGAGTTCATTGTGAAAGAAAGCACCCTATAGTTCAGCTCATGCCAGCTGTGGAAGGGATAAAAATAACCACAGTCCATACTTACTTCTGCAGTTTCTTGTGGGAAATATTGAGGGTGTGCTGTCCCAGAGTCTTAATTTTCTTGTTTGCAGGTTTGGGGTTGAAAAGCTAAGGAGTTTGAACTGCTAAAGGGTAAGTTATGACTTTCCTTTGAATTTAGCCATCCTGAGATTAATTCTCACATTTCTGTGGAAGGGTTTCAGTTTATCTCTAAGATTAACAGCAGACAGGTTGCCAATTCCTGTGTTTTAGAGTCAGTTGAGAGATGTCAATCCAAAGATATAAGCTATGTGAGGTGGGTGTGGAGGATGCGTGTGTCTGGTAAGTTTTAAAATGGGAACTCTCCCATGGGGTTGGAAATGGAATGGAAGCAGTGAGCCCAGAGGTACAGCAGTGAGACTGATGGAGACTTCAGTGTAACACTGGACACAGAACAGGCTGCTTTATACCAATCTTTCGTTATTGTCTCAGCCTTCTCTTCAGCAAGGGAACTGAAAAGAAATGGAAGTGAGAGGAAGGAAGCAAGCTTGAAAAGTAGCTCAAATACCACCAGTAGGGTTTTTAATAAGAAGGAAGGGACCAGAGGTTGAGTGACTTTCATTGCCCGCTTTTAATTCTTGTCCCAGTTTGCCTTCTATATACTGTGATAAACACCACAACTAAAGGCAACTTGGGGAGGAAAGAGTTCATTTTACTTACAGCTCACAGCCTATCACAAAGTGACATCATAGCAGGAACTGAAGGTAGGAATCTGGAGGCAAGAAATGAAGCAGATCATGGAGGAATGCTGCTTACTGGCTTTCTCATCATGGCTTTCTTGCTCTGTTTTCTTATACATCCCAGGACCTCCAGCCCAGGGGTGGCACTACCCATAGTGATCATGGCCCTTCCACATCAATATGATTAAGAAAATGCCCATAGGCTTGCTCACAGGTCAATCTGATGGAAGCATCTTCTCAGTCAATACTTCTTCTTTTTTTCCAACTTGTGTTGTTGAGTTGACAAAATAAAATCAGCCCAACTCTTGTACCACGTTCAACATCCATTAGAGTCTTTGGGGATCCAGACCATACAAGTGGACAGAGTTTCATGATCTCTCCAACTTAAAGTCATGAAAACTTTATGGATAGAAACACTCTTAGGTTGGAGAAAGTGAATGTTGAATTTGGTAAAATCCAACAGTTCGCACTTACAGTATCTATTCAATTCAAAGCAATGTCTGTACAGTCATCAGGAGGATCCCCACCTGGGTGTATCCCCAAGAGATTCTTTTCTTTAAAGGACTTGACTATTTTTTCATAAAAGCAACATCTGCAGCAGCAAAGAAACACCCTAAAATCAGAGAATTCATAAATATAATGGTGACTGTCCATATGCTTGAAAACAGCAATGCAACAATAAGAAATAAAAACAGGGATAAAAATGAACCATTAATGCACAGAATAACACATATAAATATCACAGATATAAAAAGCATCAGATGAAGCTGAATTTATGAGAATTTATCAATGACTCCGAATGGCTTCCTGATAAGAGCTTAGATCCTTTCTCTTCTCTCCAAGGAGTGGGGACAATCTGGTCACATAAACAAGAACACTATCATGTGCTATAAAATTCTATGTTCTGAATTATTAAGTCTTCTACACATGTCTAGAAGATAATACATGACCCAAATGTTTCCACATAATAGTCTGTTACATGTGGGCATAATGTTTCCATAAAAAGCAATTAGTAGAGTCCACCTTGTTGTACATTCTGCAAATGAGCATCTATGAAATATATTATTAGAAGGTCTCCAATGTAGATCTGAATAGTGACCCTGATAAGTATTTTTGGAGATAAGAAGTTTATTAGAAACATCATTAATGCCAATTGGAAGGTGGATGGACAGATAACTGCAAGGCAGGGGCTTTGAGGAGAGCTCATAGCACCACAGAAAGGCAACATTATTTGTTTGGGTGTTTGTCTGCATGTATGTATGTGCATCCTGCACATGCTGGAGGAGGCCAGAAGAGGGCATCATATCCTGTTGTAGGAGTTCCTTCTGTTTGTGTGTTGCTTTCATTGGATAATGAATAAAGAAACTGCCTCGGCCTAGTTGATAGGGCGGAAAATAGGTAGGCAGAGAAGACAGAACTGAATTCTGGGAGGAAGAAAGTAGAGTTAGGGAACCACCATGGAGCCATCACAATCAGACATGTTGAATCTTTCCTGGTAAGCCACTGTCGCATGGTGATACACAGATTAATAGAAATGGGTTAAATCAAGATGTGAGAGTTAGCCAATAAGAGGCTAGAGATAATGGGCCAGGCAGTGATTTAATTAATACAATTTCTGTGTGGTTATTTCAGGCGTAAGCTAGCCGGGTGGCCGGGACAAAGGGCTACCCTCCTTATGCAACAAGATCCCTTGGAACTGGAGATGTAGATGGTTGTGAATCAACATGTGGGTGCTGGGAATTGAATCTTGGTCCTCTGGAGGAGAAGCTAGTCCTCTTAACCATGGAGACATCTCTCTAGCCCAATGGAGTTCTTGTCCTAACTTTCTAAGAACAGGGATTCACAGAAGACATTTGCAGCCAGGATTAGTGATTCCCAGATAGCAGGCTTGGAAAGGGGTCAAGGCAGAATGTATAGAAACCCACATGGTCTTTGGTGTAAATTCACATCCACAGGTTAAAAATCTGGGCCATGGGAATGTATTAGCTATAGACTCACAGGCAATGTTCTTAGTAGGGGAATGTTCTCAGCTCAGAGGCTGTGGCCTGCTCTGGTTTCTAACATCCCATTTGGTGTTGGGTTTTTTGTTTGCTTGGGTTTCCTGTTGTTGCTTTGTTGTGGATTTCCTCATGACTCAGTAGGGTTTAACTCATTCAGAAGAGAAAAACATATCCTCATTTCTATAAGATCCACTGCATGAAAATATCCTTTTCCTGGGGGCTGAGGCTGCAGCTGAGCAGTTCTTCTCCAGAGAGAGGCCTTAGAGAGAAGAGCAGAACCACACACAATATTACACCATGTGTGCACAGCTGCTGCTCTGCTGTGTAACAAAGAATTCAGCCCAGGTTGTTCAAGAAACTAAAAGATGAACCTCTGGTACCCTCTCTGTTCCCAGAGAAGGGTTACAAAATCATGAATTAGATCAGGACTATCTCAGGGTCACCTACAGTTTCCAAACATCATACTCACCAAGCGCAGTTTTTGCCTGGACCAATCAGTATCTCCATGCATGAAGGCAAAGTATCTAGTGCCACAGATGAGGTCACTCCATCTTGGGTTCTTACCTCCTCTGTTATGGTGTACTCATCCATGTGGTGATGAGAAGGGGCCATATCTGATCCAGTGAGGCATGGTACAAGGTGGCTTTTTGAATCTCATTGACTCTACTATCAGTCAATTTCATGAAAGTCCTTGTGGAGAACACTGTCTCTGTCTCTTTTTTTGGGGGGGGGGCTTCAGCATAAAGACAAGGAAAGAAATAAATGATTTATGTGCCTTGTTGGACAGCAGCAAGGACACATGCAATCTTCAATCTCACACTATACCAGGCATGTATTTTACCTATGGTGTCAATGGCAGGACCTTACCTGACATGTTTTCCCCCTTGATAGCATTGGTTACTGTGGAGACAGAGATGCAACTGTTCCAGACAACACATAAGAAGATTTATCAGTAAAGAACAATGTTTTGTGTGGTTGTCACTTTTCCTGTGCACAGGGGTAAGTCTCAGAAAGTAGCAGCCTCCTCATGAAAGACACATGGATAGATCTGATGGTTGTAGTTGCTACACACATGCCCTAGAATTTCAATGGCCAGGCAATTAAAAGCAAATGGCATGTGCTATTATTCAATATGGATTTCTCCTATGCCGTCAACATCTGAGTTGATGTATTTCTGGGTTCTGCTTCCTCGGCAGCTAAGTGTTTGAACTGCCTTTGCCTCAGCCTTTCTATAGCTATAAAATATTTCCAGCCTCAGGAGTCTGAAATGGACTATAAATTCTTGTTTGTGTTGCCATGGTGATTGATATTGTCAGCCTTTTAATAACCACATCAAACGTAGGCATTAAGTAGCAATATAACACCTCTGCATAATTTAGCACCAGCCATTTATACCAACCTCTGGCATGATTTGAAACATTACATGGGGAAATTAAAAGTAAATAGAGATAAATCACCATAAGCCTGAAACACATAAGTGTTTGAGCTGTGTGTTCATCAGTTTTACATCACTGTAACAAACACCTGAAGTCATCAACTTATAAAGAGAAAAGGTTTCTTTTGGCTCTCAGTTTGAATACAGTTCTAGTAAATGATTGATGGGCTGCCTCATTGCTTTTGGACCGGTGGAGAGACGGTTTAACATAGCAGGAAATGATGGCATAAGTGGAGGAGGGATAATCAGGTTTTATAATACCACTGATAGGAAAGCCCTTAAATGACTGTGGACATCCAACTTGCCCCCTCCTCTGAAAGCTGCCACCTCCCAGCAGCACTAGTCTGGGTCCATGCCTTTAACACATCACACAGCTCAAGGGTGGTCAAGATTAAAATGATAGCAAATTGTGAGCACTGAATAAAAAATGGTTCAGGAAATGCTGACTCTAGTATTTCACCAAAAACTATGGTTACTTTCTGTACTCTTTCCTGGTGTAGGAGGGTCCTTCTGTATTTCTGCTGCTTTGATTGGTTGAATAAAGAAACTGCCTCAGCCTTTTGATAGGGCAGCCCTTAGGTGGGCAGAGTAGACAGAACAGAAGGTGGTGAGAGAGAAGGCACTGGGGCAGACGCCATTTTTCTCCAGCCAAAGATGGACTTTGATTAGAATCTTCCCGGTAAGCCACGAACATGTGGTGATACACAGATTACTAGATATGGGTTAAACTAATATGTATAAGAGGTTAAAACTAATGGGCCAGGCAGTATTTAAATGAATACAGCTTGTGTGTAATTATTCCTAGTATAAGTTAGCCAGGGCCAAAAGCAGGCCCGCGGCTGGGAGCCGGGATCCGGGCACTGGGGAACACAGCCCCCACAGCCTGCTCCTCTTCATTACTACACTTTCCTTTCTTTAAAAAGTGTGTGTGTGTGTGTGTGTGTGTTGCACATATGCACCACAGTATACATGAGGAGGTCACTTGAAGCAATCAGTGGTGGGCCCCAGGGATTGAACTCAGGTCATCAGGATTGATGGGAAGTGCCTTTATCCACATAAGCATCTCAGCAGCCATTCTTTGCAGATAGAAAGCACATGTTCTGGTATTACTGGGACATAGGACTCTAGATGCATTTTTACAGGTTTTGGTGAGGATTTTGCCATCCTAAGCTATGGAACCATGGAGAATTATCTTTGAGAAACTAACTAGAGACCACATTTATATCCAACATATTTGCATTGGGCTAAACTTTAATGGTGTCACAGGTGTTTATCCCTTCCCATTTGATAAGCAAGCATGACCATCTCTTTCACAGATGGTTTGGCTGTTGGTTGGACAGAAGGGTCCTGGACTATGAAAAACACATATGTGCACCAGTGCAGACTGAATGGGAGCTGAAGCAACAAGGGACTGAAGAGAGGACTTGTGATTCCCCGAGAAATAGACAGATGAGACTTCTTCTAAAGTCCCAAAGAATGCAAATCTGGGTTAATGGTTGATCCACTTTTCTTTCTTCTTTTCATTTCTCCTCCTTTTTCTTCCTTTTCTCTTCTTCCTTCCTTTTCTTTCACTCCCCAGATACATTTTCTCCTTTTCAGAATTTCTTAAGTGAGTACTGTAACCACACCATTTCCATCCTTCCCATCCCTCCTCCAACTGCTCTGGCTCCTCTCACTCACTCTCAGAGATAGGACCTTTTCTTTAATTATCATTGTTTTACACACACACACACACACACACACACACACACACAAGCTATGTGTCTACTGAGTGTTGCCCATGTGTACATGTGTTTAAGGTTGACCACTTGGGAATGGATAACCTATCAGGCCACTTGGGAATGGATAACCTATCAGGATGCTCATCTTTGGGGAAGACTGATCTTTTCCTCTCAGCAGCCATTGTCTGCTTATAGCAGTGACAGACATACAGACAGCATCATGGAAGGGTCTCTAAGTAGAGATTTAGACAAAAAGGCAACAGACTCACAGCATGTTGGGGGCCTCTGAAGAGAGGTATCATTTCCATCTGTCAAAGTTGGGGTCCCTTTAGCTCTCTGAGGATTGGGAATTTCACAGCAAGAGAATGAACCTGAGCTCCTGGTTCCCAGGCAGGAAGCAGGGAAGGAGGTGAGTGACAAGCTGTGTGGCCATCAATGTACCTTTCAATGTGAACTCACCTCCTTGGGTTAGAAATACATTAGCTAGAGACTCATAGACAACATTCTCCATAGTTGTCTGTCAGTGTTGGTGAGATGGGAGGACCAATGGAGTGTTGAGGCCTGAGCGGTACTCTGGTCTAGAATCTAATCATCAATTACATCATGGTGGAAGGTATAGCTGTGTGCATAGTTATTGGTCACTTACCTACATGATCCTCTGTGTGGGGGAAGGCAGGGTTGCCTCAAGAAAAAAGTGAACAAGTCATTTTAATTTCTGACTCATGTAATGCATGATAGAGTGGGTTATAGGACGGGAGGCGTCTGTAGAGCCATGCTTAGGTATAGTTTATAAAACATCATTCTGTAAGGGCTGGAGTTGTGGCTCAGCAGTTAAGAGCACTGGCTGTTCTTCCGGAGGACCTGGGTTCAGTGCCCAGCACCCCTGTGGCAGCTCACTTACACTCTAACTTCAGTTCCAGAGGATCCAGTGCCCTCTTTTGTCCTCTATAGGTGCTGCACACATGTGAAGCACATATGTACACACAGGGAAAAGACCAAAACACAAAAATAAGAACAAATATATAATACATACATATATTTAAAATGCTGCTATAAAGGAAAACAAAGAAGACAGAAGTGCTTGAAAACCATTAGCCTGGAAGTGACAGTTTTTCTTTAAGGAGTCGAGAAGAACCTCTTTGAGGATGCACTCCTGGTAGTTCGGTGGAGAGGAACAGGAATCATGGCTCCGGGGCTAATATATCACAACTATGAATGACACTATCTTTCTCCAATATTTTTTTTCCATTTTAAGTGTCTCAAATGTCTCTATAAATGATGTGGATGATACACCTTCCATGGTTTCACTCTGTGTTAATCTGGAACCAATGCTGACAGAATGTTACTATTCATCAGAGACTGTCCTGGGGATCCTCCACCCTCATCTGTTGAGTGCTAGGGGCACAGCCTTGCAGCACCTCCCTTACTCTGGTTTTCTGCAGTAGCAGCTACCCGTGGCCCACAGCAGACTAAAATGATCAACTTTTATCTTGATTTTCTCAAGAGATCACAAGCTAATAGCCTGCTATGATTGTTCAAATTTATTAGTTACTGTTATTAATTTCTAACTGGGCCTGATAGTTTAAAGATTTATTTTATTTTCATTTTATGTGTGTGGGTGTCTTACCTGCATTACATTTGTATACCTTGTGCGTGCAGTGCCCATGGATGGCAGAAGAAGGTGCCAGATCTCCTAGGACTGCAGTTACGTGTGGTTGTGAGCCTCAAGGCGGGTGCTGGGAACTGAATACAGTCCTCTCGAAGAGCAGCCAGTGTTCTTAAGGGTTGAACCTAATTTCTAAGTTAAGTTTCATTATATGAATGTACAAATAGAGAAGCTTGCTCTGTATGGGTTCAGTGCTTTCATGATTTCGGGCATCTGTTGGGTCTTGGGTGGCTTTTCCTTTGGATAAGGGGTTACCACCATGTATCCTTAAGCTGTAAAGATAGATATCTACAACATCCTTAAGCATGAGGTCTATATGTCTTAGTGTGGAGGACTGTCGCTGCCCTTTGGAGAGAATCCACAAAGGTTATCAATGTATCCTGATGCCAACACTGTGATCTCTTATACCCATCATAGTGATATGTCAGCAGGGAAATGAAGCCAAACTCTCTTCTTCTCCAACCTCCTGCTTCATATAACAAAGACAAAACCTGTCAGCACAGCAGCCAGCCAAGCATCTTTTATTCCCTAATAATCTGATGTGAGTCTTGGAAATGTGAAACCAGCTTGAACTAATCTCTTAGTCTGGGCTTGGCCTCACTGATTACAGCAGGAGTCACAGACAGATGGACTGGAAAAACAAATTGCTGAGTTATAAGCAATTGAGGGTCAGTGGCACAGCCTTATGTCATCATCATAGCTACCTAGTAGAGTACATTGCCAATGTAAGTCCATTAGATATCATATATATATATATCCATAAAATAGAGTCAACATGAATTATGTACTAATCAGAAATATTGAAGGATTAAAATAGGAGAACGCTGGTCAGGGCAGACAGTGTCAGAATTACCTTGATTATCATTTTGGCACTATTATTAGCATAATTTATTTTGACAACACATCTTGGTCTTCTAGGTGATTTCAAGCAGATTAATACTTTAAGGAGCAGTGACATGAAAAAAAATTAAGGAAAAAAGCTACTTCCCGTGTCAGTATGTGCCAGAATCTGAGCGTGCACGTGCTCCACCTTGGATGGCTTTTCTTCTGGGCACCCTACATGGTCATTTATTTTAGCAAGAGACTGCCCCACAAAAGAGTCAGTACACATTGCTGCTAAGTGGGGTTTCCTAGGGAGATGTGAACAAATGTCTCCTCCTCCCTGGCAGGACACCAAGGATGACAGGGAAAAAGACATGACTACAAAAAAGTGTAGCTTAGCAAACCAATGAGTTTACAGGGTTGTTTGCAGGACTGTGGGTGAGGGGTTAGTTACAGAAGCATCGTGACTCCAAGGCCCACCCAGGGAGGGGCGATGGCTCAGGAAGCTGCATCCATGGAGCTTCTGATAAAACATGCAGGTCAGTCAGCACATCTGCGAATCTTTCTGTGTAGGGAAGGGGTTATCGTGAACTTGTAGGTTTCAGGAACTTTAGAGACTTCCAGGTGTTTTCTCCCTGCGTTTTGGCAGATTTGTTGTCATATCTCCATCAGCCTAGGTGAGATAGGTCTCATTTTAGAGGAAACCTACTGATAGGTGATGGGTACTGTTCAGGAGTCAAGGCCCAGCAATGTCCTTGGGCTGCTTATTAACTTGACAGTGCAGACAGCTGTGCATCATATTAAGTGAGACAGCAGCGAATGAGTTCAGAGAAGATGTTCCTTCTGTGTGATGGAGAAATGACATCCTGGGAGCTGTCTTTGATGGTTTTTTTAAAATATGAGAGGGAATCTTATTTCATTATATGGAATTTCAAGGAGAAACATTATCAGACTAACTTGACTGAGTCCTGCTGAGCTTCAAGAGAATTGTGTTGTTTTTAAATCAAAGAGACAAAGTTCTCAGCTCCAGATAGGCAGATAAGCAACAAAAAAATATATAACCACAGGAGAAATTTTTAGATGGAGAAGTTAAGTTACAAGTTAAAGAGAGAGGGAAGAAAGAAGAGAATTCAGTGTCAAAGAAGGGGCCCCACACTCACAACTGAGAGTGTGTGCCTTATAATAACCCCAAACTCCCACAGTTTGATGTTGAAATCACAGACCCAGGAAGCTTAGTGAGGATGAGGCAGGGTAAAGGCCACCAAATCTGCACCTGGACATGCTGCATTCAACCTCTAGAAGAGTCATTCGGAGGAAAAGGAAAGCATCATGTCCATGCAGGTGAGGTGGAGATAAAACATTCACTTTAGAAATCAGACAGGTGGGAACAGAGCCAAACAAAACGTTCAAGCCCACAAGAGTGCGTGTTTGTGTATGTGTGGTGTCTGTAGTCGGTGAACCCATCTTCCAGAAGTGGACACAAACTGAAGATATTTTCACATACACACACGGGGGGAAGGGAGGGAAAGGGGATAAGGGAGAGAGAAGAGAGGGAGTGAGGGAGGGAAGGAGAAAGAGAGAGAAGGAGTCAGAGAGAGAGAGCGCCACGAGCCAGAGAGATTACTGCCCACAAAAAGCAATCAAATAAGACCTTCTGTTGCAGAAATGGCAGGCCACAGGGGGGTTGAGGTAAAGTCACTGATAGAACAAGGAAAGAGATAAGTGCAGTAACAATCCATCTACATTGATATCACTGCCCGTGAAGCACACAAATCACCAACGCCAAAGTGATTGATGCACAGATACTGGGAAACTAAAGTGGATGGGCACTTGGATAGCAACAAGGGTGCTGGTCCAAGGAACTTTGCAAAGGAATGGATTTTTACTTTTTTTTTTGCTATATTTGCTTATCTCTGTCTGTCTGTCTGTCTGTCTCTCTCTCTGTGTGTTTATGTGTACATATGTGCACAGGTCCACACATGCCGCAGTGCAAGTGTGGAGGTCAGAAGACAGTTCTTAGGAGTCAATTATCTTCTGTCTTGTTGTGGGTCTCAGGGCTCTAATGGAGGTCATCAGACCTGAAGAAAAATCCCTCTACCAGCTGACACGTCTCCACTGTCCAGAGTTTCGTGGGAAGGCGGTCAGGTGGGACTCAGCAGAGCATAGGTATTCAGAGAAGGATTTCAGACGAGAGACAATGACACTATGAAGTTCAAGAAAAGGACTGGAAAGGAATAGAAGGCTAGAGGAGGGGTTTTTAAAGAGTGATCAAAAGAAGGGAGAGTTTAGTTCCTGCGGTACAGTGAAGGAATGGTAGTGCTTATCGATTTTGATTGACAGGAGGTAGTAAGGGCAGTTCTCTGTTTTGATGGGCAGATTATGTCATAGTATCATTTTCTTTTTTTTTATTACAAGAAAATTTTACATTAACTGCCCTTGTTCCCGGCCCTCCCACTCCCCCCCTACCCCGCCGCCCTCCCCCTGCTTCCTTAAGATGGGGCAGGATACCCTGCCCTATGGGAAGCCCAAGGCCCTCCCC
>JAQHUG010000116.1:5271191-5281585 GCA_028555095.1 Dicrostonyx torquatus | reverse complement strand
ACTTTCACACCAGATGTGGTGGCTCATTTCTGTAATCCCAGCACTTGAAACACGGAGGCAGGGGGAGAGCAATGAGTTCAAGGTCAGCCTGGGCTACAGAGGGAGTTACAGAGCATCCTGGGCTTCATGAAAGTAAAAAATGAAATTTATACCCTGGCAATGCTGAAGCATGCATGGACAGTGCTTATATGGAGGTTCCATTGAACTTGTCCATATTGGGTTTCATGGGCTAAGTTGTGGCCCACCAAACAGGTCTCTTCCTCAAGAGGGCACCAGATCTCGTTACAGAAGGTTGTAAACCACCATGTGGTTGCTGGGAATTGAACTCTAGAAGAGCAGGCAGTGCTCTTAACTGCTGAGTCATCTCTCCAGCCCTGGGCTACATGGTAAGATCTTATTCCAATAAATAAATCAATAAATAAAATAAAATAAAAAAATAAAAACCAAGAAAATGCTTTCCGGTCTGTGTCTGGGATATCTTGTGCAAGTTCTTACTGAAAACCAAGCCTTACTTCCTGAAGGGCATATTTAAGACCAGAAAGTTTCTTTCCTTCTACATTGGACCCAGTGAAAATAGTCTTCCTCTATGGTACCACATGCATGAAGGACATTGTGGAGAAAGACCCTTCCATTGAAACCTGGGTTTCACACTAGGAAGCATTGGAAAGATGGGGAAAAAAGAATATATTGGGTTTTGTTCAGTGGAAAAGACCTCTCATTCTTCTCAGTCGTTCCATGAGCTCTCCTCTGAAGGAAGATCTGTGCCCCAGGCCCTTGAGGAAACTCTATCCACAGACTCTCCTGGGCATTATTCTTCCTGAGACTCTCTCTGCTTCTCTCCCTTTGTATTTGCCAGTGTGGATCTCTGGAGACTGATTTTGAGACAATCCAACACTACTTACTTTGTTACTATCTATTCATTTATATTATTTTTTCCAGTCTGGACCATTTTACAATGGTTTCTCCGGTTATCCCTTCACCTTCTGCGATGAGATAGTCTAGGTTCATCTAATATATTCTGGGTTTCAATCATGGTTCATATACATTTCTGAGAATCCTTTATGAAACAGAGAGACAAACAGACAGATGGAGACAGAGAGGCAGAGTCCTATGTCATAAGCTCATGTTAAATTAATACCTGTTGCTTTCCCATTTCTAGAATTAATTTACAAATTCTCTTTCTATGTTTGTGAGTGTATCTGTATATATTTACATATTAAATTATATCTATGGCGATATTTCTGTGAGTCAGAAGCTCAAGCAAGCCTGACTGGGTTCTCTGTTCAGGGTCCTACAAGCCTGCATCAAGGTGATTATCTGCCTTAGTTTTCAGCCTCTGACATTTGAGGATTTCTGTTCCCATGACATCTCTCTCAGTCTGGCTCAGGGATTATGTTGTCTATGTGACAGCCTTGGGGATGCTCCAGATGTGGTTTGGCTTCAGTGGTCAGGCATGTCCTGGGCTTTCTTGACTCCACGTTGGGCTCTATGTTGGTGCATCTGACTACAGTACTGTGCTCGACACGTTCTTTTCTGGGTGATTAGCTGGGAACCTAGAACATTCATGGTGTCTTTCCTTTGGGTTCTTAAAACAACAAATGACAAGATTGCCCTCCTCCCCATTATTTTCTGAGAAAGATATCACAACCCCACCCCCATATTTGGGCATGAAGGTAAAGGGTTGATGGGGAAGAATGAAGCTGATATAGGACTATTGTCAGGACCCATAGAGCAGCATACTCTAATTTCCATTCACTGTTTTTCCTTCAAGTACGCAGAGTGCCTCCTGGTCCTATCGGAATGAGCAAATTATTACCTAATGGGCTAAAGAAAGTGCCATAAACCCATTTGCTATGTTAGGATAAAATCATTTGTAAAGTGTGAAGACAAAGAGAAGTGAGCATCTATATTTAAGTAGAAGGGGCTTTAGCATGATAAAAAAGCTACATAAGAAAGTCACAAAGAACAATCTAAGTCATATAACGTTTTGGAGTTTCTGTTCATCTCATTCAACCCAAAAACAAAACTAAAAAAGGTAAGTGATATTTTGAGGGAAAATATTTGCGAAGCGAATATGGGACTCGAGACAGAGAATCTGTAAATTAATCAAGTTGAAAGCAGATTTGTCAACTAAATGAGTAAAGGACATTAGTGAGGAAGCGGGATGGGAAATAAATGAAACGTCGGAGGAAGACACTCTGCTTCATTAGTCATAACACGATTCAAGGAGCTTCAAACGGTGGCTTTATTGATATAACTGAGAAATGCCTTGTTGGGCCACTATCCCAGTTTCCAGCTGTGTTGAAATGGGCACTTCAGTCATTACTGATAATTCTGCATATTAGTGTCACCTTTCTGGAGGACACTTCTGCAATTAGAATTGAAAGGCTTCTTTATAAATGACCACAATACTGGCTGCAATAATTTCCCTCCTAGGTATTTACTTGAAGCAAAGGATCAGAGAGGCACCAAGATGGCTGACAGGGCTACAGAGGAAGGAAGCAAGCTAGTTCCTCACTTCAGGGGGAGGCCTACCACTGGAGGCAATGAGGATTCCCAGAGATGGCTAGATTCATGAGCAGTTCTGACATTCCGTGTTTGAGATTTTATGACTCTGTCACCTTTGGATAGAATGTAATATTCAAGGCTATAACAGTGACATATTCATTACCTTGATAGGAAGAGCAGTTCGGGCTTAGCTAGCACTTGTCCTGTACCCAGTGCTGTCAGAAGCTTTGTACCAGCTTGAGGAAGCTTTGCAACATTCTGATGGCCATTTTCCTTCTCATTTTATTGGTAAGGAAAGCGAGGCACAGAGAAATCAAAATAGAGAGAGTCTCAAGGTCACATTGAAAACAGGTAGACAGACCAGGCTCTTAGCATCCTGAAAGAAATGGAGATAGACAACAAACAAAAGAGCAAAAGAGAAAACAAAAACAAAACAAACAAATGCAACCAACAACACATGTCCCTCCCCTTGAGCTAACAGCCTACTGAAACAATGTTCCCCAAGAAATTGGATTCCCCCAGGAGTCTCACACTAGGGAAAGGAAATGGTGGAAGCCTGGTGCCAGTCAGAGAAGAGCTTGCCAGGTACAGAAGATTTCACAGAGTTCTAATGAGTGGTCGGACCACCTTACAGGAAAGACAGGAGCTAAGACAAGAATGGATAAGTGATGGGCGGGACCTAAACCTCATGTCTGGAACCTGAAGATGGTCAATCCATTTCTCTATTGGCCTCTCTTCCCAGAGTGGCCACACTGAATAAACCTCTTCTCTCTGCCTTTCAGTATTGTCTGTTAAATTGGCATTTTGAGGATGAGCAGCTGAACCTCGTTTGTTATGGCTGCAGAGCCCAGGTTCTGACCCTGACAACAACAGTAACAAGGTTTTCAGCCCAGATGGTCATCTACACCTCTCAGCATTGTCTCCCTGGGAGAGCCGGCAGTCTAGTAAATTCTAAGTCTGTGTTTGGACCTGCCTTAGTTGATTTACAAATGGCACCTGCTGTCCTCAGCCACTTGGTGATATCAATACTCATCCTTATTCACACAGGTCCTCTGAAGCAATGCGGCTGGGTTTTATCACAATAATGAACTCTCTGAGGCAGGCTCAGGCTCAGGGTCATGGCCCTGAGCTCAGCTGAGTTCTCCTCAGGACGTTGTGGAGGCTGGAGTATTAATGGGCATTCTCTAGAGTGGTAGAGCCAAGAAAGCATGTATTATTACACAAGAGATACAGTGGGCTGGCTCACACAACTGGAGGGTATACAGTCTTGAGGGAGTAAGGTGGAGAGCAAAGGAGTGGCCATTCAAGCTCCTCCTCCGACCTCTGTGAACACACACTGGTGGACTTGACATGTGTACCCGTACACACAGGTGCATACACCCCACCCTTCTCCAGGACAGCAGAGCAACTCAGAGTCCATGGCAGGCTCCCTGTCTCTTTCCCCATCGCTCACTCTGTGTAAATCTCCATCTTCCCCCCATCTCACCTCAAAATTCAAATTAGGGAGAATGACTCAGTGATATCCATGCTCTACGATGTTCCAGAGGTCCCATTTCCATGTATTTGTTCTCATTTCCCTGGCTTGTGAAAGGAGTTGAGAATTGTCCTGCTCTTAGTAAACGTAGGATTGGGCACAGTGTGAGTTCTGATCTACACAGGATGGCC
Organism: Dicrostonyx torquatus; assembly: GCA_028555095.1. NCBI lineage: Eukaryota > Metazoa > Chordata > Mammalia > Rodentia > Cricetidae > Dicrostonyx > Dicrostonyx torquatus. The sequence goes on along the minus strand of JAQHUG010000116.1, from coordinate 5,277,412 downwards.
TGGGGCTGATGACATGGCTCAGTGGCTAATAAGGGGGCTTACGGACAGCTCGATGACCTGGACTCAGTCTCCAGGGCACACTTAGCTGGAGAGCGGTGACCCTGGCAAGTTGTACCCTGACCTCTACAGACAGACAGGGGCACGTGTGCACACATAATAATTACATACACAAGTAAACAAATCAATTTTAAAATTCAATAAATGGAATGATCTTTGTGGAACAAAAAGGCCAGAACAATACTTAACCAAACCATGGGTCAATGGTGTCCGTGTGCCTGTGTCTTCTCACTAACGGAGTCAGTCCTTTGCCACTCTTGGTGAGGTCATCTGTATTCAGTTTTTTCATAATCTGTGGTTAGCATAGTCCCCAAAAGTACATATGTTAAAGGTTCAGTTCAGTGTAGGTGCTATATATAATACACACACACACACACACATACACACACACACACGTGTGCGCACACACACACACACACACACCTTATCTTAAAAGAAATTGAGTGTTACTATAAAACACTGTGGGACAAAATGAAGACAGACTATTTCCAGGTAACATCACTTTCTTTCTTTTCATAAAAAATGTGACATAAATCACTGGATGATTTATTTCAGCTTAAAGCAGGATGGATTTGGAGTTATGAATTCTGTGTGATCTATGCGGGCAAATGGAACATAAATTCAAAGATGTGTCTGGAGTCCCCTCTCTGGTTTCTTTCTGTTTGCTTTTTCTCTAGTCTTTTTCTCACTGGCTCCAAGAGGGAGACCTGGGACCAAGAGAGGACTCGGATGAGGGAGACACTTGCAGCCAAGCCTGACCACGTGGATTCAGTCCTCAGCACCTACATGACAGGAGGAGAGAAAGAACTCCTGAAAGCTGTTCTCTGACCTCCACATTTGCCTGATGGCAATGTTCACACACCACACACACACATACACCATACACACACACACACATACACGACACACACACACCACACACATACACCATATACACACCACACACACACCACACACATACCACACACACGCACACACCACACACACACACCACACACATACACCACACACACCACACACATACACCACACACACCACACACATACACCACACACACCACACACACACACCACACCACACACACTACACACATACCACACACACACCACACACACACTACACACACACCACACACACATACACAACCATACACACACATATATCACACACACATGCACCACACACACACCACACACATATACCATACACACACACATACACCACATACACACACCACACACATATACCATATACACACCACACACACACACACACCACACACACACAAACAGAAAATAAATTCAGTGATAATAAAATTAACACTTTAAAGAAAAGTGAGAACTGCCTTGTCTAGGAAAAGACGGCAAAGCTGATTGAAGGCTACAGATCTCCATGCATGTCTCTAGTAAGGACCATTGCTAAAAGTGGAGGTCCCCTCCAGCAACCAATATAAGGTGGCTTATAGAAACATATATTCTAGGCCCTCCGACAAAATGCAGCAGCTGCCACACAAAACACCAGGTTCTGAGAAGAGGCAACCAGGTGACAGTGATGCTTTTTTGCTGTTTTGAGTTTTTATTTAAGAAAAACCATTTAAATGCATTTTATTTTTAATTATGTATGTATGTGTGCAGAGGCTGGGGCAGGTGCAGAAGCATGTGCATGTGAGTGCAGGTGCACGTGGAGGCCAGAAGGGGTCACTAGATTCCCTGGAGCTGGAGTCACAGTTGGTTGTTACTTCTGGGACCAAAGTCAGAGAAGTAGGAACTTATTGTCTGCTGCTGGGTGTAAAGAATCATAATGACAGCAACAATAATAACAAACTAGGGTCTTTATGTGTCATCCCCTCCCTGGGAGCTACAACTGCCCTCAAGGATTCTTTCTACCCAGCTTCTTCCCTGCTGGGTACGACCCACTAGTTCAAAAGCCTAGCAACATTACATTCAAATCTTTACACACGTAGTTATACAAACACAGCTCTGTGAAGCACATATTTAGCCCTTACAAGCCGCTTGCTTTGTAAGGTCTGGGAGTTGTATCCAAGGACACCTGCCAGTCTCGGAGAAGATGAAACATGTCACTGTAAAGACCCACTAGTGGACACTAAGCTTTAAAACTCTCGGACCCAGGACTCCCACCATGCTGTGAATGAACAGGTTCTAGACACGTGATTCTCAACTCCACCAACTGTTCCTCTGTGGTCCTTCTTCCTGGGTGGGGGCTCTAATACCTGTAACAGCTGTATGCTGTGAGGACCTCCACTGCCTGCAAAGCTTAAGTCCTTGCCAGCGAAGGCCTGCATGCTACTGCCACCTGGCGGCCGTGTCTTTTTGATTGCTGGAACTCTAGATGCTTACAGTCCAGTTTCCCCATCTACCTCTCTCTTGTCTTCTTTTGTGTTTCTTATGCTCTCGGAAAGGTTAGAGAACTTAATGAATTATTGAATATGCTTTTGGATATGTCTCTGAAAACCTTTGTCGCTGTTGCCTTGTTTTAGAAAAGCGATGTTTTTTGTCAATATTTCTGTTCCATGTGTACAGAGAATCTTCTACAGGGAGGAAAGCAAGATCACCAAGAAACTTAGCTGCTGGCTTGGTAGTTAATCCACGGGTGAGGGTAATGCCATGAGCTCAATTTAACGCACACAGTTAAGAGACCTAGTAACACAGTAATATTGCAGAGACATTAGATGGGGGCTGGGGGTGGGTTGGAAATCTGAACTGCAGGTTGGGATGGTGGAGAATTCTGCACCTTTGTCCACTGAGATTTTGCTAGAGAAATGATAGTAAAGATTGTCCCAATGTGCAAAAGTCTTCCTACAGCCTCTCCTCACATAGGGCTTGTTACAGATTGTTTCCCACTTGGGGTCTCAGCATAGAAACCCCACCTACGTGTGACACAAGAGAAAACAGATGAAGAAAAATGCAGAGCCTGCACGTTGAGCTTTGGGGATTGAGGTGGAGGGTGAAGTGAGTGGTCATTGAAGATTTTATTCTGACATCGCCATCTGTTTTGACTCTGTGTGTTCTCTGAGCTGTGCATGAAAAGGCCAGTGTGCTTATGAGTAGGGCATGGAGGGGAAGATGGTGGCATGTGACAGAGATAAGCCTGGTAGGTGGGGCAAGGTGTTTGGATTTAATTCTCATCGAAACGCAAGTCTCTGCCTGGTTGGTACTTTCAAATTTCCACTCTGGCTGCTCCATGGAGAATTGGCTGCAGGATCATCAAGCACATGAGTATACAGAAAAGCCTGGGAGACAATGCAGACGGGGAGCTTTAGTATGAGCCAGCATGTTTCCTTTTGAGTTCTGGATCTTCTTCCTCTTTTCAGCTGCCAATAGTGAGGTTCTGCTGTGAGGAGTGCATATCTGGAGCGCAAATGTCCGCTGAGACAGATACATAAATCAGCATCACAGGACTGTGACCAGGTCTCCAGGAGCAAAACATGGAAGGATACTTCTAGTCGCTGACTCAGCAGAGTGACCATCAGGCAAGGTGCATGCTCAGCTCCAAAGGAGCTATTCCACAGCTCATAGATGCAGAAGAGACTCTTACTCGGTAACTAGACTCCCAATCAAGTTCATGTGCAAAGCTCTATTAGGAGCTTCTGAAAAGCTGTCTGGTTTCCATCTTTTATTGTCTAGATCAGTGAGTCTCTTGAAGAGACAGAGAAGCTGAGATGCAACTTGATTCAGATCTCTCTTCACATCTTCCCCATCCTTGTTACACCCATGAATGCATCACGAACATCCAAGCGGTTGTGGCAATAGAATAGAAAAGACTCAACCCACAAAAATTTCAACACCCTTGATTCTCAGAGATCTCTCTCCCTACTGGGTAAAAGCTCAGAAGAGAACATTCCCTGATTAAGCTAGCTTTGCAGATAAACCCCGAGACACAGTGTTTCATTACACATGATAGATACTTCTTTTTTTTTAAAAAAAAAAATATGTGTATGGCTGTGTGCCTGCATGTGTGTCTGTGTGCCACATGCCTGCCATACCTACAGAGGCTGGAAGAGGGTATGGGGTAGCCTGGAAATGGAGTTACAAATGTGAGCTGTCATGTGAGTGCTGGTTATTGAACCTAGGTCCTCTGCAAGAGCAGTCAGTGCTCTTAACTGCTGAAACAGCTTTCTAGCCCTTTGTAAACATTTCTGTATCACATGGGAATTTCAGGATGCCAAGAATATGGGGCAATTTCCTAACCTCAGAAATCTCCCTCTACTGTATGCTTTCATTTGATTATGTATTTCTCTTTATGAATTTAAGCCCCTTGAGCTGTCCTTAAAAGTGCAGCCTTCACTCTGGTTCCCCGCATTCTACTTGCTTTATTTCTTCATATTGTGGTCTGTGGTTGTTCTAGTTTCCTTTCTGCTGCTGTGATAAAACTTTCTGACTGAAAACAAGGGAGGAAAGGGCTTACTTCAGCTCACACATTCAAGTCACAGTCCCTCACTGAGGGAAGTCAGGGCAGGGACTGAACCAGACACAATTCTTGCTGGTTCATTGGCAGGACCACGCTTAGCTACCTTTCTTCTGTATCCCAGGACTACCTGTGCGAGAATGGTGGCACCCACGGTGGCCTGGATCATCTTACATCAAACAATTAAGACAATCCCTCAGAGACACACTCAATGACCAATTTGATGTGGGAAATTCCTGAATTGAGACTCCCTTCCCAGATGACCCTAGGCCTGGCTTATAGCCAAGGCTGGCTAGGACAATGGTACATCTATATTATCACATGAGCATGTAAACATTTGTGGTGAACGTGTGCATGCCGATGCCAGAGGTTGATACTGACTGCCTTACTTATCCCTCCTCACCTTATTTTCTGAGATAAGGTCTCTCACTGAAACCAGAGCTCACCAACTGGCTCGTCTGGCTGATCAATACCCTATAGGAGCTACCTGTGTCTATCTCCACATTTCTGGGATTACAGGTAAGTGCCTAGCTTTTTATATGGGCACTGGGAGCTAGACAGGGATATTCGTGATTACATAGCAGGCACTTTGCTGGCCGAGCCACCTCTCTGTCCCCTTTACAGTCTGTTTAAATGCTCCTGGCATTTCATGCGGCTACAGTATCTTGCTAACATTTTTGTGTCAGCGTTCTTGGTGTAGCTGTCACCTGTTCTGTCATTTGAAAACTACCAGCAGAAGTGTTATTCTTATAGGTACCCAGGTCTATTTTTTCTGGGGTCTGAGCATATCAGACATGCAGAGACTAGCATTGTACATAAATCCCATTGCTGTTTAACTCAAACAATGTGTATCCATCTGACCGGAAAACATGAAGTTGGAAGTGGTTGTTTAAAAATGAGACATGTAAGAAGTAAGTGAAGACTTGGACTCATCTAAAGGAAATACCCAGTAGGGACAATTCCAACTTCTAAATTGAGAGACGTGGCAGGCTCATTGTACAAAAGACACTGGGATAAATGAACCTTGGCTGGTCCCCAAGGGAAATCTGTCAGCAGAGCAATGATCTGGGTCTTGAGCAGATGATTTCTCTGAGAGCAAAGCTCATGGGATCAGAGCCTGAGAGTACGTCTGAAAATATGGCAAGAGTCTGGTGTCTGATCTGGAAAAGCACCCATTCAGATAAATTAACAGTGTTAAATTGTTTTCTGTTGGTGCCATGACGGTATGTGTAGGTGAGTGTTGGAGTTTTCTTTCTATTGCTGAGACAAAACACTGACAAAAAACAATCTGGAGGAGAAAAAGGGCCCATTTTGTTTGTACTTCCAAGTTACAGACCATCACTTAGGGAAGCCAGGTCAGGAACTTTAAGCAGAAACCATGGAGAAATACTTCTGGGCTCATTATTAACCAGCTTTTTAATATAGTCCAGGATCACCTGCACAGGGAATGGTGCTTCCCATGGTGGGCTGGGCGCTCATGTTTCCATTATCAATCAAGACAAACACCTGATGTTTGCCTACAGGCCAATATTATTTGAGCAATCCTTCAACTGAGACTCCCTTCCCAGGCAAAGTTGATAATTAATTAAAGTCAACAACAAGAGTAAGATTTTATCTCTACAGCTTTGCTGGCACCACTAGGCAATTAAGAAATGACCTGGTTTTACAAATTTCATATTGTTTTCTTATAACACTCTTTTATATTCTGCTCTATTTATGAGTATTTAATTAATTAATTA
>JAQHUG010000116.1:5256689-5268303 GCA_028555095.1 Dicrostonyx torquatus | reverse complement strand
CCACGCTTTCCCATACCACCTAGTGAAGGGTAAAATTGTGCTCCCTGCCCCAGACATGTATAATCCTAGCACAGATGAAGATACCTTAATTTGAAGACAAGGCCTTAGTAGATGTCAAGATAAGATTAGTCATTAAGGTGAGCTCTGATTACGGCAGGTGACAGGGACAGGTTTGTAGGGTGTGTAGATACCTGTGCAGAAGAGGGTCTTGATGCAAGGATGGCATAATGGGGGTTTTCCTGCTGTGGGCATTCTTGTGTATTCTCAAACCAAAATGGAGGTATCCAGGGACCATTCAATTCTTCTGGATCAGCCTCTGAGGAATTTACTGAGAAGAAATGGCTTTCATAAATAAATTAATTTAGCATGAAGAGCTAATTATTTCCCAGTAGGGAATGAAGGCTTTTTGTAATATCCTACCTTAAATCACACTAAATTGATGTTTTGGTGGTTGATATTGATCAAAACTTGACAAAATCCTGTAGCACTCATCAAATCAGCTCCTACTGACAGTCAAGGGCTTTCCAAGCGCTCCACAGGCCTCCAGAATCTCTCTGGACTTCCTTTCTCAGTGTCCTCTGCACTTGTCCTCTGCTGAGGTCAGGAAGGGAGATACCCTGTCCCTGAATTTTCCCTTCCTGTCATATGATGCTGTCTCAGTCAGTGCCCCGGGACAATTTTGGTGTCTCTCTCATTCACTTCTGTTCTCTCATGAACCACTATCCTCTGCGACCTGAATTTAATACACTTGAAATTGTTTCATATATTTTTCAACTATTGTGCCTTATTGCTTTAGGATGGTGAAATCATTTTCTATCATCTTCTCCATAGAAAGCTTCTACAATTTATTGGGAGAAAGCAAAGTAAAGTAACATTGTGCGCAGGATACTCAAAACACACACATATACACACACACACACACACACATGCAAATACATACACACATACACACTTGCATGCACGCATACACAAACACACACATACACAATGTACATACACACATAATACATACATGCACATATAATGCACACACATACAAACCTAAACACCCCCCACTTTTTCCTTCAGTTCCCTTGTAGTGGCTCCAGCTGTGTTTCTGTATCACTACTTCAACATGTTATCATGCTCACCAGTGCATGTGGTACTTGCCAAGTGGCAGCTCAGAAATAGGAGAACCCAGGGCTTTTATCTGCCCACTGAAAATTCTTTATAAGTCCTTATACACTTAATAACTAGAATTAAAAAGACTATAAAGACAAAATAAGTAGTTTGAAATGAAATACTTATACGTATTCCTAAAATATCAGGTTAAAATGCAGGTTGTGGAGTACATAGTTTTTCAGATGAAACGGGAATGCAGTGCTTTGCCACAGCCTAGCAGAGGCTTTTAATTCTCTGTAATGGGCTGTTATGACAGTTGTAAATAAATGAAGTTGTCATTTTAATTATTATTCTAGCTAATTTCTAAATTTTCTTCTATCAAAGTTTGAGTTTCTCTCACTTCTGTCTTTAATTTCACAGTCCCAGTCATCGCATAGCCCTTGGTGTGTTTTTGGGCGTTTTTTTGTCGAATGGCTGTATGAATGAGTACATTAGCTTACACTTTAGAAAAACATTAGTTTTTAAGTGGCTCTAAGAGGGAAAGACACTTGCCATAAATATCACCAGTTGAAATCTACTTCTTCAAAGAATATGACAAAAGAGGCACTTATTTTTCCCATGTTATCCCTTTATTGATTCAGAAAATAACATCCCAGGAATTAACTCCTTCTGTGTGGGCTTTATGGTGTGTCACACACATGTCGACGTGAACATGGAATGTTAATGTAACATGTTAGTGAGGGCAAGAGTGTGAAAGCAATAGATCCAAGTGTTCTTATAAAAACAGAATTGGATGTGCAGAGAAACAGTGTCTGCAAAATCCTTTTGTTGTTGTTTCTCTTCTTGAGACTGAGTCTCATGGAGAAGCCAAGATTGATCTTGAATCTACTATGTCATTGGTTCACAACCTGTGGGTTGTGACCCTCACATATATTTAGGTTATAATTCATGACAATAGCAAAATAACAGCTGTGAAATAGCAATGAAAATAACTTTATGGTTGGGGTCACCAAATACGAGGAAGATATTAAAGGGTGGCAACATTAGGAAGGTTGAGAACCACTACACTAGGTAGAGCAGGTTTGTTCCCATTAGTAGGGAGGAATGGCGCAGGTGTTTCCAGGTTCTTGGCCTCTCATCCAAAGAGTTGAAAACAAGGACTCAAATATTTACAACAGGAGCATGGATACTTTAATCAGAGCAAATGGTAGTACAGATTAAATAGGGCTATACTGTCAAGATTAATAGCAGGATGACTGAGGACACTCAACACTTCCTATAGCCTGAGGTCTCTCTTGATGGGACTGAAGGGGAGCAGGAGTTGTTTATTTACTGAAAGGCATAGTTTGGACAGTGTCAACTTTGATACATAGATTATCTTATATAATCATTTTTCTACTATGACTGTCCCTTTCCATAATATACTTTTTAATCATATAATATCCCCCCTAATTTTACACATACATGAGATAGTAAATAGAAGATTATTCCTACAAGGTTGCTAGAGGACACAGGTTTACATTAACTGCTCATGCAACCAAATCTGTTCAGGTTGGATGGGTCCTTCTATTCTTCATATACAGACATATCGTGAATACACTTGAGTAGAAACTGTATAACTGTGACTGTTGTCATGGGGTGGAGAAATCTTTACTATTGTTCAGAGATGGGGATATGTGTAGACAAATATAGGAATATAGATGAGGGCTTGGGGAATCTTAAGGTTGCTAGGTACTTTGTTCAGAGGTGTGTGTGTGTGTGTGTGTGTGTGTGTGTGTGTGTGCAACATGTATAGCCAAATGACCGAGGCTGCCAAGTGCATTGATAGAAGAATGGTGTGGTGTGCTTAACAGAATCCAAAACAGGGTCCTAGGCTAAGCTATCTTCTCTGCTTGCCTCATTGAAGTTGGCCTTAAATGCACAATCCTCCTGTCTCCGCCTCCTGTGTTCAGGGATTATAGGCTTGTGCCACTACATCTGGCTGTAAGATCATGTTTCTACTCTATTTTTAGGTGATCAGTATTAATTGTGTTTTATGAAATTGATCATTAAAGCCAGCTTGAGAAATACTTCCATCTTAAACCAATCACTTCCAAGTCTTTTCTTCTTCTCCCAAACAAAGGTAAAAGAAATGGAGGCCTGGTCCCATCTCCTGTTATGCATTCCCTGCTTAGTAATAAGATAAGTGGAGTCCTAAGGAGTTGGCCCTTAGATTCCTGTAATCTCAAGGACTACATTAAGTAGCCCATTTAGATAGAAAGCACCATGGACAGAGACAGGCACATATTCTACACTTTCTATCATTCCTCTGGGTGGATTTCATCTATGCTTCTTGGCTCCATTGAAGTAGAAATGAGAGTCTTTGAAATTCCCATTTCATTACCCAATAAAATCCACCTGCTGTCTGACAGGCTATTTACTTACGGTGGAGGTGGCGAAGAGGACAGAAATGAGACAGCTTGCTAACTGTTCACTGCCCTGTGTAAGAGCAGTAGGGATCTTGCTGACCCTATCTACTGCCTTCTCCTCTTTCCCCCTCTCCACTGTAATCGAGCCCCATGATTTTCCTTATTATCCATGCAGTAGTGCAGGTTTCTTCTAACTTTGATTTTTTTTCCTTTTCTTACTAAAGATTGTGTGTGTGTGTGTGTGTTTGTGAATACAGTGTACACAAAGGCTTGAAGAGGGCTTCAGTTCCCCTATGGAACTGGAGTCCTGTGAGCAGGTCCTCTGTAAGAGCTGAAAGTGCTCTTAACCACTGAGCAATCTCTCCAGCCCCTTATTTTCCAAATTTTCTACTATGATTATACCTCAATTTTGTTATACTCCTTTTTTAAAAATATTACTTGCATGAGAAAACTCTTTAGACTATCGAGTCAAGGCTGCAATTAATCTGTATCAAGAACAGTAATTTAAAACATTTTTAGGCATTTTTAATTCAAGAGTTCTCACCCCTATTTAGCGAAATCAATGGGAATTTCACACTGTGTTGGATCTATTCTTATTTTATAGTTCCTCAGTATAAATAAATAACTAGAGACTAGTTGTTTGAAGTCCCTGCCTTGACTTCCCCACAGTGATGGACTGTGCCCTGGAATCATGAACTGAAATAACTTTTCCCCCAAGTTTCTTGCTATCAGTGTGTTTTTTTTCACAGAAACAGACACAAAACTAGTACAATATGCTAGTGTTTTTATTGTCTTTGTAGTAATAAATCATTTAAAAATATAATTTCAGACAAAGGCAGGCAGATCGCACTGAGTTTGAAGCCAGCATGGTCTACAAAGCAAGTTTCATGGCAGTCAGGGCTGCTACACAGTCCTGTTACCCTACCAAGAAAACAAAACAAAACAAAAAATTCTAGCTATGTAAAATTAAAAAATTGTATAGGCACCTATACAAATATTTCATTAAGGCAAACTTCAGAATTCCAGCACAACTTAGGATCTATCCAGAAACCAGCTGTATCACAGAGAAAAATGGTGTCATTATCCAGGACCTAAAGCAAAACAAAACAATAACAGAAACAGCTTTGCAATTCATTTTCCCCCTAAAACAAGACTCCAAACCACACTGTCTCAATTGTTCTATTCTTCCCTAATGGAAACAACTTGAAAACAAAATACATTTTTTTATTTTGCTAGAATGAAGTTAGTTAACACAGTAGCTGGGCCCTAGTTGTCAGCCCTGTTTCTCATAAATGCTAGGAAATCCCCGGTAGCTGGCAGAGGTTTGGTAAAATCCAACCTCCAGCTATCCCTCTCAGTTCCATGATTGGCTCGTCACTATTGTCTGTAGGGGCTTAGGAGGTGGCTCTCCTGGGATGTACTTGCAAGCATGAGGTCAGAACTCATGTGAGAAACCTGGACATGGAGTCATGAATTCATAACCCCAGCCCTGGGGAGGTAGCGACAGAAGGATCCTTGGTCTCACTGGCCAGCTGCTTTAGCCAATAGCAGAGAAGGCATCTGAAGTTGACCTCTGGTCTCTACACGCATGCATATACACAACACAGGCACACTCAAACATATGCATACACATGTGAGCACACACGAAGCATCCTCACAAAACGTGTTTTTTCTTTTTTTCCTTTTTTTATTATTAAAAGAAAAATTTACATTTACTCCCCTTGTCCCACGCCCTCCCGCTCCCCCACTACCCCACTGCCCTCCCCCTGCTTCCTTAAGATGGGGCAGGGTACCCTGCCCTGTGGAAAGCCCAAGGCCCTCCCCCCTCCATCTTGGTATAAGAAGATGTGCATCCATATAGAATAGGTTCCCCAAAAGCCAATATATGCAGAAGAGATAGATTAGGTCCCTGTGCCATTATCATTGGCTTCTCAGTCAGTCCCCATTGGCAGTCACATTCATAGGGTCCAGTTAGGTCATATGCTCCTTCAGTCCTGGTCCAGCTGGATTTGATGAGCTCCCAATAGATCAAGCACGCTGTTTCAGTTGGTGGGCCAGTCCCTCATGGTCCTGACTTCCTTGCTCATCTTCTCCCTCCTTCTGCTCTTCCACTGGATCTTGGTAGCTCAATCCCTTGTTCTGATGTGAATATGGGTCTCCGGCTCTATCTCCATCCATCATGCGAAATTTCTATGGTGACGATCAAGATATTCAACAATGTAACTATGGGACAAGGTCAGTTCAGGCACCGTTTCCTCTGATGCCCAAGTACCTAGCTGGGGCCATCCCTGGGAACACGTGGGATCCCCTCTAGAGACAAGACGTGTTTTTTTCTTAATATTTTTCTGGATTCTGAGGTCAGTCATTTTTGTTTCTTCCTGAAAATCAGGAGGCACGTGAGCGGACAGATGTTACAGCAAGGATGGAGCACAAGAAATGGGCAGGTTTCTTCTTGAATTCTTGGCTTTTGCTTTGAGCTGGCAAGCAGACATTCTTGGACACAATTTCTGGATTTTTCGGCTCAGAGCTTCAGCTGCGCTCCCTCTGTTCCAGGAACTTAGAATTTGACATCTTATTCTGTGATTTCTGTGTAAAAGTCATCTGTCCTGCAGCCAGGAAAGCTGGGGGGAGGCAGTAATTGCCAGGTTAGTCCTGCAGCCTTCTGTGGTTGTGCAAGGTGGGATCCTGTCTCCTCTTCCTTGACATTCAAGGCACAAGACACAGAGACATCCAAGCTCCCACACCCTGTCTGGATCTATTTTATTACATGGGTGGAAAGACTGTTTTCTTACTCCTGTTAATGCAGAAAATTCAGTTGTGGAGTCAACAAAACCACTAATTTTTTTCAATTGTGGATGCTCGTTTTTGTGTTAGGAAAATGCTTAGAGGGTGTAATAGACACACCGATTGTGTTTCCTTTCAGGATGACTTTTTGTAGCTTTCTCTCTCCTTTGAAACAAAGCTGTTAAACATGGACAAGGTTTCACACAAAAAAGTGACATTTTCATTCTCTTGGTTCCTAACCTCAATAAAACTGATTTCTCAGGCATGTTTACTTTCTATGAAATAATGATGAATTTTACAGAAATTCCCAGGCACAAGGCACTAACGAGATAATATGAAGAAGCCTAGTGAAGTAGAGACATTGGTCAGACAGACCTAACCTCTGGGGACCCCTTTCCGATCACCTGATGGAGAGAATAATGATCAGACCTCAGCCCCAGCACGTATGAGAATTAAATGGAACACAGACATAGTACATCAAACTTGACTTTTCCATGTGATTGAGATTGTCACAAACAGTCGGTCCCACCACCACAACATCTGCTGCTTGTAATGAATATGATGAGCTGTCATCCCCCTTAAAATACCGTAAGCCTTTCCTGGCACAGTTTTCAAATTATTGTACTTTCAATTATTCATAGGTGTGTGTGTGTGTGTGTGTGTGTGTGTGTGTGTGTGTGTGCGCGCGCGTGCGCAGTGTCCACAGGGACCTGAAGAGGGCACTAGACTCTCCTGAAACTGGGATTGCACATGCTTGTGAACTGTGCAGTGGATGGTATTGAGAACCCAATGCTGGTTCCATGCAGAAGCCATGCACGCTCTGCATCACTGAACCAGCCCTCCAGCTCCACATATTTAAACATCTGGTGGGAGTCAATGAATGCTTTCATGCTAGAGAACTGAAAAGCCATGTGGACACTGCTTACATTTGGGTCCTGCTTACACTGTTAATTTTGAACACGGAGCACAATGGAAAATCCTTACAGAACCTCTTGCTAATTTTATCCCAGGTAGAGGCTATGAAAAATCTAGCCCAGCCAGTCAGAAGAGTTGCTTCTTACATTCATTGGGCTTCCATAAAAAGATATCACCCATGTTCTAATAATTTAGAAATTCTTTGGTTATGGTTCCAGCAAATAGTGAAAAACAATATAGACTGTGTTAACTTCCTTACTATTAACTTGAAAAGAAGAAAAGCTCATTTTAACTCCCAGCTTTAGAGGCTTCAGCGTGGGTTCATACTGGCTCCTCTGTTTTGAGGCCTGTGGTGAAACAGTCGGTGAAGAAGGAGCCACAAGCCTTATGTAAGCTGGGGAGTAAACCACGAAGAAGCAGAGGGCTGGGGTCCCCTTGAGACTAGGGTGGTCTCCTTGACTGTGGTGGAGTCTTGCTAACAGACACGGGACTTGATATTGGTGGAGAAGTGCTCAGCGATCCAGGGTCAGCAGCGCTTCCAGCATCAGAGGCCAACACAGAAGCCAACACAGCGGGTGAGGGTAAATGTGAAAGAGGGTTGTTGAGAGAGAGAGAGAGGCAGGGCCTTGGAGTGCTGCAAGGGCTGTCGCTCAGAAAAAAATAATAACTAGAGATACCCAATGGGAGAGTTCCCAAGGTGGGTCTCTGTGCTCCAGCTTTTGTTGTGGGATTTTAAAAGGGGGGGGGTTCTCAGAGCTGGAGAGATGGCTCAAGAGTTAAGAGAATTTGATGCTCTTGTAGAGGATCCAAGTTTGTTCCCGGCACCCACATAGGGCATTTCATAATCATCTATAACTCTAACTCCAGGTGACCCAACACCCTCTCATAACTCACACGTGCCCCCTCACAGGTGTGACACCCTCCTCATCACCACACTTACACATAAAAATAATACAAAAAACACAGTTAATTCCCTCTCCTTCCCTTCTCTCTCTTTGTATATGTGTCTGTGTGTCTCTGTATCTCTGTATGTCTATAAGTGTGTCTGTGTATCTATTTGTATATGAATGTATAGGTGTGTGTGTCTGCCCCCCCCCGTGTGTGTGTGTGTGTGTGTGTGTGTGTGCGCGCGCGCGCACTGAAGGGGGAATTCATGCAGGATTGAAGTCAGCTCATCAATACACTTATCAAATCACTAGTCCTACTCAGCACCAAGCACCCCCTCTTTAGTTTAGATGAGGACACGATAAGCCTGTAGTTGAGTTGCTTATCTTAGGGGCTAAACAACCTCCCGAGAATACAGGACTTTCCTCTCTTGGCCTTGACTTTATACACAAAGCTCAGAAAGCAACACAGTATGCATGCAATGATCTGTTGACGTCTTAAACAGCTCAAGGTTATTCAATCTCATTGTTACTACCAAGTTGGTGTAGAGCCCCACGGGGTAGGCATACTGTGAAGGCTCTCATGGGTGGGTCCATCCTGAGATAACAGAGTAGGACCTTACTTGGACATTTTTTTTTTCTGTTGAATCAGGGTCTTATTATCTCTATGGATGGCCTTGAACTCACAAAGGTCTTCCTGTCTCTGCTTCCTGAGCTAGGATTAAAGGTGTGTGTTAGCACACCAGAGGAACAGAACCATGGCTCTCGGAGGCGGGGAGTGCAGTTGCTTTCTCTTGGTATCTACAACTGGGACACAAGGGACCTGTTTTTAGTAGGTTAAAAACAAGAGATTTTTGGCTAGTGCACACCCAGCTAGAGATTTTAAGAAATGCCTGTGGGGCTGAATCCATTTCACTCACTATTTGATGCCCCTCCATTTTCATTTCCTCCCTCTTTTTCCTCTACTTTCTTTCCTCTCTTCCTCATTTCTTCTATTTCCTATTTTTAAACTGTTCAACATCTGTGCCTAAAACACATTGATTTAGGTAATTTCAAAATGTTTACTCTAAACCATACTTGTGTGTGTGTGATTGTACAAATTATGTTTAAAGTATAATTTTATTTTTATATTTTGTATGTATGTATATATCTATATAAATGTATCATAGTCCATATGTATGTGTATCTTGTCTTAAGATTTCTTTTTCTGTGAAGAGACACCATGAACATGACTACTCTTATAAGGAAAAAAAATTAGTTGAAGTGGCTTATAGTTTTAGAGGTTTAGTTCAATATCATCATGGTGGGATATGGTGGCTGATAGGTAGATATGGTGCTGGAAAAGGAGCTGAGAGTTCTACATGTCTATCTGAAGGCAACAGGAAGTGGACTGTCTACCACACTGAGTGTAGCTTGAGTAAAGGAAAGCTCAAAGCCCACCCCCAGTGATGCACTTCCTCCAACTAGGCCACACCCACTCCAACAAAGCCACTGCCTTTGGGGGCTATTTTCCTTCAAACTACCACAATATGAAATTATCTTTTAACTCCTTTCATATCCCTCTCAAAGACTTCCCAATTTCAAGTCTTAATTTTTCATAACCCATTATTTCCAATTAATGCTGCCCATATATGTATGGGGAACAGTCGTTAGAGTATGCACAACCTACAAGAGGGAAAAATCCTCTAAAAGAATTATTTTCTCTTACCTGGGGGAAAGCTATCAATTATCTGTCAATAGCCCCCTCACTAAGGGGTGGGACCTGGAGGGATCCTCTCCTTTCTGTGCTAGGATTGTTGTTACCTTGATCTTGTGTATTTCTTACCATTTTTGTTATAACCACTCCACCACTCAAATTAAAGTCTCTGTAATGTAAGAGACATTGTAAGACTCTGATCTTGGCTGCCTTCCTTTTTCTTGAGAAGCAAAGGATGTTGGCAAAATCCCCTAGTATACATGTGGGCTTCAACTGTAGTGATTACATTTCAGTGAAGTTTAAACCAGTAAAGTGAAGAGGCAGCATGTGAGTTGGTGGGGTCAAGGCTCCTCAACCTTTGTAATGCTAGTTGCTTAGAAAGTGTGTGACATGCACAGAATTTTACTTATTAATTCAAAGCTCCCAGAAACCAGTAATTGCCCAGACTTCTCTGCAGGGTTTTCAATGCTCAATCAGGTTAGGAACCAAAGAATTTCCCAGAAGAGGAGGCTGTCTTCCCTCAGCAAGGCACCCTGACTGTTACTTCTGACCTCAAGGCTCTGCAGAGCGACTTCCTGCTGGTGTGAAAGTTGGCTCTCTCTCTCTCAGATGAATTATACCTCAGTACAAATAGATCTTAGAACAATTACTTCAAACAGGTTTCTCATTGTGTGAAAAATGACTTAGACCCACTCTAAAAATTAACCAAAGGAAATCAAGCAATCATTTCCATACTAAACTACTAATTACTGAAGGTAATAATGACAAGCAAAACTGGGCCCAAGAAAGCTTTGCAGAGGGCTGAATAGTTGGTTTGGCCATTGAGAGTATCGGCTGCTCTTGCAGAGGACCTGGGTTTGGTTCCTAGCATCTGCAAGGTGAATTACAACCATCTGTAAGTCCAGATATGGGGAATCCAATGCCCTCTTCTGACCTCTGAGGGCACTGCACGTACATCGTACATAGATGCACATACAAACAACATACCAGAACACAGAGAACTTTATTTTTTCAAAGTTAAGAAAGTTGCATAGAATTAAGGGCACCCACAGGATTGTCGTCTTCCACCTGTCTGCTTATTCTGTGTTAGAAGCCAACCTAGGACTTTGTATAGTGCTGCACAGTCACCCACCACCTGAGCCACATATATTCCTAAATGGACACCATTTTCCCACACATAGCTTTCCTCAACATTTTTTCATGACTTTCCTGTGTGGCAGGAACTGGTCTCCCCGCAGGGTTCTTTGCTCTCTTGGGAAGTATGGTCTTGTCAAAGCAAATGGGAACATGGTTCTTTACACGACTCCTTAAAACATGAATAGACAGTAAGAAGGAGAATTGGCATAGGGTTAACTTATGTGCCTGTCCTCAGTGAATGTGGCTGGAAGAATCATTACCAGATGTCATCTTGAAATACTGGACTCTACATATTGCTGAAGCTAAGAAACAACCCTGAGAGCAGAGTATGTTGCTTGCCTCACTGTTGAGTAAACAACTTATAGTCAGAGGCTGTTCATTCATTACTCTCTCTCTACATCTCTGTTTGGATTTATTTCCCACCTGGCTTTCCTCTGATAAGCCATTGGCCAAAAACTGCTTTATTCATTAACCCATCAAAGCAATGCATATACAGAAGAACTTCCCATACCATTTCCCCTTATCTGTTTAAATAAAAAAGAGAGAGAGAGTAGGCAGAGTCAGTGAGATGCCATGTAGCAGCCACCGAAGGAGACAGTTGCCTGGGAACTTTACCGGTAAACCACGAGCCCTGTGACAAAATATAAAATAATGAAAATGGGTCAACTTAAGATATAAGAGCTAGCTAG
>JAQHUG010000116.1:5240861-5255211 GCA_028555095.1 Dicrostonyx torquatus | reverse complement strand
TTATATGTATATTTCTGCTCTTGATTAAGGTATTGTGTTTGTGCAGTTCATATAAAAATGTAAAATATAATTAAGAAATATAGTTAATAGGTAATAATCTGTAGTAGTCAAGCTGGTAGTCATGTTATTTAGGTTTTCTAGATGTTCAGAGATATATTTCAGATGGACCTTTCAAAGACTACAGAATATAGCATTTGAAATATTTTGAGAAATTAAGACTTTTCATGGCAATGAGACACATCTGTTTCTGGCAGCACCAATCTACCTCAAGAGGAAGATGGGCATTTAAGAAGCTTTTTATGGAGTTTGCTAGCCATTTGGGCAAGAAAGTGTTCTTGCCTGGACTGCTTGGTGTTATGCTGTATGAACTAGATATGCAGGACCCACAGAAAAATGATTGCTGAACTTGCCCAAAGGTGAGACAGTCTTTCAGGGTTGCTGCTTCATGAAAGTCTGCCAGACATTCTGTAGGGCACAGAAAAAAGCAACTGATGGACTTTGCCATTACAAGGCAGAACAGATCTTCATATTTCCTGCTTCATGGAAAAGTCTGCTTGATACTATGGGCCTATAGGCTGAATATTGGATGCCCCCATGTTACAGAATTTTGGGTGACTGTCCAGATAGTGAGATGTCTCTGTTAATTCTAGAGTTTTGAAAGTTGCTTACAGTGTACTTCCTGTTTACTTAGGTAATATTATATCCTTCTGGGGTCTTTGATGGAGTTGAAAGATAGATAGTTGTAATTATAGTTTTCCTTAGTTATAATAAAAGATATAGTAGATATAAATATTGTACCTGTTAATTCTTGCTTGATACTTGTTTTGTTATATATAATTTTACTATGTCAAATTTAAAACCTTCCCTTATATTTAGTCAGAAAAATGTAGGTGATGTTGTATTCTCCTACATTTGTTATGCTATGAATGCCATTTGTTAATAAAGAAACTGCTAGGGCCTATGATGGGGCAGAATAGAGTTAGGTGGGATAACTAAACTGAATGCTGGGATAAAGAAGGTAGAGTCAGTGAGATGCCATGTAGCTGCTGAAGGAGACAGATGGTGGGACCTTGCTGGTAGGCCACGACTTCGTGGTGATGCACAGATTAATAGAGATGGGTTGATTTAATATGTTAGAGTGAGCTAGAAATATGCATAAGCTAATAGACCAAGCAGTGTTGTAATTAATGTAGTTTCTGAGTGATTATTTGGGGGGCCAGGAAATGAATGAGCAGCCTCTGACAACAACAAATGAGAATTCATGCTGCCTATACAGTTGACTTTAGACAAAGAGTGTACCTCAAAGTTGAGATGATCAATCTTTTTTTAAAAAAAATATCCTTTTTTAAAATTACCAAACAAAATATTAAATGTTCTTAAGGTATTTTCAAAAAGAGAGCATTTAAATTCTTCTCCTCTGTTTCTCCTAAGTCCCTTACTTATCTGTCTCATCACCACTGTCAATCCATTTCTGATTTCTTTCTTAAAGAATTTATTTTATTTTAAATTATGTACTTGTGTCTAGGTGTGGCTTTGGGCATACAAATGCAGTACCCACATCGGCCAGAAGAGGCCATCAGATCTCCTGAAACGGGAGTTACAGCAGGTTGTGAGCCACCTTGTGAGTGTTGGGTACCCAACCCATGTCCTCTGGAAGGTCAGTCAGTGATCTAAACCTCTAAACCATCTCTCCAGTCCCACCTTTCTGCTTTCATGTCAGGGCCACATGTCTTTTTCCTCAGCATCCATTACTTTTACCCTCATTTGTGCTCTCTCTGTCTCTCTCTCTCTCTTGATTTCTCCACATTTATAATCCTTCATATACATACATATGTACATTTGTACACATACATACATATGTACATACATACTTACCTATGTACAGTAAAAACAAAAGCAAAAAACCACATATGCGAGATCACAGATTTTAGCTTTCCGAGTCTGGGTCACCTCATTTAATAATAATACTTTCCAGATCTGTCTATTTATGTGTAAACTTCATGATTCCATTTCTTCTTGCAGCTGAGCATTGCACACATGTCCATTTACCAGCTGATGGACCTCGAGGCTGGCCCCACAGGCTCTCCATTATGATAAGGAACATGGGTCACCCTTGCATCTTAAATAGTTTCCTTGTGATGCAGATTTGCGTCTAAGAATTTGTTATCATCTTGTTGGTTCATGTCTCGTTTGTCTCTAAGCACCTGATGTGTGCTGAACAATGATGTTCTCTTGAAACCATGCAATACCACGGTGTGTGTGTGTGTGTGTGTGTGTGTGCTTGCGTGTGTGCGTGCGTGCCTGTGTGTGTGTGTGCGTGTGTGTGTGTGCGTGTGTGTGTGTGCGCGCGCGCATGTGTGTGTGTGTGTGTGTGTGTGTGTGTGTGTGTGTAGGATAGAGCACAGTTTGCAGAAGTAATTTCTCTAGCAGATCTCGGAGACTGAACCCAGGCTGTCAGTTTTGGCAGCGCACACTTTTACCCACTGAGCCTTCTCACCAGGCCAAGCTCAATGATTTCTGTAGATCTCACATTTGAGCAAGATCATAATGTATTTGTTTATGTTCCTAGATTAATCCATTCACAATATTCTCTAGATTTGTGCCTATGGAAAATGGCAATATTTTCCTGTTGTTTTTTTTGAAAGGTGTCAGACTAGTAACTATTCCATTGTGTGTATGTTACATATTTTAAAAGTTTATTCATCTGTGGGTGTGCACTTAGCTTATAAAGGTTGGATGATACAGTCTATTCTCTAAGAAATAATAAAGTGGAGATATTTGGCATGCTGACTTTATCTGTTTTGGTCTGCATCCAGAAATGGCATGGCTGGGTCCTGTTTTAATTTCAGCATTTTTTTCTCAGAGATCTTTATCCATGTTTTCTGATATGTCTGGAGTATTTTTGCAATGTCCCACTCTCTTTTATTGTTATAAAAGTTTATTATATTTTCTGCACTTAATTCTTTAATTTTCCATAATGCTGGTGATACAAATCAGCATTTAGATAAATCCATGTCCCCCGCCCCCATTCATCTGTTAAAAGCAAATATGACAGAAAGCTAAACTCTTTGAGAATAAGCATTTTGGGACTTTTGGAGTAAAATAATCAAGTTATAAGATTTTATAAATTTTAATGGAAACAAATTGCAATTAAGTGACTGTCTAATTTGGGCAGGATTATCCCATAGTATCTACACATATAATAAAATTCAAGAAGTTTTGAATGTTTACCAGTTTTAAAAACGTGCTTTAAAAATGGCTCTTAAAATGGGAAAATAGTAAAAGTGTTCTTAACTTATATTAACAGGTCATTAAAAGTGTGTTTTATGTGTCCTTGAAAGTATATATCAACCTCCACTTTCAATATGCCAAAATATTTTAAGCCTGCAAAACCTCGTGGTTACAATTTATCTTCAAGGTCATGTTTTCTCCAGGCAGACTCACACTGACCTGATTTCTGTAATGTAATTTAATTCAGTGTTTTGAAAGTCCAGCCGCAGAGACCCAGCATGGCTACTGTGCTTCTTTAAAAGTTGGACGTCTTAGCCTCAGAAATGGACTCACTGAAAGAATCTAGATCCTTTCTTTTCTCTCTTTTTCTTTTATTCTCTTCCCTTCCTTCCATTCTTTTCTGTTCTCTTCTCTTTTCTTTTCTTCCCTCACCATCTATCTCCCCCTCTCTCTAATCTATATGTTTTTATTTTATGATGTATGGATGTTTTACTTGAATGAATGTCTATGTACCACACACATGCAGTACCCACAGAGGCCAGAAGAGGGTAGCAGAAGCCCTGAAACTGGAGTTACAAGCAGTTGAAACCGGCCATGTAGAGACTTGGAACTAGACACAGGTCCTCTACAAGAGCTGAGCTATCTTTTCAGGCCCTTCTTTGTTTTATTTTGTCTACAATGCTGCTGTGGTCAGAACGGGTTCTGACTCCTGTGTATAGAAGAATTCACAAATAGGTATTGACCATGGTGAAAAATTTGTCACTGCAAAGTCAAATAGAAATCTGCACAGGCACAGTTCCAAAGATCTGCCATATGGAAGCTAGGGGACAAAATCCAAATTCAGCAGCATTGATTCCAGGTGCTTGGGATGGATGGGGGAGCCCTGGGTAAGCCAAGAGCAATCTGGCAAGCACCCTACCACTGAACCATATGCTCAGCACCAGAGCTCAACATTAGTGCCAACACATGCTCTTGGTCTTGGCAGCACATGACTTCTGATC
Organism: Dicrostonyx torquatus; assembly: GCA_028555095.1. Lineage (NCBI taxonomy): Eukaryota > Metazoa > Chordata > Mammalia > Rodentia > Cricetidae > Dicrostonyx > Dicrostonyx torquatus. The sequence continues at coordinate 5,250,979 of JAQHUG010000116.1, read as the reverse complement.
AAACTTCCACTCATTTCTAGTACAGCTCGTGAAACCATTTCCTTGCTGCCTGAGACTGTGATCCTTTTCCTTCTTAAGGCAGAGTTTCATCAGAACACACAGGTAAGACCCTACTGCTGAAGACACCACACACTGTAATTGGGAATCTTCCTCCCTGTTGGCTTCTTTCATGGTATTAGAAGGTGCTAGGCAGGCTATTGGAGTGGGGTGGAGAGTTATTGACAGTCTTCTGTGAACCCTCTGAGCTACGGTAATGACCTGCATGGAAAGATAATGCCCTTGAGTGCAATAGTGGCACGATTGTTATATGAGTAACCACCCAATTTCCAATTGGACTTAAGGCCTCCATAACAGGAGGAAGCATTAATATGACCAGCAGAGCCACCAGGACTGAATCTACTATTGTTATTTTGCTAAATGCCAAAGTATCAAACTGCCCTCCTTAGATTTATATTGCAACTCTCAGACTGCATCAGAGAAGTGGGCAGTGGTTAATGAGAGAACTCACAACTGGGCAAAGGGCTGAGGGTGAGCATCAGTGGAGTGGTCAGCCACAAATGGGACATGTGTATCACACCTTGAGTATCAGGGACCATCAAGGACAAAGAAGTGGAAAGAAGAGTGTAAGAGTCAGTGGTTAGGGAGGGCCAGAGGAGAACAGGGTCTTCTGGACAGAATGGGACAGCATTATACTCATGAGCCCCCAGCAGCTATGGCTGCCTTCGTGAGATCAAACCAGTCAACATTCCAGTATGGAATGGGAAGAAATTTGTGAGCCCTCACCCCTGCCTGAGGAGTTGTGGATTCTCCCAAAACTTCTGGGGGAGTCAGTTTTCTTTAAGGGTGTGGCCCTGGTAGGTGAACCTTGTCCCATGGATGAATCTATAGTCATAAGTATATGGGCAGCAAAAACTGAATTAGTGAGCTTTAAAAATAAGACAGTGAAGTTGGGAGGGGTGGGGAGGAGTCAGAGACAGTGGTGGAAGGCGGTGAATATGATAGAAATACATTGTATGCATTTCTCAAGGAATTAATGAGACATTATATTTAGAAAGGAAAGCTTTGCCCTTACAGCACTATTCATAAATCTCGGTAAGCCCGAGGTGTGATGAACGGATCTTGCATCGTTAAGTTTAAGCCACAGATCAGTCAGCATCGTGTACAATCTTAGAGAATGTTGTCAAAGTCACTCAGATCTGGGGCACCCTGGATAGCAATCTGAACAAGCCTGAAGTCAATGCGATTTTTCCTTTTATGTGACTATATCGATTGGATCTGGTTTGACATGGAATTGAAAACAGCAACGATTGTGCAATTAGCTCTCAATTATAACACAATGTTTGGCTATGACTCGGATCCTCATCCCCTGTGCCAAAGATCCCATCTAGTTTTTTTTTTTTTTGATAGACATCTTTTTCACATTTTGGAGATGACTCCTTTCCAGGAGTGACAACTGGGATAGTGTGGAGGAGAAACGGTTATTCGTGGAGCTAGTGGCAGGGCTGTGACATAGTGGCAGCTTTGGTACATGCCTATCCTCCATCCCAAGAGAACAAAGCTTTATCCAGGGCTGGCAAACCCATCTGACCCACATGTAATGGGAGCCAAGCTGCTGCCCCAGGCTTCTCAACAGAAAGTGGCAAGACACTGCCGTGCAAAAGAGGATCCTAGGATCCAGAGTAGGTGACTGGTCATGTCTCCTGTCATATGAGGTAGGTGGAGTTTCCCTATGCCTCACACCGTGATAGATTTCAAAAATGAATGGATGCATCAGTTAGGAACACCCATGACCTCGAGGGTGCACATAAGCATTGGCCTTAGGAAATGACATCTCTCCAAGAACCTGAGTGGTACAGTACTGATTCTCCAAGGCCATCCCTCTGTGATACTTCTCCCAACTCCCTGGAACATTTACCAGGCTGAAGTTTGCCATTAAACATTGCAGATACAGAGTGGAGTAAAAAATCCTTTCTTCTTGTTAGTTATAACCCATGCCCTGCAACTCTGGCTATTATCCATGGATTGGAGAACTAGATGGACTTCAGCAGAGATGGGGGCATCTCAGTCACCACTAGGAGTATCCTTGTCAACAAACAAAAGGATCCAATGTATATGCGGAACCAGACAAGACTACCTGTCAACACTGGCTAATAACAGAATTAAAGATAAATGAAATTAAAGATGTTACTTGAAGTGCTATTCAGATAGAAACTACATATGTTTGTCAATAGGGAGGTGTGACTCGGAGCTGCTCAGAGTTTTCCAGGCTCTGCTCCAGGCACCAAGAGTCAGTATACTCAGTCCTGTCCTTTCCACTGGTGGGAACGTTGTATGAGCTTGGAGATTTAGGGTCTCCCAATTCATATTAATCTTCCTAGATTCTCAACCAACATTCCCTTCAGTGGAGGCCGTGAAAATATAGAGAAAGAAAATCCCTCTTAATAAGATAGAGACCAATTGTCTGGCTATTGAGCTACCTCAGCAGTACTGAGAATTACCAACAAATGGATTTTTGTAAGATTAGTGGTCTTATAATTTGTCTGCCTAATCTGTTCAGAGGAGATGCTGAGAGAGACATAGAAAGAGGCCTTAAACACCCATGCATCCTTCGGATGATGGGCCATGTTCTGCACACTGCACAGAAGCACCTCAATACCCTACAAGCACGTCCTTAATCCATGGGTGACTGAAAGGTATCACGTCAAAATGAGTGATCAGGGGAGAGAGGAAGAGGAGGTCAGGAATAAGTAGAAGTGGTTAACAGCTAAAACACTGGAAAATATTTTTGAAACTATGCTTATTTTTAAATGATTTGATTTTTAGATATTTGTTGATTAAGTTCCTTATATTAGTATTTAGGTGATGTTGTACCAAACTCATCAGGATTTTAGTCATTTAAAACAAGACAAATTAAAGGCTGTGGATGCAGGCGGTTGGCAGAGTGCTTGCCTAGTATACATGAAGCCCTGTGTTCAATCTCCAGCACCACATAAACCAGGTCCATTATTTGAGAGGTGGAGGCAGGAAAATTTGGAGTCATTATCAGCTGCATAGTGAGTTCCAGTCCAGCCCATGACACATGCAACCTTGTCTAAAAAGGAGGTGGGTGGATGGAGAGATGGCTCAGTGGTTATTAATGCTTACTGGGTTCCATTTGCAGCACCAACATGAGAGTTTATAATTATCTGTAACTCTAGCTCTGCAGTCATGTGCACATATAATTAAAAATAAAACAAGTTTTAAAAGAAAAAAGGCATTTTGACATTCTGTTTATGCTAAGCTCACCTTGATTACTCTAAATAGCCTCTACATTTTTATATCAATTGATTGTTACTCTTAATTCTATGTGATAACTCAATTCCCCTTCTCATGTAACATGTAGCCTATTTATAAGTTTGTGATATGTTCTGGGAAATGAAGACATGAGTAACCATGGGTGGATGTACTTTTTTACTAATCAAACCATTTCATTCATTTCTGTTCATTTCTCTTACTCCTCAACTATTATTGACAGAGGTTTCTGTCCTGCACTATTATGCAACCATACAGCCTCAAAGAAACACACAGAGGCCTTCATTAATTATAAACTGGCTGGCCTATTAGCTCAGGCTTATTATTAACTCTTACATCCTACATTAACCCATAATTCTTGTCTTTGTTAGCCACGTGGCTTGGTACCTTTTTATCAGTGAGGCATTTTTATCTTGCTTTGTCTGTGTCCAGATGACGACTGCAGGCTGAGTCTTTCCTCTTCCCAGAATTCTCCTGTTCTGGTTGCCCAACCTATACTTCCTGCCTGGCTACTAGCCAATCAGTATTTTATTAAAACAAAACAAGTGACAAGGTACAAGACCTTTGTCCCACAGCAAATTACTGGACGTTTGATTATAGTAAAGACATAATTTATCTGCCCACATTTAAACCTTTCTTACAGGGGCAAGAACTCTGTAAACCAAAGTGAAACAGACAGACATCCACAACAGAACAATCCTCTGACCTAACTATGAAACCAATGCTATTGAAAATTAATAATCTTGGGTTTTTCAGCTTTAAAAATAATTGCTTTAAAGCTTCTGTAAGAAAATGCCTTTCTTTCCTGAATGCCTCATTAAGATTTTTATCTATTCTGGCTTCTTCCTGTTTGCATTTAAATATTAGTATTCCTTAGGAATTTGCAATAAAAGTTAATGAGTTATAGGAAAGTTGATGGAAAACTGAAATACTTTGCTGTGTTTTTAAATTTTTATTGCATTTTTATTTATCTGTGTGTGTGTGTGTGCGCGCGCGCGCTTGTGCGCGTGCATGCGCATGTGGGAGACTCCTTCCAGCCCAGGTCCCAGGTTTAAATTCTGGTTATCATACTTGTCAGCAATCACATTAACCTACATAACCTTTAATGCTGGTTTCTCACTAGAATGATGTATGCTGTGGGTCTATCCAAACAGCAACTCTAGTGACCCTGAAATGTAGGCAAAGGTAGCAGCCATGCAAAACCCCAGCTCTCACCTCAAAAGGGATAAGAGATGGTTGATTTTGGAGCCAGATATGAATCACCATAGCCCAGGAACTGAAATTCAGGTGACCCCAAATTTTATGTTCCGGTGTAATAACAGTTTCATGATGTTTTTACAGAAGCAGAAAAAAGAAAACATAACTCCAGACACTTTCCAAATACTTTGATGGAAGCATCAGGGGGAGTTATAGCAAAGCAGGGCCATCTTAACGATGGACCTTAGACGTTTCCTGGTCATTGGAAAGTGGGGTCTGCTAAGTGAATGTATTTCAAAAAGATTTGCCTGGTAGTCACAAGGTGTTAGGTCAGACACAGAAGTGGAAAGGTATGGCTATTTAGGAGGCTCCTGATAGCCCGAGATGGCTTTCCTGAAGTTATGCTACGGAAGGACAGAGGCTTCACATCACCAAAGAGCTCTTTGAACAATCTTGTCTAAATGATAGCTACGTGAGTAACTTTCCCATACTTCCATTTTTTAAATGTACAGATATTTCTTCCTTCTCCCTACCCCCATGGCAGATTTAGTTTTCTGCAAACAAACCCACCCTTTGAGAAACAATTCTCTATCTCTTCCTTTTATTGAGTCTTTGGCTCATTGACTCTTTTATTTTTATCTATTACTCTGGTAGGTTTATTTTTTAAATGTTTCTCTGGCTTAGTTAAACCAATGAGCCTTTCCAAAATAAATTCTTGGCAGAGATTCTTATTATCACTATTAGACATACATTAAAAAAAATGAGGATCTGGAGAGATGGCTCACTGGCTAAGGGCATTTACTGCTGTTGCAAGAGGACCCAGGTTGGGTTCCCATCACCCACATCTATCTATAACTTCAGTCTCAGGGGATCCAGCACTCTCTTCTGAACCCCATGGACACTACACACATGGTGCATATACACATGTCCAGGCAAAATATACTTACACATAAAATAAGAATAAATAAAATTATTTTAAAAAGAAATACGATTTTTATACAAACAACCAAAACTCTCCACAGACCATGAGAAATGGCCATGACTTAGGGACAGCATGATCCAAAAACAGGTTCCTTGAAAGACAGAAGGCGACACAAGAGCTCACTGAAATTACAAATATTTCAAGACTGATCCTCTTAATCCCATGCAAGGCCTCAGCTAACACAGTCCTCTTTGGCTTCACCCAGAGCCCCTGCTCTGCCATAGAATTTTTTATAGCATTAAATATTGAAAAGTCCTGCCAAGAAGCTAAATGTATGGGAGCATGGGGTAAGGGGTGGAGGTGGGCTGACAGGTGTGGTAGATTCTTGTATTTTGATGGCAATTTACTTTAGAACATGGACTTAGGGGCTGTGGTTAATATGGTTAATCATGAAATTCCATAAAAGTGAAATTTCAGGAAAAAATAAAGTGTGACTTCTAGAAGAAGTGAGAGGATAGCATCCCAGGCACAGGACTCCCTTGCTTTTCTTACTAGTCTATCGCGTTGGTCAACATTCTTACAAACAGTGAAGAGTAGATGATGAGCAAAGCAGGAGCCTGTAAGGGCACACAGCCCTGATCTCAGGCGTCTTTTAGTCGCTGGGTCTTAGGAACAGATTTCAGTTGAGGTCAAGGGTTACAGCTTCTGGTTGCAAACTAATCTGCTACTTCATATGTGTGTGAGTAGCTCTGTCCTGCTCTGCGAGAACCAGCGACAAGCAGGTGAGTCCTATGCATGCATGGCTTGGTCAATGCTGCTTAGTAACGCTCAGCCTTGGGGTGCTTGGGATCCCACAGGGTCAGAAGCGGAGTCTCCACAAAGGTCTGTCTGCTTGGACATGGATTTTCTGGGTCAATGTCACAAACATCTAACAAGGAGATGGACAGGCCCTATGGTCTTCCCACAGACAAAACATACCCCGGCTCTCATTTACTCTAGACCTACAAGGTACAGCTGTCACCAGTTAGGTTTTAATTTTGCTGAAATCAATTTGGTTTCTGTCCTGGTTAGCTTTGATTGTCAAATGGATACAATCTAGACTTATCCGGAAAGCGAATCTTAGTTGAGGGTCTGTCTAGATTAGACTAGCCAATGGGCATGTGTGGTGGTTTGGAAGAAAATGGCCCCCAAAGGGGGCGGCACTATTAGGACGTGTGGCCTTATTGAAGGAAGTGTGCACTGTGGGGGCAGGCCTTGAGGTCTCTTTTGTTCAAGCTTTCCTCAGTATGCCTGTCAGCTGATTTGCTGCTGCCTGCAAGATGTAGCACTCTTAGCTCCAACACCACATCTGCCTGCAAGCTGCCCTGTTTCCCGCCATGATGATAATGGATTGGAGCTCTGAAACTGTAAGCCAGTCATCCCAGTTAAACATTTTCTTTATACGAGTTGCCAGGACCATGCTGTCTCTTCAAAGCAATAAAAACCCAAACTAAGACAGCGTGTCTGTAGGGAATTGTCTTGACTGTTAATTGATGTAGGAGTGCCCAGTCCACTGTGGGCAGCATCATCCCTAGGCAGGTGGGTCTGAGTTTTATTTAAGATGTCTGAGTACTAGTCTGGCTGTGTACCAGCAAGCAGCATTGTTCTTCTTTGTCTGTAAAGTGAGCTCCTTGGTTAGAGGTCATACTGTGTGGAACAGCTAGCAGGGCAGTGGTCAGATTCCTGCGTCCAATTTCCTGCTGTGACTTCCTTCAGTGGTGACCTATATCCTGTATGATAAAGTAAACCCTTTCCTCCACTAAGTTGCTTTTCTCGGGGTGTTTGTCACAGTAGCAGAATGTGACCAGGGCAGTCTCCTCACCTGCAAAACTGTGCAGAAAATGAGAACTTTTAAATCATTTCTGTGAAGTTTGTTTACTGCATGTGTGTTTATGAATGTACGTGGGAGCAAACATGCAGAGGTAAGAGGACAACATGCGAGGGCAGCTTTTCTCCTTCTACCACGGATCGCTAGGATCAGACTCAGGCGTGGCCAGCAAGAGCTTCATCTGCTGAGCCATCTTGCCATACACGTCGGCTCTTCTGAGTATCTGTGAACTGTGAATCAGTCATGCTATGAGATTAAATCAAGTGTCCTCTACCTCATAGGACTGTCATGGTACTTAAATAAATTACGCATGCATGTATGCTTGCTTCACAGGACTGAGTCTCATGGTAAACCCTCCACCTACTTAGCCACAATAGCTAGTTACTAAGCTGAGGATTGAGGTGGTATTCTCACAGCCATTGCACAGTGCCTAGCACATAGGAGGTCCCAGGTAAATTATATTACTGATAAAAAAAAGAGCCATTGTATGAACCGTAAGAGATAACAACATTGTTACTGTCAGTATCCTCCAACCTTTGGAAAAATTTCCACAGATAATATCAGGACATCCGGGGGCTAGAGAGATGGCTCAGTAATAAACAGTATGTATTGCTCTTGCAGAGGACCTGAGTTTGCTTCCCAGCACCCAGATGAGGCAGCTCATCACTGCCTCTAACTCCATCTCCAGGGAGATCGCTGCACTCATATGCCTATACCTGCTTTCCTACAGGCAAATAAGTGAGAATAAAATAGAACTTTAAGAAAAAGAGGGAGAACTTTTTCTGGGAAGCAATTATAGGTTTAAAGAGAATGCTGTAAATGAAGTGAATTGTAGAAGGCAAAAGAAAGGTCAGATTGTTTTCCGTGTGTACCTTCCAAATACTGAGACTTGCCTTCTGAATAGATTTAGGAACTTTCTCCTCTGGAACCATTTAAGGATGTCCCCTGTACATGGGTAAGGGAACATTAGTTGAGGTTGGGGCAGCTAGGGCAGGCTCAGTGACCCAAGCCTTGCCCTTCACAAATGGTGTCGCACTATTAAAATACACAGTAACATTTTTGAATGTCAAGCCAAGCGAGGAGTCTGACCCGAGAACATTTGCTTTCCTGCAGCTAAATAATTAATTCTTACAGTGCCTAGCACACAGCATGATCATCCTCCTCATCTACCTTTGCATAATTCAAAATCCTTTGCAGCAGCAACCGTGTCCTGCCTAGCCCCTGCATACACAAGTTTCGATTCTTATTAGTTGCTTGAGCCCATGAATTTAGTCAGAACAATATGTACATTGCCAAGCAAGGATGAATCAGTATTTAATGGAGCCTAAAATTACTTTGTCTGTAAAGCTCCACATGAGGACACATTTATCCTGGTCGTTCTACCTACACACTGTGTGTGCCCCAAACTGACTTTCAACAGGGTACCAGTGGTTGGAATGGGGAGATGGGATGCTTGCCTCTTTTATGATACATTATTCCCCTGCCCATTTCTTTTCACTCATAGATGCAATTAAATAATTAATTGATGGGGCTGGGGAAGCATCTTGATGGGTAAAGTATTCGCTATACCTGTCTATTTCCTCCTGCCTCACACACACTCTTTTCTCTGACCTCATTAGTTTCATAAAGTTGCAAGTATTTTTTTGGTAACTTGAACTTGAGACTGTTTTATTTATTTATTTTTTAAGCGCTGTGTCTCTTGCCAGCTCTGAGACTCAAGGATTGGAATGGAGCTCTCCAGGATGATGTAGCTCCCCTTTCCCAAGTTCTGTTGGAAGATCAGAAGCAGCTCTCATGTCAAAGGAAGAAAAGACTTAGTTTATTCTGGAGCATACGATACATTGTAATCAGCCTCCAGACCTGCAATATGCCAACCTCTTCACGTCCCTGAGTTCCTAATCTGTCCATCAGCCTTCACAGACACAGCTCTGTAGGAATGCTCATTCACAGTTCCCCTGGTAGGCTCAGCACCACATTTTGTGAGCTCGTGGGTCCTGGTCACTCATGTTTGGTTCCAGAATAAACTCTGTCTTTTAGTCCTCTCTGGGGAGAACTGCTTTTTTGTTTGTTTGTTTTGATTCATTTTCATAGGCAGTTCGTACCCCTTCCAATTTGCAAAGGTGCCTTCTGGGTAAAGGAAAAGGTGTATTTTCTCTCTGAATAAATCCATGTAGCTGGACTAGAAAGCCATCCTGGGGAACACAGTGAAACTTCCTGTGGTAAACAGTACCTAGAGAATAGGTGAGCAGTGGGATGGATTTACCTGGCTCTGAGAGGGTGTGGCTTCTCTGAGCAGGCTCTATGGGACACACATCATGTAGCACTTGATGTCACTCAGCATTTTCCCATCAGCCTCTGCAAGGACGTTTCGAGGATCAGGCAAGATCTTATTTTTAATGATATTACCCCCAACCTAGCTTACAATAGGTTAAAGATAGCACGATGAAACACAGAGTATCGGCTGGCTAACAGCACAGATGAATTCTAAGATAGAAGGATGCCCAGCCAGGCTTGAGTGGTAGTACCCCATTGTTGTTTGGCAGAAACGCAAAGATTCTAAAGAGACATCTTCCCCTCTTGGGCTGTCAGACTATGCACAGAATGGATCCCAAGAAACAGGAGCTCCCCCAGGGTTATGCTTCTGGAAGAGGAAAAACCTGAAACCCTGGGCACAATAGGGGAAGAGCTTGTCATCTCATGGAGAAAGATTGAGAGCTAGTCAGATGATCTTGTATGAGAGACTTGGGGATGGGACAGCAGTGGCAGGGTGTACCCTGTACTAGACCGTTTCATCATGTACAGCTGTTGTTTTCTGCTTAAACTTTGCTCTCATGTCAGGAC